>OY992516.1:4890315-5306885 GCA_963921215.1 Scoparia ambigualis
TAACGGAAAGTAACTTTATGGTCTAGCCTCTGTTTTCATGTAAAGGACCATGGAAAGAAACGTCCCCACCATCCAACAGATTTGAAATTAGTGTCATTAGAAGGGTCTAGTAGGATAGATATTTTTTTACTATGGCGACGTTCTTCAAATACGTGGGATTTAGGTTTTAAGAAATATATTGTTTTTATATTTTTTTTTTCCAAAAACTAAGATTGCAAGAGCAGACCAGCGTCCACAGGCGGCACCCGTTCACGAGTATGACATGTGAATCAGCCATCGCTTCGCTCAACCATGTTTTAGGGAACGTAACGACCCGACGCACATGCCACCACCGCAGAGACACTTTGAGAGAGCATGACACACTCGAGCAACTCTAACTAAAATAAGAAAACAATATAAGTTTTTTTTTAATTATAAATAAACCCAATACTTTTTGCAACTAACACAGGTACTTTAGGCTTCTTTGGGTCCCAATGAACAAATTGACACGTATCCCATGACTGTTGTAGGATGGGGACAGGGTTCATACAAAATCCCCCTAGGTCCTTTAGTTCAGATTCATCCGCGGAGCTAGAAAGAGCTCCTTCTTTATTGTTATTCTTACAAAATACTATTATTAGTGAAAAGTGAATTATTATTATAATTAGACAGTCTAGTCCCAGTGTATGATATATTAACTTTTAAATTGTGCTTCATAACTAACCTATTTATTATCATAATTGTTACTGCACTCATCGTGCTTTATCTTCATCAAACTCCTTCTCAGCGTGTCACTCCTCTCGTTCCACCGCTACGTGACATACAACTGCATAATGTTCTCAGCGTGATAGGTGGTGTGGTGTGGTGTTGTGGTGGTGGTGGTGGTGGTGGTGGCAGTCTTTAGTCTTTAAGTCGCCTTTTACAACACCCACATTTTCATTTGCTGCGATCTTGACACAAATTCTTTGCTTCACTTACTCTCATAACATTCTTCATATACGCTCGTCGATTTAGGGTTCTCTTGACCTCACCTTTAACGAGAACGTCGCCGATCTGGTCTAAGTACGTTCGCCGAGGTATTCCCCTTCCAGATATCCCATTCACTCTCACCTCATGTAACTTTTTTTATTTTTTAATGTGACACGTCATGGTGACTACATCCTGCCTGATGGTAAGCAGCCGATGTAGTCCAAAATAATGAGAGCGCTCACCACCGTGGAACAAGCACGGTAACAAGCGCACCCATTCATGACGGCCTGCATAAATGCCGTTTCACGCCCCGTTTAAAAGGTCCGGGATTATAGGAACTGGGAAACATACGCCGGCAGAGAATTCCAAAGCCGAATGGTCTTACAGAAGAACGACTTGCCAAATTTTTTGGTACGAGTGCTGATATTCTGCACAGTATGATGGTGGTTCCTAAGACCAGCACGTGTAGTCCGGGAGAGGAAAGGAGAGGGCGGGATTAGACCTTTCTTGTAATACTTTTTTCATCCATCCTCTCCTTGTAAAAAGTTCATTAATAACAAACACTTACTCAGCGACATCCTCCGAGTGTACTCTGTGGGTAATGCTCAACGCCTCGATCTTCTTGATGAAGGCTTCTTGGTACTGAGGCTGCACCAGGACTAGACCTTCGCGGCTGACTGTTGGGTGGCTGAGGAAATCCAGCTCATAGTCTCCCGCAATGGCTCCCAAGGACTGCAACTGTTCCAGAGATGTGGCACCGATGTGGTACGATTTCCATCTGAAGAAGAAATAAATATATATAAATTTTGACGAAACCTTGACGACCTCCGTAGTCGAGTGGTTACTCTGGCGTCTGGTGTCGCGCCATCTCTGAGGTCCTGGGTTCAATTCCGGGTCGGATCAATTTTAGAGAAAAACTGTTTTTCTAAATTGATTTCGACTTTTTTCAAGACTAAGTACTAAGGGTTAGTACCACCAATAAAAACGAACCAAACCATTAAAAGAAAATTAAACTATCTGACAAGGAATTGATCTCTATATCTGAGACGGGTCCATATTGGGTTGCATAAAATAAAGAGGCATATTTTAAGGCTGTTTAACGGTTTTTGGCATACTCTTCGTTTGCATAACGTTCATTCAGAATAAATCATTAGGCATACTTTATTTCCCCATAACTTCTTTTATAATAATGATAAATCAGCATCAAATGTTCATGCATAAATGTTTTTAGAATAACGATTACTAATCATAACATTTATTGGCATCTCACCCTATGACATACAGATTACAAGTCATGTTAGATTATCGTTTGTTATTTTTTTCTAAATCCTTAATTTTTAAAATCCTACTCAACGTTTGGCCGAATTTATTAATGCTAGTTGATTCATTTTTCAGAAAGACGTTTCCAATAATTTAAAATACAACATTTTAAATAATTGAAATCTATAATATTATTATCATCGAACAACTTGTAATCGTAGTAACGTTTAAAGCATGCAAGCAGGCATGCAGCATGCAAGTAAGAATGCAGCATGCAAGCAAGCATGCAGCATGCAAGCAAGCATGTGGAGCATGCAAACAAGCTGCAGCATGCAAGCAAGCATGCAAAATGCAACGAAGCATGCAGCATGCAACCAAGCATGCAGCATGCAAGCAATTGTGCAGCAAGCATGCAGCATGCAACCAAGCATGCAGCATCATCCAAGCACGCAGCATGCAGCAGGCATGGTTTCTGTCACGGCTCTGGCGCTGCGAGGCTCCGGCGGTCCCACGCGAGCTTATCGTCGCAGATGGCTTTCGCTCACCACCGCAGCTTCGGCTTGCAGCCGCCGCCGCGGCGGCGAGCGTTAAACCCACCTGCTCGCGGGCCGCCTCGCCCCTCCGCGCCTACGCGGGCTTAAATTACACTCTAGCGTAGGGCAGACAAGTCTACGTGGAGTCGGTTTTGCCGCGATTTGTTTCTTTCACTGACTTTATAGCACAACCTTACCGAAAACACAAAGTATTAACTTTTTAAGACATTTTCAAACAATTGAAATTCGTACAGGAAAGTTTCGAATTTATGATAGGTTACTCAAATAAAGACTACATAAAATGATGTACCTGACTGGTTAGAAATTTAAGACAATCGCGAAGCGTAGCGTAGCGATTGTGTTCATATCACGTGACCTACAGGAGTAGAGCAGCTAGTATTTCTGTTGTCTAATAAAAATATAAAAATATAAAAATAACCTTAAAATTCAAGACAATCGCTACGCTGCGCTTCATTCATTATGCGTTTCGTATTTTATGTTAAATAACATTTGGTATACGTCCAACGCAATGCAATTATGTTATTTACATTTATGCTGATTAAAATTATGATAATGACGATTATGCTAATGTAAAATTATGCCAATGAAAACATTATGGGTTTTCAACACTCTGCTTATCGTAATTTATGCGAAAAAAATTTATGCTGAAACTGTTATGCCAAACTACATTATGACGAAAGAGATTATTCGACCGAAAGGGCTCCCATCTGAGACTGGTACTCTAACCACAGAGGCGTTTAAATTGGATCCCTTTATATTTCCATCAAAAACGATTTTTTTTAAATTATTTCTTTATTCATCAACATGTAAGCACTTAGCCACATAATAAATAATAGTACTACGTAACTTAGCTTTCATTTCACCCGATGTAAGGTGATGATAAGTCCAAACAGCTATTACTCTTAACCGATAAGACTTATTTAGTTAAGTTGGTGATTGCTCGCCAGGCAGACTTAAAACAAGAAAACCAACATGTACCGGCCCACAAAATGCCTCTTCACGCATCGTTGTCGTTATTGAAATTAACATAATGACATTCTATTCCGTTATAATGCTATTGTAAGTAATTACTAACCCAGTATATCCCTCGTGCTTCCCGTATGCCACACTCAACAACAACAACAGAGCGAGAACCTTCATTTTGCCGCTTGGCGTACTGTAGTGAGTCTCTTTCCGCTCATCTTATATAGTAGCACTCAGCTGAGGTTATCTCGTGAGTTATCTCGATATCAATAAATAGATCAGTCGTATCGTGCATTTATCGCGAGTACAACTGATCACGACTAGGTCCAGTTGGTTTTGACACAAATTGTGTATTTATGAAATTAACATCATTTTGGGACCTCATAGCGGGAAATTGAAGCGAAGTCTGCAATTTTGTTTTATTAAAAAAAAATGTGTTTCGCCGAATGTTATATTAATGGGATATATTGCGTTCGTAAACGTGCAATGAGTGTTGGCAAATAAAACAAAACAGTGCAACATTACTATTGAAATTCTCACAAGATGTCTGTGTGAAATCTCAGTAAAGTTCCACATCTTTACTGAGACTCAAGGGGTTTGGGTATCGTTTACCACTCATAATCTCTATCGTCACACATTATCATCTACTAGTATATAAAACATTTTATTATATCCTTTACTTGACAGAGGCTAAGTGTGCAAACCGCATCGAACCATTATATAAGAAAAATAAAAACATTATTATGGACTTGTTCTTCTGACTATACTTTTGACTTAAAGTGGAGGTATTTCGAGCGTTTCTCTCGCTCTCTCGACGGTTTGACGGTAATGGCCCGTCCCTATAAGAGCGAAGTGCGCGAATAATCGCATTTTATATTTAAAAAAAATTATAAATGATTGGTAATAATACCTCAAGTTATCTATGAACTTCATTTTGGTAAATAACTCATAATATCAAATCCTTATTTTAAGAATAAGACCTAGATAAGAAGATAATATGACACAAAAATATGTAACTTTGTGAATTTATTCTATCAAGCCAACTTTATCAAATCGTGTTTCCATCGAGTATATTCGACAGAATAAAGTCTCAACAATATTTCATAATTTTCGCAGATTTTAATTTTACTGTTTACTACTTCAAAAATTAATTCTAAGAACGGTTATGTTAATTTTTCACTAACACCTAGCCAAATGCTGCGGGTCTGCGGATACCCACAAGTTATGTGAGACTGTCCCCTAACGTCTTTCTTGCAATGGGTACATAGGTACCCATTGCAAGAAAGGTAAAAGTCAGAGGAAGAAGAGAAGGAAGAAGAAGAAGAGGGAGAAGAAAGACATAGGTCTATCTGCCTACCTATACATAAATGATTCGTATTTTGATGTTTTAGCGTTATTTATCATTAATATACATACATAACATATATACATAATCAAGACTATGTCAGAGACTAGGCAATGAGGACAGCAAAACAGTCCTCTACCATAGCCCACTTCTCACCAAATAACGACTGCACATGTGCTCAGCGTGACAGGTGGTGTGCCCATCGCCGCTCTATGCTGTCTTTTTTTTTATTGTGAGAAAATTAACGGTCATTTAACACAAAAATGCAAAATACAATGATTGACAATGTACAGACCTATAGTTTCCGTAATTAACTATAATTGTAGCTTACTTAGATGTATTATTGTTTAAGTATGCAACATTGGTAGTGATACATTAGGTAGTGACATCCTGATAACAGTTTGCTACGACCGCTACGACATGACTTTTTATGAATATTTTATAAAAAATTATAAAACTAGAAATAACAAACATTACTCTGGCAACCGCATTAGCCCTACGATTAATTAAATGTTGGATCTATGTGAAGTCCGTTAGTCGCCTTTTACGACACCCAAGGGAAAAGAGAGAGAAGAGAGGGGGTGGTAGTATTCTGTCACCGCTAAACTTACTTGAAGTTTTGTGAAACATTTCTGTGCTGTTTACAGAACAGAGTTAGCGTTAATTCTACAGATATGGTACCTAATTTAATAAGGATTATCATATAGCGCGTTGTTATTATTACACACCTGTTTAAATACCGACCCATACGATAACACGTTAATCAGTGGATTTATATTCTAGTAATAATGATTACACATATAATTAACAGCATTATCATTGTCACGTTTGCTTTTGAATTTTTGATTGATCCTTTGCTTTAATTACATGACGATTTAGTCGGGCGCGTTAAACATTCTCTGCAGGTCATCTGCGATTGCACAAGTGGAAGATATAGACACACATAGGGCTATATTCACGACTATTATCCCCGAAGGGTTAGTCAGAGACCAGGCAATAAGAACAGCAAAAGCAGTCTACTGCCACAGCCCACGTCTCACCAAATGATAACTGCATATGTGATGAGCCCGTCGCTGCTTTTTTTTACTCTCTGCTCCAATATTATCGGAGCGTAATTTTTGCTATATTCTCATTCATACCAGTTCTCGCATTTATTCCTCTCGTACTTTTATACCTCATACTTCACAGCCATTCATCACCTTTTGCTCTTTTACTCGGGACGGGACGGGACTCCCGTTTTCTACTCTATATTATTATTGCCACGCTGCTCTTTGCTGTGTTGCATTTTTTTTGGCGCCTCCCGCTTTTTGTTTTATTTTTTTGTCTTGTGTTTCTTGCATGGGTTTAAATAATCTTAAGCTTGAAGAACTCTACTCACTATTTCGTTTGTTTATCTTATTTCTTTGCTTTCTTTGTCTCATTTTTGTCTTTTATACAATATTGTTCTTGTTCTTTGCTGTTGGGTGTATGGGCAGTCCGTTAGACACCCAAGGGAAGAGATGGGGCCATAGTATTTTGTTAAAGAGCTGCTACCAGTACAGCACAAGGGAAAGATAGCCAATGTTTGTATCATCATCATCATTTACATAAAGCATCCCAATGCTGGGCACAGGCCTTCCCAGCAATAGTGGAAATCGGGCCATAACTCACCACACTGGGCCATGGAGATTGGGTCATAAATCACCACACTGGCCCATGGAGATTGGCCATAACTCACCACACTGGCCCATGGAGATTGGGCCATAACTCACTACACTGGCCCAATATGGGTTGGTGGGTTCTCATGACTGCCATCTTACGATAGCATCCTGGACCAACGGTGCCTTCAGAATCCGAAGCACGCTGGAGCTCGAGATGATTTTAATTCAGTCACCCATACAGTGACGGTGTTTGCATATATACCCAAGCATTAACCGCTGTGTCATTGAGCTCACTCAATTCTCAATTTTATTATATTACACGACATTTATTTTCTATGGTAGCGTTAGCAGATATCCGATCTTAATCACTATATTATAATTCACTTTCAAGAGTTGGAAAGTGTTGAAAAAATTCCCTCGAACAGGATAAATGCCGCGGTATCGGATTCAAATCCTGCTCGTAGATTTTTTACATTTCTACAAAATTTGCGATAAAATTAGATAAAAAAATATTCACTTTTAACACTCCATTACACGCGCTCTATATACACACATCAAAAGTGTCTAGGGATCAAGCATTTTTATGCGGATTTCTTGAGATTGAGATGTGGCTTTGTAATAAATTTATGATTTTATAAATTTATATGGATCCTTTTGGTGCATTTCATAATTTGAAACAGGAACTTTCAATCAATTTCTAGTAAAAGATGAAAATCAGCTGTCAATATTTTCCCTATAAAAACATACAACGCATTGAAGACATTATTAGTGCTACTGTTTCCCTACTACTGATTAAAACCAACGTTATTATGGAGCGGCGACGTCATTTAAGCAGGGAAGAAATGCTCAGAGCCGTGGGAATGATAGAAGCTGGTTCCCGGCAACGTACTGTGGCTTTGGCTCTGAATACAAGTCAGAGTGTTATCAGTCGACTTTGGACACGTTACCGAAGCACTGGTACCGTGGCTGAGCGCCATGGAGGACGGTATCGCTGCACCACACAGAGACAAGACCGATACATTCAAATCACAACTCGAAGAGCTCCAACAATAACCGCCATGATGTTAGCCGTGAGGCTTCATCACTCTTCAGGGAACTTAATTAGCGACCAAACAGTCAGAAACCGTTTGCATGAAGTGAACCTTCATTCCCGAAGACCGCTAAGGGTACCACCTATAGTAATGCACAATCGTAGGATTCGATATCAATGGGCTCTTGAACACAGAAATTGGGCAGAAGAACAATGGCGTTTCGTGTGCTTTTCTGATGAGTCTCGTTTTGGTATGAGACCGGATACAAGACGTATACGACACTGGAGAACCCCTGGACGCCAACAGCGATTAAAATCCTGCCAGGAAGTCCATCCTTATAGTGGTGGAACCATCATGGTATGGGCGGGTATTTGGATCGGCGGAAGAACTGAGTTGATTTGGATCAGAGGCAACCTCAACGCTCAAATTTATGCTGAGACGATTGTATCAGACGTCATCGTTCCTCTACAAGTGCAAATCGGTCCCTTATTTCAGTTAATGCATGATAATGCACGACCGCACACCGCAAGAGTTGTAAGACAGACTCTCGCCGCAGCTAACATCAATGTCATGCCCTGGCCTGCTCAGTCGCCAGACTTGAACCCGATTGAGCATGCATGGGATATGCTACAGAGAAGAGCTCTGCCGAATATGGAGGGTATCCAGTCGCAAGAAGACCTTTTTTTGTTGTTGCAACGAACATGGGCGGCCATTCCACAGCGTGATTTGGATGAACTCATTTTGAGTATGCCAAACCGATGTTCTTGTGTTGTTAGTGTTCGCGGTAGAAACACGGATTATTAATTGTTTAAGTTACCCAATAAAATTTTAAAGAAAACTGTTATTTCAGTCTTTTTTTCTAACTTTAATGTTAGTGG
Source organism: Scoparia ambigualis (assembly GCA_963921215.1). Classification (NCBI taxonomy): domain Eukaryota; kingdom Metazoa; phylum Arthropoda; class Insecta; order Lepidoptera; family Crambidae; genus Scoparia; species Scoparia ambigualis. The sequence goes on from OY992516.1 coordinate 4,898,935, forward strand.
TTCAGATGTCAAAAATCGCTTTATTAGGAAAATGCCAAATTTCTTTATTAATGCAAAGGTGACTTGGTTTATCGTTACTGTAGACAAACGAAAACACTTTATTTGATGAATCCTTAAAGAAAATTTTAATTAATATCAATCAGGAGAAAAGTTATTGCAAAAATATATGTTGATCCCTAGACACTTTTGATGTGTGTAGTTGCACGATTCCACGCGCGGGGCACATTGTGGCCCAAAATATCATGACTTTTTAGTAACATAGGTATAGAAATAAAATACGTTAGTTTTTTATACATAATCAGTCTTTATTGACTTATCAAAATATAACAGAAAAATAGTCACTTCTGAACTAAATCGAAAAATAAAAAGTATTTGGCTTCTTATCGAAAATTAATACTAATTTGCAGCGTAAATCATCAACTAGGTAAGTACTAGAAAGAATTCAACGATTCTTCTAGGGTCTCGGTAGCTTAGCGGTTAGAGAAATGGACCGGCAATCCAAAAGTCATGGGTTCGAATCCCATTAGAGCTTTCCTGAGACTGGTTGGTTTTTTTGTAGTAAACATTTTATCCTAAACTAAAACAGTTATTTGTAAAGTGACCCGACCGGGAATCGAACCCGGGACCTCAGAGATGACACCAGAACCGGCGTGCTAATTACTCAACTGGGCAAAGGCAACAACTCCTACTTTCCTACTTTTTTCTGCCCAATAATTATTTGGCCTCGGCTTGGCCTTTAATTAAAGCTATGATAAGACCGCGAAGGCTGCGCCGCACTTTACTCGGAATCCTTACCAATGCCCTAATACATACATTGTGTAGTAAAACTTATCAAGAATGGTTTAGTTTTATCAATATTCTAAGCGTAGTTTCTAAAGAAGCAATCATGGTAAACAAAGTGAGCAATTTTATTAATGAGACAAGTAAGATTTAGCGCTTTTAACATTAAACTTTAATTCACTCAAAATATCATTCGAAGACATTAATCCTTAAGAAACCCCTAGTTCTTTTAGTTCCAGATATCCTCATAACAACCCGTAGGGTCAACTCGACCTTAAATTTTTTTTTTTATGTGTTCTTACGCATATACTTTGATTACTGTTTTTTACAACAGTTTTAATAACAATTAACCGTGTCGATAGCGGTGAAAGAATACTATCACCCCCTCTTTTCAGTTGGGTGTCGTAAAAGGCGACTAACGGACTAAAGCCTACACATCCATCTAACAGCATAGAGCGGCGATGGGCTTATCAGCTGTCACGCTGAGCAAATGTGCAGTCGCTATTTGGTGAAAAGTGGACTATGTTAGAGGTCTGCTTTGCTGTCCTCATTGCCTAGTCTCTGACTAACCTTTCGGGGATAATAGTCGTGATTATATTATGTATGTATGTATCAGCGATATATACGTTACACTAGATAGGCCCTTCCGAACACGCACTATGTTCCACTCATCTGCGGAGTCGACTCGGCACTTTGCTTTAGTGTGGCTTTGACATTCGCGCGTGCGGAGCGGCGAAAATAATTCTTTATTTCTTTTTAAAGTGTACACCTAGACGATTACTACAATTCAGTTGTCAAGTAAATGAAATTAATTGTTATTCAAGTCATTATTATGTAGTTATATCGTATTATTAGAATAGAAAAAATTATTTTTTAATTTATTGTTATTGACAATCTATTTTGGACGCCATTTTGATACACACTACGTTGTCTTTGACCGATCGGGCGCTGCGGCGCTGCGATGTCTGTCTGTTGGTTAGACGACATTTAAATGTTTAAGCGCTGCAGCGGCTGCAGCGCACTTTAGGTCTCTCATTCCAGAATTTGAACAAATGGTTTGTATGAGCGTTCTTGTCTATACTTCTAGGTCAATGGTATGTATGTATAAATATGAGTAATTGGACATGGATTTAAATCTAGGAATTTAGGAGGAAAATTATTGGGTACTAAAAGTACTCACTTATTAATGTTAACCAAGCCAAGCCACAATTAAGATTTTTGGTAAGAACTGAAATAAGCATGAAATAAGCTGCGTTTTTATATTCCCATAAAATGTGTAGTAAATGAATACCTACTAAAAAGACATTGCATTTTAATTACTACTTATAATATAAATTAACAAGACAATTGTTATCTTCTTGTTCTGTGAATATTAATCCACAGTCGAGCTTGAATACAGTTTGTTAATTCAAGTGATTTACAACTGTAAGTATAAAGAAAATAACATTTCATTGATATCATTAAATCATAAATCGATTATCTTCCAACTACCGTTTCAGAAATACTACAGCTACTAAATTAATTATACAATAAATAGCTTTGTTATCATTTTGATCAACCAATGGCCGTTAAGTAGGCTGCTTGTCGTAAGTCTTAATCTATAGACATTGGTCAGTGTTGGGAGTGGGCTGTGGAGGCGGTACGGCCACTGCTGGGCTTAAGTGTTCCCACTATAACTAGTTTCAAAGTCAAAGTTAATTGTTATTTTTTTGTATTATATTTGTTGCTTTTTGTTTGTTTATTTATAAAAAAAATGGTTTCGCACACAAATAAAATACGGCCTAATATTGGTTTTTTTATTTTACCATGGCTATGAAAGTAGGGTAAAGTACGAGTAGTTGTATTAATATTAATGGTGCAAACGAAACTTATTAGTCTCATCTGCACCATTGATTGTGCACCATTGGTGCATACGGTACGACGGGTCCTTAACAACTCAAAAAAAAATCAAACATTCTTTATTTAGTAAGTATTTTAAATCGTCTAAATTTAATTTTACTTCTATGGATGGATGAATAGGCATATGAACCCACTTACCTACCCCACCCATTTAGGACGTCTTTTAGCTGTGGAGAAGAACGGACGCAAGAAATTCCACATCTTTATAATAATATAGAAGTAACGACATTTACAAAGCAATATGTCGTTACCAAATTATACAATCAATAATCATAAAACAATTATATAATAAAAGAAAAGATAAAAACAAAAGTGAATCTAAAAGTTTTACTCGGGCACTATGAACGCATTAGAACAATATGTGGGCGAAACTAGAGGAATGTTAATTCTATGCATTTTTGTCAGTAATGTAATCGCTTACAGTGTAATAGCCCTTTTCTAGAAGTCTGTCCTTAACATGTGTCTTAAATTTGTCAAAGGGCAAAATTATAACATCGTTCGGGATTTTATTGTAAATTATGAGACTTTGTCCCATAAATGATCCATAAACTATCTGAAGTCGAAATTTAGGAATTACAAGTTTATACTTATTTCTAGTATTTAGTTTGTGTATATCGCAATTTTTTTTGAAATGATAAAGGTTTTGACGCACGTAAACGATACAATTATAAATAAATTGTGATGCAACTGTAAGAATATTTATTTCTATAAACAGCTCCTTAAGGGAGTTACGTGATCCCAGATATGGACCTTACTGCTCTTTTCTGTAAAATGAAAATGGTTTTTATATCTGCTGCTTCAAACCAAAGTAGAATACCATAGGACATAACACTGTGAAAGTAACTAAAATAGACTAATCGAGCAGTTTCCACGTCTGTAAAATGCATAATTTTTCTAACAGCGTAAGCAGCTGAACTAAGTCTCCCCGCAAGGGTGCTAATATGAGGGTACCACTGTATTTTTGAATCTAAGGTAATACCTAAGAAAACTGTTGTATCAACAAGATCCAACAGTTCACCATTCAGTTTAATTTTATTTACTATAATATTCTTTATACATTGGGTTTTCTTTGCGTTTAATTGAAGATTATTAGTAGTAAACCAATTCAACACATCTTTTAGGGCATTGTTTATGTCATCAAAACTATTTTTATTTCGATCAGTCTTAAATATCAAAGATGTATCGTCAGCAAACAAAACAATATTGCAAAAGTTTTCCGCATAAAATGGTAAATCATTAATATAAATTAAGAATAACAATGGACCTACTATTGACCCTTGTGGAACCCCCATTAGCACAAAATATACGGATGATATGGATCCATTCACGGTAACTTTTTGGATTCTGCAGCTGAGATATGATTGAATCAATTTCAAGGCATCAGAGTTCACAGTCAGTTTTCACATCAGTTTTAGCTTTATTAAAAGGGCGTTGTATTCAACGCAATCAAAAGCCTTGGAAAGATCACAAAACATTCCAAAAGTATTCTTCGATCCCTCCTAAGCCTCAAATATGTGTTTAAGCAGAGCTACACTTGCATCAGTAGTAGACCTTCCCTTGGTAAAACCATACTGTTCACTGTGAAAAAGGTGATTTATAGCGAAGTGGGGGCTGAGTTGATCTAAAATAAGTTTTTCAAAAACTTTACTAAGAGTAGGTAAAATCGAAATAGGTCTGAAATTGCTCGGGTCATCTTTACAACCCGATTTGAAAAGTGACAGAACTTTGCTAAGCTTCATAAGATCTGGGAAATCTCCTTCGTCAACACAGCTATTAAATATGACTACAAGAAAAGGCGCAATAAATCGATAATATATATTTATATATATATATATAATATAATATAATACTATTAAAGTCGTTTTAATTTTGTGTGTAAATATTGCTAATTTTTATCAGCCCATAAACGCCCTACCACTGGGCAATGACCTTCGCGCATAGACAAAAGCACGAGGAGAGATTGGGTTATAGCCTACCACGCTGGCCCAATACGGGTTGACGGGTTTTACCGACTGCCATCTAACGACAGTAACCGGGTCTAACATACATACATATAATCACGACTATTATCCAGAAGGGTTAGTCAGAGACTAAGCAATGAGGACCGCAAAAGCAGTCCTCTGCCATAGTCCACTTTTCACCAAATAGCGACTGCACATGTGCTCAGCGTGACAGGTGGTGAGCCCGCATCGCCGCTCTATGCTGTTGGATGTATGTGCAGTCTTTAAGTTAAGACACCCAAGGAAAGAGAGAGGATGGTAGTACTTTTTCACCGCTACGCTGCGGGGACGAGATTGGCGACGGCCGAGCGATGGCGACGCGACGCGACGGCGACGCGACGGTGACGCGACGGCGACGTAAACAACAACTAAGGTGACGCGCACGAAACGGGCGATGGCGGGGCGATGCGATCGAGCGATGCACGGGCGACTCGGGAGCGACGGCCGGCGGCGCGGAAGCGACGAGAACAAACTAGTTTGATTTGGTCGCTCCCGATTACAGTACTTATAGTGTTGTATTGAAAAATATTATGGTACTTACCTACCTAATGGAAATTAAAATTGATAATGAAGAATTTAGGTATCTCGTGTATTTTGTCAAATCCTGCTCTATGGGACAATTTGTCCCACTGCAGGGCAAAGGTCTCATAATTAATTAATTGTATATAAAATATAAATAACTGTACACACATATATACTATATAATAATATAATATAACGTATGTATTGCCTTCATGCATGCGCCGAATTCCCCGTCCAACTACGAAGAATTCGGCGCTTTTTCCCTTTGTACCCACAAAGGGAAGAAGCTCACATAAAAGGCATGCCATCCCGCTGAACTAGTGGAAACAATGGCAAACCAGACTACATAGAGAGGGTTTTACCGAAATTCCTTTCTGTGACTTACTTAGCACTGATTTGAATACCTACATCCTATTACCATATCTCTACAGTAATCTACAATAAAGTTAAGTGGTTTAGTACTAACAAGTATAAGTACAAGTCTTAGTATAAGATAATACATTATCATCCATACATTGCACAATATTAGGTCATACAATTTTTGAAGGTTGGTCGCGTAGAAACTATATTTAATTAATTTAACAATGTTCTTATTCTCCATCAATGGGGGAGGCCCCCTTCACAATTTCTACCCCATCTTCAAAGATCTTCCTCGAGATCGACAACGCACCTGCGACTCCTCTGGTTTTGCTCCATTGGCGACGATGATTACTTTCCATCAGGACCCGCCTGCTGCCTCCCTTTCACATAAAAAAAACTTCTACCACTCTCCCGAGTCCGTTGCTCCGTAGTTTCCGGATGCTATTGATGCCAGCTATTACTTTCTTCAACCATATTTTAAAGAACATTACAATACGATATAACAGTATATTTATTTAAATAATAAACAAAAAAATATTTTATTTATTTTTATATTTACAAACCTTGTATTAACAATTACAAACACAATATAAAAATAGTTAGCCAAATAGGTGCAGCCGTTGTTGCAAGTGTTGCCCGAACAAACATTCTTCATGAGAATAGATTTTCATTTATATAGATCTGTAATTACATTATTTCTTAGGTAGGAATCAAATCCACTTCTTGAGAAAGAATAGCTCCTAGGGCTGTGTGATCAATAGCCTAAGAAAGAAGCCTCATAGGGCTATGTGCCCTTAAGATGACCAGCTAATTTGCCACTGAAAGTTACCTGGAATTCTTCAGACTTAGGTTCCCACCTCGACTTTTGTTTTGACCCCGAAATGAGGGGATGTACTAAAGGTTTTAGGGTCCACCTCCTCCCGAATCCCCGAGGCGTGAGTTGGGGGGGTGGGGGGGAGTCCCATATAACCCGGGGCTATATCCAGAACTTCGGGTATGCGTAACGCATTTCCTCCAATGTTAATTTAAAAAAGGGCGAATCAACAATCTCAACCAACCGGTTCCCAAGCAACAAAATTTGGTACCATAAAAGTCCTGAGACGTGTTAATTAGTGTACATGATAAGCTTTTGTTACTTGGATGCTAAGTTTTGAGAAAAATTCGTGTTATACTAGTGAGCTAGTAACATGATATTATGCTCTCGTAATGTTTGTGTCTTCGATTAGATAAAGTAAACCCTAGAATTACCTTATCACAACAAAATCAACGCCAAAAATTGGCTTGAGCTGAGTGACAATCGTATGTATCTAGATACCAAAATGCACATTTAACAGTATTGAAAAGCACGATGACAACCGTAAAATTTTACTACCGAAATAAAATAAAAGACATTCAACACTTTAATTAATTTTGGACTTTATGGTACTACGAATAGAGCTTAAGAATTACTTGTTTTATATACCACCAAAATACTGCCTATTTGAGCATTGTGTAGACATTTTTGAAGAGTTTACGCTGTACTATCTAGAGCTACATATAGTTGATCGAAGGTGTGTGTGTTTCGACTTTCATACACACACGGGAACCCTGAAAAGGTTACTTACAACTGCTTACACACACAGATAGTAAACAAATAGTGGCATTAAAAAAACGTAATACCTATTTATAATAATACAAATTAGGGTTCCTTGCTTATTGCGCTAACCCTTTACGGACGTAAAACATGGATAATAACACAAAAGGACAGAGAAAGATAGGAAGCTATTGAGATTTGGTCCTGGAGCAAATTATGGATATAAATGATAAGTTGGACAGATATGGACCCTAATGAAAAGGTATTGGAAAGTGTAAGGGAAAACGACGTGCTGTAAAATGTACAGAAGAGAAAAGGCGAAAGATAATTATCTACTTGATAAGAATTGTCGACGACGTGGTTATTTCAGGTCGGCTCAATCCACTGGCTCTTCGGAGAGACATTGCGTCTCTCTGTATATTGTACCGCATATATCATGGGGAGTGTTCTGAGGAATTGTTCGGCTTGATCCCTGCCGCTGATTACCTACACCGCACTTTTTTTATTATTCTGGTATGCGCTTGGCCTTCATCTCACCTGATGGTAAGTGACGATAAGGCCGAAGGTAAAAGCGCGCTTTACCCGGAATCCTCAACCACTGAGGAACTGGCTATCTTATCTCTATTGTCGGAACACAACAATGCTATAAACATCGTTGCTATGGTAGCTAGCCAGGCGGACTTAACAGCCCTACCACCAACCAAACCGAGCACACAAAGATGTACCCCCCGCTAGGAATTGAACCCGGGACCTTTGGGTCTCAGACCGGTGGCTTAGCCAATAGACCACAGAGACGGTTACACGGTACTACACGCAATTGACTGTCATTCCATCCACATCACCTTGATGGATGGTGGTCTACTACTGTGCGTTTTTCACGAAATTTCTTGTCTCGAATTACAGTGATGGAACCAGCTCTCGGCGGCGGCGGTATTCCGGACCGTTGCGACTTAGGCATCTTCAAGAAACGAGCCTATTCCTTCCTTAAAGGCCGGCAACGCGTCTGCGATTCTTCTGGTTTTGCGGGTGTCCATGGGCGGCGGTGATTACTTTCCATCAGGTGACCCGCTTGCCCGTTTGCCTCCATCTGCTATAAAAAAAGGACCGGCGAACTTATACAAAAAATACCAACAATAGCCTATACGAAACAAATTAAAGGAAAGGTGTAAGTCGTGTCATATTAAGAAGTCAAACAATCGGCTTGGGACAGATTCATCTCTGTCCCAAACCGATTGTTTAACTTCTGGAGAAGGCCTTTTCTACAAAAGCTTGGCTCTGAAATTCGTAGCATAATTCGTAGAGAGATGTAATCATTAATGATAACTGACGTATCACAGCACTGACTGAGTTATCTATACTTATAATAAAGTTGTAAAGGCCGATGTATTATAGATATTGAAGAAACACTAATACATGGGGGGGGGGGGGGGGGGGTCTATTAGAGCAATGGAACAAGAATTTTTAGATTTTTTGCCTGTCTGTATGTTTGTTGCGACATCACGCAAAAACTACTTGACGAATTTTGAATAGTATAGAGTTTTATTGCCGATACTGTGTACAATTTGCGGTTGAAGATGCAGTACATTTTTGTTACAACAGTCTACCCATAACGGGCATGCAATTTTAAATAGGTACGAGTAGTTACAAAAAAATATAAAATAACCACGTAACTAGGTTAAATACAATTTTCCAAAGAGCATATTCCGTTATTGTTTAAATGGATAGTATTCACATGTGATTATTAATTCTTGAAAAACATAAGTCATATTGGTATTTATTGCGGACATTTGGACGTGCAATAGATATATTTTCAAAAAACTCCGGATTTTGTTTAAATATTACTCTTATTTTTTTATTAGAACAACCAACAAGACAAACACTGACACAAGCAAAATTTGTAAAAACAAACATAAACTTAAAAGTAAGAGCTAAGCTCATCTTACTTACAGGTTGCCACGGCGTGCAATGTGGAATTTACATTAAAAAAAAACAATTCATAATATTGTAAAGGAAGCATTATATAAAAGTATATAATGCTTTTTTCCAGGGTCAACCAAACCAACCAAATAAAATTAATAATCGTTCTGTCACTAATTTGGCGCCATATCAAATAACTTTAATATTTCCTGTCTGAACTTCTGGGGCTTATCTGCGAAAATGTCGATGTTAAATTACATACTTTGCAGAGTTCGTTAATATTGCCGCTATAGTCTATTCATGGTGTCGTGGTGACCCACATTGGGATTCAGAAAAAGGCACATGTATATCTTCTGACCCGCGCTAGTTTATATGGTACATTAAGATTTATCAATCGCAACAGAGAGGAACAATCCGTGGTGCCGTTCATTATCTTTTGAAGTAACATTAAATTCAATAAAAACTTACGATCCCTCAAACGGTTTAATTTAAAATAAGCCAGTCGTTCTTCATAAGAGGGAAGCTCTTTTGCTTTATGAGTTTCGTATGAGAGATGCCACAAAACACGTTTCTTGATACGCTCCATACATTTGATGTGAACGTCGTAGTGGGGGGACCAGACCTGGCTACAGTATTAGAGGTTGGAGCGGGCCAAAGACTTGTACAATAGTATTTTTGTTGAAGGCTTTTTAAATTCTTTAGCATTACGTAATAGGTACCCTAGCATTTGGAAACCTTTAGATACAATTTGGTCGATATGCTTATGAAACCCTAACTTTCTGTCCAGCAGCACATCTAAATCGCGTATAGTCGCCACTTCTACCGAAACATGACCATCAAAATTATACGTCGGATGCGAAACAGTAGCACATCTGGAAAATGTAATAAATTTGCATTTGTCGAGGTTCATAAATAATTGGTTCCAGATCCTTTTGCAATAAAGTTGAGTCGTTCTGATCGCGTATTTGCAATATTGTTGATTCTAAGATAAAAATACTAGTTAATGTAAGAAAGCTTTTTTCCTTAAATATATTTCTTACTGTAAAATTTTAAACACTGAAAAAAGACGACAACCTCAGGCGGGAATCGAACCACGCACCTTCCGCATTCCGGGCGGCTGCCTTAACCACTTGGCTACCGAGGTCTGGCTTTCAACCGTCGAAATTTGTCAGTGCTTGATGCTTATGTTTTTAGTCAACATTGCTTCATCAAATCTTAGAAGTTTTCACCTCTGAGATCCGAAAGAAATATTTTTACAAATATTTGAACATTCGGTTAAGATGAAGCTGCGTTTTGTTTTGGTTAAGGCAGCCGCCCGGAATGCGGAAGGTGGTTCGATTCCCGCCTGAGGTTGTCGTCTTTTTTCAGTGTTTAAAATTTTACTTAAGTATATTTAAGCGTTAATAAAACGCTAAAATATAAAACATTAATATTTCTTACTGTTTCATCCGAATGCATATTGTATATTATGCGTTAACACTGTTATCACTAATTTATGGATTTACGCTAGCATTTTGTCCAACATAAAATCTAAGCCATGTTTCATCTTAATCCGTTCAGTAGAACCGAAATCATGGAAATGGAATATATATACCACCGGCGAAATCAACTACCACGCCGACGGAGTCACGGCCAAAGGCTAGTCTATCAAATAATTACGGAACCTTAGCAAAGCCCGACACTCTCTTGACTGCGTTTTTTATATCTATATTATCTGATAATGTTATATCTTTTGGGAATACCGGATAAGGTTGTTATCAATAAAAATTGAAATAAAACAACAAAGATATAAGATAACACTTTAATAATATTATTAAATTATTAACGAAGAGATGGTTTGCTGTTGTGGGATCTAGATTTCGAGGAGACTACTGCCCTTAAATGATTACAGAAGGTTTTGAAAATTATTACATCATCAGCTACATACATACATTTATGATTACGACTATTATCCCCGAAGGGTAAGTCAGAGACTAGGCAGTGAAAAAGGCAAAAGCAGTCCTCTACCATAGTCCACTTTTCACCAAATAGCGACGACACATGTGTTCAGCGTGACAGGTGGTGAGCCCATCGCCGCTCTATGCTGTTGGATGTATGTGCAGTCTTTAGTCCGTTAGTCGCCTTTTAAGACACCCAAGGGAAGGTGATAGTATTCTTTCACCTCTATACGAAACGGTTCATCGGCTAAAAACCTCTAACTTATCTTATGATGCGACTTCCATAGGCTGTTCCGCACAATTTAAATAAAAAGAAACCTTCTCTATGTTATTGCTAAAGGTTGGTGACCAGTCGGTCTGTATAGTCCAGCAGACCAAGTTAGGCTGGATTTTACCAGGTAGCGTTAGAAATTTTAAATGTCACGTAGTGATAAACAACCTGCAAGAAATATAAATATGGAAGACGTAAACGACTCAACTGCCACTCACATGACTGAAGACGAGGAGCAGTGTGAACAATTTTACGTAAACACTCGTCGTTTAGATAACGGAAGGAAGTAGCCTTACCGATGAAGTAAAATTTTGAATCACAGCTTGGATCAACTAAGGCCATATCACAGTTTAAGCAATTAAAATAAAAAATGTCTGAACATAATCAACTTAAACATGATTATGAACAGTTTATCCAGGAATATTATCAATTAGATCACATGCGCAAAGTTCATGGGGTAATCCTCCACCACTAAGTTGCGAGAAGTCTTTAACGCTTCATCTAAATCAACTATAGGCCACAGTTTAAACAAAGCTTGCTTTCCCTCATTCTTAAATGGAGAAATCACAAGTACGTAATCACTGCTGACGTGGAGAAAATATTTAGGACTGTGGCAATGAGATAGATAGATAAATAATAATTTTTGTAACATTTATATACATTACATTCTAAACATAAAAAAGAAACAAGTACGTACACCGTTACAATTTGACAGTCTTATCGCTATAAAGCAATTTCTTCCAGACAATCAGTCGCATGGAGAGAACTTATATACTTTAGAATCGGAGGTGCAAACATTTTAATTGAATTTAATTATAAAAGACTAAACTAATCAAAAACTTAAAATACGTACTTCCATACATACATATTGTGCAATCTAATATATAAATTTACAATACTTATACATAATAGTCTCAGGTATGGAGTAGCGGAAAAAGCAGCTTTGCAGCGGGATAAGATAGATAGATAAAATAGATAGATAAAACGCTTTATTGCACACACAAAAATACAGAAAACATAAATAAGCATATAAAACTAATGTGGGCAAAGGCGGTCTTATCGCTTGAAGCGATCTCTTCCAGACAACCTTTGCGGTATAGGACAACAGAAAAAGAGCGACAAGCAGTGCACTAGAAACAAGCAAATATGAAATAAAAAAAAATAGAATTAAAATACTTAATATAAAAATAAATTTAATAAACTTACAATACAGTTACGATACAGATAAAATATTATAATATGATAAGGTTACAAGAACAGATAGAAGTTTTTCAGGAGCTCTTTAAAAGCGTTCACAGACTGCGCACGCCTGATGGCAACAGGAAGCGAGTTCCAGAGACGAAGAGCTTGAATAGTATATGAAAAGACATAAAAGGTGGTGCTGTGCAGAGGGGTTTTAAGGCTCAGGTTTTCCGATGATCGCAATGTGCTCAAATTGGATGAATGAAGTAAGTTAAAACGTTCTTTAAGGTAGCAAGGATAGGTGGAATTAAACAGTATTTTGTAAATAAGGGCGAGGATGTGAGTATTCCGGCGAAGACGATTAGGAAGCCACTTGAGTTTAGCGCGGTATTCAGAAACATTATCATACTTGCGCAAGCCAAATATGAATCGAATACAAAGATTTTGAAGGTGCTCAAGTTTATTTAGCTGGTCGCCGTAAGATTAAGATAGCAGGCGTCAGCATAATCTAAAACGGAAAGCAGAAGAGATTGTGCTAGTGCAATTTTAGTGGCAGTGGGTAAAAAGTTGCGTAGTCTTCTTAAAGATGCCGAAGATGTATAAAACTTGTGGCTTACAGCTTGCAGTTGTGGCCCCCAACCAACTATCAATTACCACACCCAGATTCGTGACAGTTTTACTGAAGGGGATAGCCACTCCATCAAAATCAACCTTAGGAAGGGCATTTAAGCTGACCTTAGCTAGCACCTTGAAGCTGCCGACCACAAATACCACAATAGTTTGCGTTTTCAGTGGGTTGACCCTAAGTCCAAAGGCCCGACTCCAATCAACAATTCGTCCCAGGTCCGCGTTGGTAGTTTTAATAGCTTCGGCGAGATGTTTAAGTGGTGCCTGGCAATAAATCTGCAAATCGTCTGCATATAGGTGGTAGGACGAAGAAAGGTTTTCGGAAATGGAAGTGATGAATATAGCAAAAAGAAGAGGAGATAAAACGCCACCCTGAGAAATAACTTTGACCTCTTGATTTATGCATTTCTCAAGTTTGTGAAGTGTTTATTACTTCGAATAATTAATAGATTTTATGTTATTTTATATTTTTGCCTTGTGTTTATCGCCGTGTTTTCATTTCCGTGGTTTCCATGGCTAAAATTTGCTATGGCAATGAAAAAAAGACACGGTAATAAAAAAAATCACTAACATGCCTTGCAAAACAGTTTAGTTTCATTGCCGTGGCCATGTGTTTCATTTCCGTGACTTATGTTTTCATCGCCATTGTATGATTAAGCAATGAAAACATCTTTACCTGTAATACAGTTCTTTCATTGCCAATAACGCTTGTTTCATTGCCGTGTACGCATGTTTCATCGCCGTGGCATGAAATTTTTAATCTTGTATATCTTGTTAGTTTTATAAGTTATCTGCCAGATATTAAGAAATAATACATACATTATTAAAAAGTTTAATAAGCGATAATTTTTTTTTAAATACTTAAAGATATAAATATCCACGGAAATGAAGATTTTAATGGACCTATTGAAATTCACCCATTAAAGTCATCCATGGCTGTAGGACGGAATTAAATCATTGAGTAGTTTTTCAAATGACGTAAAAAAAATTTACAAGTAAAGAAGGGCTTTAGTAAACTCCGAGAAGGATTTTATTGTGAGCAAGAACGACTTTAACCAAGAAATGCTTGCCTGCGTTATCAGGAGGTGGTTGTACCGAGGTGCTAATTACGGAGAAGGGAATATAAGCACTTAGGTATATAGCAACTGCGCCACTCCTGGAGCCAGTACGATCATTGCGTATAAGATGGAAGCCAGGCAGAGCATACGAGGTAGAAGGTAAACACGGTTTAAGCCACGACTCGGAGATTAGTACAGCATGAATATTTTTGTGATTTAGTGACGCCAGCATGTCTGAATGATGAGCCGGAATACTCTGTGCATTAACGTGAATTACGTTAATATTTTTCGATACATCAGCGAATTGACACTCGCGTGGAGAGGGAAGGGATGCTAACAAAGCTGTCATCATCACTACTATTTGAAGTTATAGAAAGGTAGCTAGAATCAGCTGAGGTTGACATATAAAATAAAAATAAGATATATAAATGACAATATCACAATCTATTTACCTAATTATAGATTGCTCCACTGGTTGTGGTAACGTGTTAAAAGCAAACATTGAACATAATTATAAACAAAAAAAAAAAACAAGAAATCAAAATAAAACAATAATCCATGAACCCGATACGAAAAATAATTAAAGGAAAAAATAACAGAACATTTAAAGTAAGATTTCGTTGACAAGCAAAAGCGGAACGCAAAAAAAAAGAAAAAGAAAGGAACTTGTCAAACGTCATACGTCAAACAAAACAGTCTCATGTCACTCACTGTCAATAGGTACATTTATCTAACTAATTTGTCGTACTAGATTGCAACAAAAGATACAAATTAGAAATTACCATTACAAAGTAGTGACGAGAGGGTAAACCAATTATAATATTGCATGTACCTTACAACGTAGAAGTTGGGTCCACAGAAAATGTCCACTAGAGAAGAACAACACAACACAAAACAACACTACAAGATGTTACTTCTTAGTGGTGCCTCCGGCCCGCCTTGTTTTCGGCACTGCAGGTTCCGGTACTCTGGATGCAGCAGCCACAGGCTTGGGTGCATCCACTACCATAATCTTCTGAAGCTCAGCAAGTGAACTTATACGGCTGCGCGAACCGACCACATACGTAACCCTGGCACGTAAAACATCTTGTAACACCAAATTTCTGTCGCGCCGCCATAAATGTATCATGCCGCGGTTTTGTCAGGAACTCTGAGACCGTTATACCAGAGCCCTTCAACGTCGTCTTGGCATGCCAAATCTCGTTCCTTAAGTCGAGGTCATGCAGCTTCAATAAAATGGGTCGCGGCCGGTCGCTCGCAACCGTGCGGCCCATTCGATGACAATGGCTATATCCTTCCATGAGAAGCAGGACAGCTTCATATGGCTGACGACAGCGCCTACTACAACCGCAGCTGCATCCTCATTGGTTTGCTCCGGCAGGCCATTCACCAACAGCATCTTCCGCCGACTCCGCATTTCTATGCGGAATTCAATTTCATTCTTTGAAATCAACATTTCGGTTGTCAAAACGTGAAATTTGGCATTGTATTCGTGGCAAGCGCATGGGATTTTCTTTGGCGACGTGGCGGTCGAGATCGAAACGACAGAAGAAGACGTACCTACGTGGACAAAAATGTCAATGTCAAACATGACAGGTGACAGTTTGGCTGCGTTCAGTTCAGTGTACAGTCTGTAACTTCTCCTCACCTAAATCTCCACCCTTATTCTACCTTATAATACATACACACATCATCGCCGCTTTTACCTTAACTTAACTTATTATCTAATTCTTAAAACTATTTAAGATAATTTATCTACAATCTAATGGTTGTGTTTGGAATTTTTGTGGAGTGCGTAGTGTTTGTATGATGATGAAACCTTAGCATAGCTTAATTCTATTTGCAGTGAATTTCAGTCAAGCAATGTAATATCATAATAAATACTATTTTGGCCAGATCGTCTAGTGAACCCTCCGTTGTTAACCGCATTTAAGTAACTCAAGTTCTTTCGTGAAAGTTTAGTAATTGGCTTATCCCTGTGTTAAATTATTTTCTCCTGACCTAATTACCTACCAGTCTATAAATCATATCATAGATATGTGTAGCCTAGCAATGACTCCGTCTGATCTGTGACCTAAATCCTTCACTGCAGCTGCGGGGAAGATTTGTAACCACTCAGAGATAATCAGATGATAGCTTAGCTTGCAGGTATTATTATTTATTAACAGTAGCATGATACATAAGAAGTCTTGTGCAATTTACGGGCCCCAACCGCCGCCCTATAGCGTGCCTTTCATCTCATTGTTTAACTATGGCTCCGTCACATTGGCTTTAACTTTAATTATTAGCTTGTGCCTTTAATTCCTTAAAACTGAGAATTTACATCTCTCCTCAAATTTCATTTTACATTATGAACTATGTGTTAGCAATTTAAATTCTTATTATTCCACATAACTCAATAGAGTTTATCTCAAGGCTTGCTATCATCCAAATATCCTTTTCACATTAAGAACTTAATTATTCAATGCAATAACTTATGTCTTATGATTTCACTTATTGAACAGAGGTGGAAAGCCAGCATTCTACCGGACACACTTATTCCTCTGATTATTGTGTCTATTATAAAGAGATCACAATGTAACAATATTAATTGACTGTCCTTTTGTCTTATTAGAAAATTAATATTCAGTTCTATAAAGGGTGGATAATTTATTCAAACCCCACTTCAGACGGTGGCTAAAATAGAATGCTATTAATACAGGTAAAATTACTTTTATTTACTCTTAGTATTTATTATACAGGTCTTATAAAGTTCCAATAAACTACATTGGATTGGCTACATTGGCAGATTATCACATCTTAAGTTTATTAAAGGATGTTTGATTTATTCAATATCCTACTCATTTAGGAAGTGAACTTAAATAGAATACTATCATTTGAAGTAAAATTACTTTGGTTCACTCTTAGTGTTTATTATACAGATCTTATAAAGTTCCAATATAACTACATTGGATTGGCTGCATTGGCTGATTATCACATCTTAAGTTTATTAAAAGATGTATGATTTATTCAATATCCTTAACTTTTAGGAAGTGAACTTCAGTTAATTATTTTCCCATTAACTTCCACCCCTGTCTCTCAGACTTGAGTGGTTAGTTTGATAGACTACTAAATCATAGTTAGTATATTTTTTAGTAGGTAAGTAAATCAGGTGGTTAATTATCCCTGTTAATCAATAAATCAATTATATTTAGAAGTTATCTTTTACTCACTTTAATAGGTATAAAGCTGACTGTACTAGCTATTAGTCTGATTGATTTAGATTGTTCCCATCAAATATTTCAATGTTTCATATTATTAGAAGTAAGTACTTACATATTTTAAGAGGTCTTTGGACCATTAAGGCCAACTCAAATGGTATAAGTAGACTGTATTATCAGGCTAATTAGTAGGTTGTTATCAATCAACTATTTCTATGTTTCATAATAGTAGGAGCTCATAGCTTTTAAAGTCTTAATGTGGATTCGCAGCTTCAACGACCCAACCAAGTTCTAAACTGGTTATAATTGTTTAGTAAGTATCAGCTTATAATTTACTAATAGGTATCGGATGTATACTTTTAATACTTTGAAGAGTGTAGCAATATAAGGCCGTATTGTACCCTAGGGAAAGCTAAAAATGCCTGTTTAGTCATTTCAGTATTAGAAATCAAACATCACAGTACAGCTATGCTTATTTGCTATAACTTTTAGTATTTTTCTTGTAATAGGAAACCAGTCTAGACCTTTTAGGTATTCCAAAGTAATGATGGTACGATATTATCATACTTCTGTTAATTATTTAAAATGAATAATTAATTGGTAACAACTTTAGAAAAACAATTAGAATTTTATCGGCCTACGGTAACAGATTACATGCCTAGATAGGACCCACATCACTTCATCGTAAATTTTATTTAGCACCGCAACTTAATTATCCCTACCTTATTAGTCTGAATTAATCTAGCCCGGCCCCGCGACCCACGCACCCAGTCCATGTACGCATAGCGTGCTCACACCGTACTGTCCCCTCACTTCCTCATAACAATTATATAGAACCGCCTACCTATAGATTCCTACAGCTTTCCTCACTTGAAATGCCTATATTTTGTCGAACTAACAGTCCCTACTTGTGTACTTTGCAATCTAGGCCCAAGCCACATTTAACTTAATTTCGTAGTGAGTTGTGTAAGCCGAGTCGCCCCTGCAAGCAACAGACTTCTAAATGGACTATCTATCGAGCCAGTATACTCAGAGTGTAAATCCTAACACTACACTGTATGAAAGGAGGCGGGACGGTTTTGGACGGGGTTGTACGTGCCCACCTCCAGCTAATTGGTGTCTGACCTATCTTCAATTTTCACTAGGGAGACAACTGTCTCTCCCCCGTTAGTCTCTTGAAGATAGTGTATTATTTAGCGTTTTAATAGATAACGCCGGCATTATTGAATACAGCCAAATGCCTCCAGACCGAAGCCTGTTGAAACCACGTTAGCTTTTGTTGGCACCGTTACCCGTGTCCACTAACGTGATCCAGAATACTTCATTCTGTTATAGTTATTCGAGTCGCGATAGCAAGAATTTTACTCTAATATTCACTTCTATTTCACAACCAATGTTAGTTAAAATCGCCACTCGAATATCACTTAGCGCGCTAAAAGGCTCGGACGCTCGTTTTCCCGTATGAGTTTTACCGTACTCTTAAATCGGACCACGCCTCCGACGTCTCAAAATTGAATGCCCGCTAATTTTCCTCCCTTTTCCCAAGCATCTTAACTTTCGCGCCACACGCGCCTAACATCCCTCTCCCAACTTTCCGCTTTTCCTCCCTGCAACCAATCGCTAGCTGTTTTTCGATGCGCCTCGCCTTCGCGTCGCTTATTATTTGTTATACGCGAACTTCGCGTTGCGCCACGTGGAGATAACATCCTACCTCTCTTTCTATCTTTTTCCCAACCTCTCGCTCGCTCATTGCCGCCGTTCGCCGCGCAATTCTAAGGTTTTTCCATAATCCAACCAAATCTCGTCAGATAGCCAATATTACGTTTTTGAATATCTAAATGTAGCCTTCTATTAACAATTCCCTCTCAATAATCATCCACTTAAGCCAATAATCCTGTATTTTGTGAAATTATAAAAAGTTCCGTATTCAGACCATAGGTGGCGCCCGCCCGTATGTGCACCGGCTTGCCAACCTACGCCTATGTCACAAGGCCACACAGAGCAGTCCCCGCGAAATTCAAAATAAAGATAAAGCCCATTGCCAACCTAACACGAAGCTCAAGTAAATAACTCACGCTAGACGGCGCCTATGTCGCAAGGGCGCACAGAGCAGTCCCCGCGAAATTCAAAATAATGGTAAAACCCTAGTTCACTGACTATTATTCTGAACTAGTTTATTATTCCCTTTTCATGCTTATTATATTAATGGTGCTACGCATTAATATTTATTTTAGTGCTACTCCCATACATTCCTTACTAACGGACGGATACCATTCATTCTGTACCGTTACAAGTCTGTCTCGCCAGCTTTTATTTGTTCATGGCATATACGTCTGTGGTTTATGGTGATTTATTATTATTATTATTTTTATTTTATTTAGGTTTATCAGTTGAACGCAGAGACTATACGTCTGTGGTTGAACGATGTTTTTTTATTTTTTATTTTGTATATTTGTTTTTTATTTTTTGTTCTTTGTATAGATAGATAGTGTTTAGTATGTGCATTTTTAATTTAAGTACATTTATAAGCATTTAAGTTTTTTACAATATTCAGATATCCTTATTTATAACATTTTCTTATTTATTCATTTATGTAATCTTATTGAAATTAGAAACGTCACCTCGTACAGGCCCTGCCAGAATACCAGCGCCGTTGCGATATGACTTTGTCACACCGTAGCGGCATATGCTGAGGTAGGGTCCTGATTAGCTCGTCACACTGTTGTTTTCTGTTAGTAGCATTTTCTGTACCCTTATGTATTTCACGTCTTTTTTTTTTTTCTTTCTTATTATTCTATATTTTATTTTATTGTGACAGTCAATAAATGTTTTTTCTTTCTTTCTTTCTATCTTTCTTTCTATGCCATCCTGACGAGCAATAAGGCTTACTTGGTCTTGAAGTGTGTGAAGAGCCGTCATAATGGACACCAGGAATGCTGTGAAGTTAAATTCAAGATATTCACCGAAGGAGCTGCATTATGTAGCTCTTCCTGGAAGGCATCTATCTGTTGGTTGAACATTTATTGGAGTTGAGACAATGAATCCTGTAGAGCCTCTATAGTATGCAGTTGGTAGTGCAGGGAAGTGCAGAAGTGGTATTGAGTGGCATTAAGTATCATAGTTGTAGTTTGGTCTGAAAAACACTCACCAGCGGGTTCCCTATTTACCTGAAAGCCGTTTTACCGATTACATTTCAACGAAAACTATTATCCAATCACTCAATTGAACGATGCCTTACCTCAGACGATGCCTTATTTGCACGAAGCTTTAATTTACAGATGTAACGATTCACCGAATTTTAAGAGTATGTAGGTCA
Organism: Scoparia ambigualis; assembly: GCA_963921215.1. NCBI lineage: Eukaryota > Metazoa > Arthropoda > Insecta > Lepidoptera > Crambidae > Scoparia > Scoparia ambigualis. Next base: position 4,919,577 of record OY992516.1, read on the forward strand.
ACGCCCGGTGGTTGAGTGGTCAAGTGCTTGGCTCGATATCCGTAGGTGCCGGTTTCAATTCCCATGTCGGACAAAGTGCGTTTCGAATTTGTCGATTTATAGCCCGGGTTTGTGATCACTACCCACATTTGGCAAGGGTGGTGATTAAGCCAATACCCATCGATTGTAGCGAAGACTTGATTTCAAAGATGGAGGCTTCTACCCTGCAGTAGGACAGTATACAGGCTGTACTTTCTTTTTCTAGGTCAAAAGCTCGGCTACTGAAACTTTTATCACTCATAATTATAGTAAACTAATAAAAGTGGGATAAATCAAATACCTTTTAAATTCAATGTTACTATTTATTTTTTTTAAGAAAGAATTTAAGCAAATTATAACAATATAATAAAAAAATATATATTTCGTTTATGACATCTTAAAAAATCATCTAAACCTTAGAATACCGAATACAATCACATAATGAGTTACTAACAAAATTAATTAGAATCAATCTTTCAAAAATATCATTTGTAAAAAAACTGCTCTTGATTTAATAGGTATAAATAACACACTGGACAAACCCACTGTTAAGGTACTAGTTATCTCTGGAAACGACATCAGTGTGTGGAACTGCACACAGCGGATGGTCCAGGCTACGTTCTACGAAGTTGCCTATAACTCGTGGTGTGCCCCAGGGGTCTATCCTGGGACCTATCCTGTACATTCTGTACAGCGCAGATATCACCGAAAGTATCAGTCACTGCCAGTACCACCTATATGCTACAGCTTTACCTTCCTTTTAAATATATAGACCATGATAGCGCTCTAACAAGGGTAAACCAAGACCTAGCCCAAATCTCTACTTGGTGCAGATCAAATTGTTTAGTTCTCAATCTTAAAAAATCGAAGTTATTATTAATTGGTAAAAAAAAGAGTGTCAGTCACTTTCATAATACCACTCTTAATGTACTTATAAATGGTGCGAGAGTAGAGCGTGTTCATGAAGTAAAAAATCTGGGATTGACAATGGATGAACACCTTAACTTTGAAAGTCATGTTGCCGAGTGCTCACGTAATTGTTTCTATAGATTAAAACTATTATACCGAATTAGGCCCTATTTGTGCGAGGAACTAAGAGTCACACTCTGTGAGCTAATTTTGTCAAGACTAAATTATTGTGATGCTGTATATGGACCGTGTCTGTTAGCTAGGACAAGCTAACTTGTTCAGCGTGTCCAGAATTCTTGTGTGCGTACCTGTTTTCATGTGCCTCCTCGGTAACATGTAACTCCTTTTCTAAATGCTGCAAGCATAATGAAGATGGAGGCGCGTAGGAGGCTTCATCTTGCCACCCTTCTGTTTGGCGTGGTGGGAGCAGAAAAACCGCGCTATCTCTATGATAAGCTGGTATGGGCATCTGATCAGAGTAGGTACCCAAAGAGAAGCTGTACTAACATCTTTGTTACGGTAAAGCATCGGACAATGGCGTTCCGTGGGTCATTTTGATTCGCCGCCTCGAGGTGCTGGAACGATCTCCCACCGCCGGCGCGTGACCTAAAAACGGTAGATACATTTAGACGCCACCTCAAAAAGTACCTTATTGTTGTGCAAAAGTGATCCGACTAACTTTCGGGTTTTTCACGTTTAGGTTATGTGCTTGATGGGGGTCGCGCTCCGGCACCATCGGGGCGGATATTGCCAATTTAATGCTCTGCTCTTTGGCTGCTTCATCTATTTAACTGCCTGGTTTCTTGCTTGATCTGATCACTTGATGGGTTTCCAGTTTCTACAGTACAGTATCTTTGGCACAAGAGTGGCACCATTTTTTGTTTATCTTGCAATTCACAATTGTTTTGTTTATTAAAGGGTAGCGTAAAGGAAGGAAAATGATACGAGACATAACCTAAGAGAAACAAATAAGACATAATAATTAGCCTCAGAATAAATAATGCTTTAGTTTTATTTCCACGCAATGCAATTAGCATTATTTATTAGCATAACTCAGCACAACAATGGCATACTTCTACATAGTCTTTTTAATCCTTGTCCTTGTTGTAAGGGTGTAAACAGGCAAAGGCATCACTGTCATTCGTTATTTTATTTTCATTTTTATCTTGTTTTTTATATATAAGTTGTTTTATTTTTATTGTTTTTTTTTAATACGTGCGTCTCGACCTCAAGGTCCCGCCAGAAAACCAGCGCTGCAGCGACAATTAATGTCGCTGTAGCCTATGCTGAGGCTGGGGCCTAGTTGGCCACAAAATATTTATTTGTTTGTCCAGTGTATATACTTGTGTACCTACTTTAGTTCTAATTTTTTTATTTAACTTATTTCTAATGTTATACTGTTTGTGTGGTCAATAAATGTTTTTCTTTCTTGCTTTCTTCACTAAAAAAGGGGCTTAATTCCGCCGTAGCCCCTCGCAGGATACCGTATGAAAGCAGCATTAGTAACGTAGAGGATTGCTTAGTTAAAAATAATATTAAGAAGGCTGATGCTGAAGCACTACGTCAAGACATATCGTCTGTCTTGCGCCGGAGCAAAGTGCCGAAATAAAAACTTCCTCGCGATCAATACTTCGCCCTAAAGAACCTGCGAGCTAAGCCAGAATTAACCATCCTTCGTGCTGATAAGGGTAATGCTACGGTAGTTATGGATACATCAGATTATAACTAAACAAAATCAACTTTTATCGGATGACAGGACGTACAAACGCGTTAAATGCGATCAAACTAACAAAATATTAAAGAAAACTAGTGATCTTGTCAAACAACACTCCAAAACGTTAAATCTAGACACTAATTATTTAATACCTTCCTGCCCTAAACCACCTAAACTGTATGGATTACCAAAAATCCACAAACCCGAGGCTCCGCTACGTCCAATTGTAAGCCAGATCGACTCACCAACTTACCGATTGGCCCGGCATGTAGTAAAAATACTTTCCCCACTAAGAGGTAATAAATACAACAGCTTATGTGAAGGATTCTTACCAGTTTGTCAGTGATATTAAAGACCTACATCTTGCTGACAATGAAACCATGGTTAGTTTTGATGTCCAGTCCCTATTTACATGTCTACCAGTACAGGACTGCATTGAAATTACCATGAAAATACTAGTTAAACAAAATATGCCCAATGTATTCATTGCAATACTATTAGAGCATTGTCTAACATCTGGCTACCTTTTGGGGAATGAAGTTTACTACTTGCAAATAGAGGGTGTTGCTATGGGGTCCTCTGTATCACCCGTTGTTGCCGATATTTTCATAGAAGACTTCGAAGAGCGGACCTGAAGCACAGCACCCGTAACCCCAAGGTTCTGTAAGCGGTACGTAGATGACACTTTCACTATCTTACCAACTGATAAAGTATCTGCTTTTCTAGGACATCTTAACTCCATACACCCTAAAATACAGTTCACAATTGAGTTAGAGGCAGACAATAAGTTAGCTTTCTTGGACACTTTAATCATCAGGAATCCTGACCATAGTTTGAGCCACACTGTGTTTTGTAAAGTAACCCATACAGATAGGTACCTCAATGGTGATTCTCACCACCACCCTAGACAGTTGGCTACTATAGGGAAATCTTTGTTTCAGAGAGCACGCGGCATCTGTGACACCCAACACCTGGCTGCTGAACTTCAGCATGTCAAGCATGTACTACAGGTTAACAAACTGCAAATACCGCGGCTTTGTCACAAAAACGCAAAAAACCAACCACAGTCGAGCGCCAACCTGCAGTACTTCCATATATGAAAGGCGTCACTGACAAGATTGGTCACATCCTGAAGCGAGCTTCAATCAATACTTACTTTAAGCCGCCAAAGAAGATCAACCAGTTCTTTCGACCTTTCAAGTGCAATATACCCCTTCAAGATGCAGGCGTGTACAAACTGGACTGCGACTGTGGGCTCTCGTACATCGGGCAAACAAAGAGAAGTGTAGGAACCCGCGTAAAAGAACATATAGCCTACGTCAAGCATAGGCGCGAAAATAAGTCTGCAGTGTGTGAATATGCTCTCGAGGGACCCAACCATTACATCAGATTTGCCAAGGAACAACGATTCATCTCTAGGATGATGCGCGAGGCTATTGAAATTAAAAAAAACATCGAAATTTCAATAGAGAGTATGGTTGGAATTTACCATCTGCCTGGGACCCCATCATACAGGTCATCAAATCCCAGCCCCAACAGCAACACATTGCCAGACCTAAAAATATTGTTAGCTCGTATTGTGTAAACTTGAACGCACCCGGTTAAATATAAAAATGATTGACGGTAGGCAAATAACTTCTAACTATGAGACGACCAACACCTCAGTGTCCCTGTGACCACCAGGATGATATAAAAAACTATGTAAATAGTAAATTAAACGCGAGTTAATCGTAAAAAAGTGTTTCATTTCAAGGTATAAATAAGTTTAACAACAAACTCACATAAAGATAACAAATTCATTACCTACTTACAGCTTTTATATGATTTGCAATTTGCTCTTAAAAATGGTATGAGCTCCATATTATCACGCTGTGCGCAAATCCTTTGTATGTATGGCATTAGACACCCTTTTTGTTTTTTTCTTAGGGGGAGTTTTGTCTATGCCAGCTTAAGCTTTTTCTATTACATGATTTGTGGTCACTTGTTCTTTAATAAAACTACGTATAAGTAGCACATCGTGATGATTATTATTTTGGAGGCAGTTCCATCTTCGGTGCTTCTACATTATTCGTGTTCTGGGTGGCCCAACTGCATTTATTGCATGAATTGACCACAGTTTAGGCGGAAATAGTGGTGCAGTTCTTTTAATAGTCATTATATTATATTTAGTTAGACTCTTTATCTTGCTTAATACGTAGAAGTTTTCAAACCACTCAATGATTGGACTTGCATTTTCCGGTAAAACATCATTTTTTAATATAGAAAATGCATTGGGTATTTCGTCGGGGGTTAGGTAAGCCAAGACAACAATGTGGCGTAATCTTAGAGCAAAATCACTGTTATTACCGTATTCAGATGCTAAGCCAGCCTTCTGAATTAGTCGCCATAAACCTTATGCTAAATGAAAGAGACAGCTACTGTGACTAGCATCTGGGTAATAAATTCCAACCACATTTATAACGGAAATTTAGAAATCCGTGAGTACGTGTTGAGGGCTTAGTTCGTAATCTAATTCCTCTGCATAATCCATTAGTGCTCTAAGTACCATATGTGTTTCCTCGGTCTTATAAAGGTATGGTTTTTGTACTTTCTAAATCACTTCCAACTATTCCATGTATGCTGTAAAACTGCGTAAACAAATTAGGACTTGTTCTAAAGATCCATCCATGAGCCACATAACAGAATCACGTAATAGTCGCATATTTTGTTTCGTGCAAAATAGTAGTAAACGTTTATTATCTTCGTACTTTATATCTCTCGCCAAAAAAGTTTCACGTTCCGCAGTGTATTCTGAAGGCACCTCAATTATGATTTAGCGAAGTTGGTTCCTTCGGATATGATTTGCATCTTACCCGGTAAACAATTTGTCTTAAAGCACTTTTGTTAGGCAAGCTACATGCACTTGTGCTTGGAATATTCTCTAAATTATTTCTGATAAGCTTTGCAGGACCATCTGAACTACCGGCAGCATCTCGTTTTAACTGACTTTTAAATACAATTGAATCCTTTCGTGCAGCGTTTGGTGCAAGTGTATGTTCAGTCATTTCTTTAACCAGAGAATGAGAGTTAACACTTACGTCGCAATCTGTAATTACCACACTCTTGCATTGTTTACTTGCTTAGAATACGCAATTCTAATAATATTTAGTATGATTATGTTTATTTAAAATAAAATCATAACCCCACATTAGTAATATAACACCTTAAACGCTGAGATTTTTAACACTCGGTATGTCAGTCATTTTATATAGTGAACCAGAAACTTATATTACTAGCTTATATTATTAATAAAAATTTTAATTATAAACTGGTATTGTGTTTGTTTAGATCTACAGAACAAAACTACTTAATCACATTTTTATGACAAGCAAATATAGAAAATTATTAATAAGTACCGCACAGTCCCTGTTAGATAAACATTCAATAGTTGATAACGCCTAGTAAAAATTCAAATGCTATTATTCTATAATGCCGAGAAATTTGGATTGTCTTCTTCAGGGTCACAGTCAAATTTACAGTCTACACCGCCGGAAATATTAAGTGAAGCACAAAATGTTATTGGCAGCCTATTACCATCTAAATCCAAAGAAAATATAATTATGTTGGCTTACCAAAGATTTATACACTAGAAAAACAACAAAAACACGCAGTCATTTTCAGAAAATGTGTTATCCTCACTAGTGTGTTGAAAAACGTCTTGTGAAACGCGTGTGCATTGGCAATTACAATCCTCGGCTCCATTAAGCCCTCGCCTTCGGCTCGGGATCATAACCCGCCTCGATTGTAGTGACCAACATAGCACACTTGTATCATAATGTACTATTATGTATGAGTGATAGACGTTCTTTAGCCGAGCTACATACATACACTTAAAATTCGGTGAAATGTTACATCGGTTAAATAATGTGTCGGTTATATGTATGGTCGCTGAAATTAACTTCGGTTATTAGCTTTTAGGTGAATATTTACATCGGTAAATTAAAGCTTCGAACAAATAAGGCATCGTTCAATTGAGTGATCGGTTAATAGTTTTCGTTGAAATGATAATCGGTGAAACGGCTTTCGGGATTAAATAGGGAACCCCTTAATTAGCATTACAAATTAGGTTAGCAAAACAAATATTTTAACTATTAATTAAATTAAAAGAATAGAGCTGTTTAACTTGATGTTTGCTTTATAACTACCCCCAAAGAAAAAAAATTTAAGGAAAGTGATCACAACCTGCAGGCGAGTCCCTAGAGGATGAGCTGCACGTGTTTCATTTAACCATCGAGACATACGGCACCAAAGCAGCTCCATTTCTTGCCATGCGTACTTTAAAACAGATAGCAAGGGATAGCGTGGAAAAACTCCTATTGGCATATAAAATTGCTGAATCAGCCATTTTATGGATGATTTATTAAGTGGCGCTAGCAGCTTATCCGAAGCAAAGGAACTACAGCGACAGCTCATAAGCATGTTAAGTGACGCGGGTATGAATCTGCGAAAGTGGTCGAGCAATGAACCACAGCTTGTACAAGACTTATCGGCAGATCAATTAAACAGTCCATATGAGTTTCCAGCTCAAGAAATTTACCCATCATTAAGAAATCATCATGCACGTCATTTAGAAAGATGCATGCCGCAATACGAGCGCACCAGCCACTGTGCCAGAGAGTTTACAAATTAAAAAGTAACTTTAACCTTTCTTTTTATTCCAGGAGAGAAGCAAACCGATTGTCTTCTTGCAATCTCTGTTGCATGCCAGGGAGTGGGTGGACCTTACCACCTTGCCTTATACGCCATCGAGAATCTGGTCATTAACGTCAGAGAGCACGATCTGTTAAACGAAATTGACTGGATCATATTGAAATGAAACACTTTTTTACGGATTCACTCGCGTTTATTTTACTATTTACATAGTTTTTATATTATCCTGACGTTTCGAACCCTTTACAGGGTCCGTGGTCACAGGGAGACTGAGATGTTGGTCGTCTCATTGTTAGAAGTTATTTGCCTACCGTCAATCATTTTTATATTTAACCGGGTGCGTTCAAGTTTACACAATACGAGCTAACAATATTTTTAGGTCTGGCAATGTGTTGCTGTTGGGGCTGGGATTTGATGACCTGTATGATGGGGTCCCAGGCAGGTGGTAAATTCCAACCATCCTCTCTATTGAAATTACGATGTTTTTTAATTTCAATAGCCCCGCGTATCATCCTAGGGATGAATCGTTGTTCCTTGGCGAGTATTTGAGGTTTGTCAAATCTGATCTGAAACCTGTCAAATGAATCTGGTTACGAGTGGTCTCACACCAACGTAAGTCCACTATAATTTCCCTTTCGGTACTGTTAACTTCTACACTGGTACTTACTTCTTCGCTGGTATTTACTACACTTCTTCTTCGGTACTGTACTTCACTAAACTGTTGCGTCCACACGCTTACTAAATGACAATTTAGTAGAAGCCACGCCTACCGGGGAAATACAAGCGATGCGGGAGGGGCGGTTACTAACTCGAAAAATAGACATGATTCTATTCTACTTGTTCACTTGCCCACTAAATCGTTTACTTACCACTTGTTACTAAAGAGCTTTTAAGTGACTGTTTACACGCAAGAATTAAGTTAAAATTAACTTAAAATTTAGTTACCTACTTGACAACTTAATACGTGTAAACGGCTCTTTACGGACTACAGCTCGATTTACACATACAATTTGGGATTTATCATCCCAAACGGTCGGTAGGTTACCAATGTTTGGCTAGCTTGCGACAGGTTGAAACTAGCACTACCCTCTTTTCGTGAGTGATAGAAAAATAGCGCCCGTGCGTAATTAGTGTCAAGAAAAAAAAAAATTAGAAATGTTTATCGTGTTTAAACCTGGTTTGTAATGAATTTTTTTTTTAATTTATAGTATGGTTGTTGTACAAGACATAAAATAATTTGAATTTTTTTTGAAAATATATAAGTATGGCACACCGAGTCCCATCGGTCTTTATAATAACGTAACGTAATGAAAAAAAATTGGTTGCCTGTAAAGTCGGTATACGGGCGAAAGTTTTACGTGACAACGACTTTGAGTGGTAAAATAATTTTAATGTGAATATTCATTCGTATAGTAGGAAGAAGGATGAAATAATAGTAACAATTTAAAACATTTATTTAAACAAAGAATTATATTTAAAACATAGTTGAGTGGGAGAGAGACGCAAGGCATTCGGCGGGCCTCTCTCTCGTTCGGTGACTCATCGTAACGTTACCGAGCGTTACACTTTTTCATAAGTGACTCCCAGCCGCAACCTAATTTAAGACGTTGTCACGTCAAAAAGTAAATATTTCAAGGCTAATATTATCTATGTAGATGCAATGTTATACATGTTTTCACTTTTGTAAGTCTGAATTAAAGTTCCTAAATAAATATCCTTATATTATTATGTTGTATATTTTATTTATGTGCTGTTCTTATTTGAGAGTTTTAAGACCAATGGGACATAAAATCCCATGCTGAAAGGGGTGTTTTTAGGATAAAAAAATCTAAAACTGATTATACTTGGTTCCGGTGTTCTATTATTAATACATTCCATTTGAATTTGTACAAATATGTCTAATTTCAATTTTCAGTCCTGGGGATACATGTATGGGCCGTACCGAAAGGGCTAAAGCACAGAGCAGTACAAATGAGGAGCGACGGAACAAAAATAGTTAAACACTTTTTTACGGATTAACTCGCGTTTAATTTACTACTTACATAGCTTTTATATTATCCTGACGTTTCGAACCCTTTACAGGGTCCTTGGTCCTTGAGACTGTTTCCCTGTGTAAATAGTAAATTAAACGCGAGTTAATCCGTAAAAAAGTGTTTCATTTCAAAAATAGTTAACTACTCAAGAGGCAGAAAATGATATGACGCAGGTTAAGGCGTCAATTTTTTAAATCCTACCCGATGTTGATTTAGGTCCCAACAAAATCAGTTCTTTTCGATACAAAAGTACCTAAAAATCCAACAAACGGAACAAAAATGGTTATAAACGATTTTGTTTTAACAAAAAAGGTTAATTCCTATGCAAAATATTATCTATCAAAACTAGTTAAGTGCTTTTTTTTTTTATAGCAGAAGGAGGCAAACGAGCAAGCGGGTCACCTGATGGAAAGTAATCACCGCCGCCCATGGACACCCGCAAAACCAGAGGAATCGCATGCGCGTTGCCGGCCTTTAAGGAAGGAATAGGCTCGTTTCTTGAAGATCCCTAGGTCGTAACGGTCCGGAAATACCGCCGCCGAGAGCTGGTTCCACAACACTGTAGTTCGAGGCAAGAAATTTCTTGAAAATCGCACAGTAGTAGACCGCCATCCATCAAGGTGATGTGGATGGAATGACAGTCGATTGCGTGTAGTGCGGTGAAGGAAATTAGCGGCAGGGATCAAGCCGAACAATTCCTCAGAACGCTCCCCATGATATATACGGTACAATATACAGAGAGACGCAACGTCTCTCCGAAGAGCCAGTGGATCGAGCCGACCTGAAATAACCACGTCGCCGACAATACGAGCAGCTCTGCGTTGAATGCGGTCAAATGGAAGGAGTTGGTATTGGGGTGCTCCAGCCCAGAGATGGGAGCAGTATTCCATATGCGGCCTGACCTGTGCTTTATACAGTTGTAAACGGTGGGCCGGCGTGAAATACTGACCCGCTCTATTAAGCACACCCAGCTTTTTCGAAGCTAATTTAGCTTTACCTTCCAAATGACCACGAAACTGAACGTCACTCGAAATATCGACGCCAAGGATTCCAATAATCGGATTGGTATCAAGGGGAGCTCCCTCAAAGTTCAGAGGTACGACGAAGGAATGTTTTTTCGCGGTAAATGCGCAAACTTGTGTTTTGGAGGGGTTAAAGCGGACTAGGTTATGTCGGCCCCAATCCGAGACATGACTTAACATGTTCTCGGTGTCAGTCACAAGTTTATTCCGGCTCTCGATGACGCTTTCCAGAGACATGTTAGTTCGCCCAGTGTAGAGCGTATCCCCAGTACTATCGTCTGCATAGCAATGAATGCTGTTGTTATGCAGCATGTCATTGATATGCAGAAGAAACAGAGTAGGGGACAACACACACCCCTGCGGGACCCCAGCATTCACGGGCTTCATGTCGGAGCACGAACCGTCGACTGCGACTCTGATGCTACGCCCAGTAAGAAAGCTGGCAACCCATGAACACAATTTCTACGGAAGCCTGTATGATGAAAGTTTAGAGAGAAGAGCCCTGTCCATACCCTGTCAAAAACTTTCGCTACGTCCAAGCTAACTGCCAGTGCCTCCCCCTTACTCTCGACTGCCTCCGCCCATCGGTTAGTAAGGTACACTAAAAGATCACCAGCTAATCGACCGCGACGAAAACCATACTGGCGATCACTTAGTAGCTGGTTCTCTTCTAGGTACCTTAAGAGCTGGCGGTTCATAATGGACTCCATTACTTTGGAGAGTAAAGAGGTAATAGCTATTGGCCTGTAGTTGGACGGATCTGAGCGATCGCCTTTTTTTGGAATCGGGTGGACAAGGGCTGTCTTCCAAGAGCTCGGGACGACGCCAGTGGTGAAAGAGAGCTGGAAAAGGCGCGTTAGAACTGGTGCCAATTCAGGAGCACACGTCCGAAGCACAATAGGTGGAACTGCATCAGGCCCACTCGCCTTATGGATATCAAGGTAAAAAAGAGCCTTACGAACTGACCTTTGCAGGAACTGAACGTTTGGCATTGTACAAGCGCAATGCGGTATGAATGGTGGATAGTTTTCCCCATCGTCCAAGGTCGAGTTTGATGCGAAAAGAGAGCCCAAGAGATCGGCTTTCTCCTTTGCAGTATAGGCCAGGCAGTCATCGGTCTTGTGCAATGGTGGTAGGGACGGCTGACAAAAATTACCTAAGATAGCTTTGGCGAGAGACCAGAACGCACGCGTCCCCGAAGGAAGACGCACTAGCCTCTCGCCAATTCTACCTATGAATGATGACTTCGCCTTGGCAATGTCCTTCTTAAAGAATCTGGCGGCAAAGTTGTACTTCTTTCTGAGCGCACTGGTGTTTGGATCCTTTGATGACACCGCATTAGCCCAGGCTTGGTAATGTTGTCGCCTTTGGCGAGACGCCATTTTGCAGACCATGGTTGGGACTTGCCGCCAATGGGAACCACAGAGTTTGGAATGAAAAGTTCCATTCCCTGCAGTATCACATCAACGACAGAGTCAGCGGCGACATCAGGATCATCCAGCGAGAAGCAAACTCTCCACCACGGGTAGGACGCAGAAGCTTCGCATCCCATCCCAGTCCGCTGACCTATAATGCCAGACTCGACGGCTAGCGGCTGGTTGCGGTTTTGAAGTTTCTGTGAGAGGCACAGTGCTGCGAATCGGACAGTGGTCTGATGAGCCTAGTGGTGCATCAACAGAAACTTGATAGCCGTCTGGGTGCGAGGTCAGCAGAAGGTCCAATAAAGAAGGTGCATGGCCCTCCACATCTAGAACCCGTGTTGGCTCGGTTACCAATTGGGACAGACTGTAGGCCAAAGCGAAGTCATGAACGGCTCTACCCGCGTGGTCAGTTGTGCGTGAACCAAGCCATTCGACGTGGTGGGCATTGAAGTCTCCCAATACCACAATCTCGGCCGAGGGGATCCGTTGGAGAAGGGAGTCTGTCGCTGTTTGGACGGTCTCGCAAGATAGAAGATCGGTCTAGCAAGATGAGAACAACCGGAATTAATATGTCGGAGTGATTCTCCAGGACGGCGGCATGCCCGACAGATGTCGACCGTACCGTCCCTCATAATATATTTCCGGTAGTTATTCGTCTTGATAACTTCATCTTCAATGGCACAGACAAAGCCTTTGGTTTGCCCAAAGAGGTCACCGAAACGTAGCCAGTTCACCGAGGCAGGCAAATCCACATCAGGCCCAGTTAGAGCCCGATAGTAGCACTTTGCTCTTCCATATGTCCTTGCGATCGAGAGTGCTTAGCACCACTGGTTTGCGCCTAATTATTATTATTATTATTATTTTGCACAAGAAAATGTATACAATAGTTATTTTTATTTAATGCTTTATTATTTTTTGCAACAATATTTTACCATTTTATAACCAAGTTTTTATATAAATACAGATACATATACATACATTACATAAGCGATGACCAGATTAGCTTTAAACTGTTTGATTTTTTAATCATTACGTACTTAGTTTCTATTGTGATTGATTGATATTCAACACGATTAACTGTATAAAAAATTGTTTGCCTGTAAAGTCGGTTTTACGGGCGAAGATTTTACGTGACAACGTCTTTTTCTCGGTAGAATATTTATTGATATGAATATAATTAAATTGCACAATAGGAACAAGGAATTGAATGAAAATAAGAATTGCACAAATTTATCATAGTTGAGTGGGAGAGAGACGCAAGGCATTCGGCGGGCCTCTCTCTCGTTCGGTGACTCATCGTAACGTTACCCAGCGTTACACTTTTTCATAAGTGACTCCCAGCCGCAACCTAATTTAAGACGTTGTCACGTCAAAAGTAGCAATCGTCAACGATCCCGTCCGCTTATACGTGAATTTCGGATAAAATTTTCTTATCTCTTACCTTAGGTTATTATTGCACGCCCAAAGTTCTGGGTTTTTTTCTTTTAAATTATATTATGTGGAAGAAATTGACCTTCATCACATCTGATGTAAGATGATGATAAGGCCGATTATGGAAGCTCGCTTCACCCGGACTCCACAGCTAATGAGAAACTGGCTATCTTATCTCTAACTGACGGTACACAATAATGCTAATAATATTGATGATAAAGCGATAAATGATAATTAAATTAATTAAATTAATTGTATACGCTCACACCAATTATCTAAGCCCAAGATAAGTATTCTTTTGAAACTTTTTAATATGGTCAGATAACGGATAAATATACATAAACATAGAAAAACACCCAGACCCCAAATCAATTTAGAAAAGCAGTTTTTCTCTTTATTGACCCGACCGGGAATTGAACCCGGAAACTCAGAGATGGCGCACCGCCAGACCCGGCGGGCGTGCTAACCACTCGACCATAGAGGTCATCATTATGATGTTAGCTAGTCAGGCAGACTTAAAGCAAGCATTGCCACGCTGGGAATTAGATCAGGGAACACTGTATCTGAGCCCGGTGCTTAAAGGTTCAGCGCGTATAGGTTGCAAAGTAGAAAAAGAAGGAAAAATTACTATTACTTACTACTTCAAATTCTTTAACAATAGGTAGTCAATGACTTAAAAAGTGCGATGTCGATTGTTCGTCTTTCAGTAAGTCAAACTTCTCTTTCTAAGTTGGGATGTTTTAAAACTCCTTCATGATCCTTCTCTTTCTAAGTTGGGATGTTTTCAAACTCCTTGATGATCATGATCATAACTCATGAGTTACAGTAACGGGTGTTGATAGGTACTTACTTATTGTTTTCTGAGGTTTACGCGAGCACTACACATTGAAATGAAACACTTTTTTACGGACTAACTCGCGTTTAATTTACTATATTTCATAGATTTTTATATTATCCTGACGTTTCGAACCCTTTACAGCATGGATGCACAGACTTATTAAGACTAGGGGCCACTCGGGCAAATTATGAACTGATGGTGGGCCACCAGAAGTATAGGTAATTAAAGACAATGAAAAATTGATAATAATGTATTCAAATTGAAAAAGAATTTATTAATTTGAAGCGTGGCACTGCATAGTGCTTACAATCTTTTTTATATTTGGCTCAAATTTACTTGTAGCAACACGTAAAACTGCTTCCAAACTTTCATTTGCAAGGCGGTTTCGATTTTTTGTTTTATTATTATTTAGGATTGAAAAGGTTTGTTCACATATATAGGTAGAACCAAATAAGCTTGCACATTTCAGAGCGTTTATGCGCAACTCTTTGTACGTATTTTTATCAATGCAGCGGTAAAAGTTCAGCAAGTCTCCTTCGTTGAATTTGTTGCGTAAATCTTGGTCGTTCTGAATGTCGATAATTTCTAACTGCATTAACTCTGGCGCATTTTCAACTGAAATCGTGAAAGGATTGCTAAATATGTCCAACAGAGGTTTCACTGTTTTAAACTCCGAAAATCTGTCTTGAAAAGATTGAATCAAAATATCTAGCTTTTTTACATAACTGAAATTAATAGCAGTTTTTTTGAATTTTTCAGCCATTTTCTTATAATTCGGAAAATGATTGTAATTTCCAGAATTCAATTGCGATCTGAAAAGTGTCAGCTTGCATTGAAAGGATGATACATGTGCGTAGAGCTGGGATATCAGTTGATTTTTGCCTTGAAGCCGTGTGTTCAAGACATTCAAATGATTTGTAATGTCAACTAAAAAAGCCAAATCACACAACCAATCAGGACTTTTAAGTTCCGGGACGTCCCTTTGCTTTTCCGCCAGAAAAATATCAATTTCTTCTATTAAATTTAAAAATCGTTCCAGTGTCAATCCACGACTTAGCCACCTTACTTCTGTATAATACAGTAAATCTCCATGTTCGCATTCAATGTCATCAAGGAATTGTTTGAATTGCCTGTGATTGAGTCCTCGTGATTTTATGAAATTCACAGTCGAAACTACCACTTTCATGACATTTTCAAATTCAATTTTTTTAGAACAGAGGGCTTCTTGGTGTATAATGCAGTGAAACTGCATGAGATCTTCAGCGTTTAAGTTTTTTTCTTGCAAATGCTTTTTCAACAAAGTAACTAGCCCAGAATTGACACCAATCATCGAAGGAGCACCGTCAGTCGAAACTCCCGATAATTTCGATAAGTCCAAATCAGTTTTTGAACACTCGTCCAAAAGTACATTGAGTATATCAACTCCTCTGGTTTGACCTTTCAATGAACACATTCCTAATAACTCTTCGAAGACTTCAAAATCTTGAGTAACACCTCGTATGAATATAAGAAGTTGAGCTGTGGAACTAATATCAGTGGATTCGTCGAGTGCTAATGAAAAAAAATCAATTATCTTAGTTTTTTCATTTAATTGTTCCGCAATATTATCTGACAAAGACATAATTCGTCTTTGGATGGTCATACGATTCAGTTGAATTTTCTCAAACTTTTTTGCTGCTTCTGGACACATTTTCTTAGCGGCAATTTCTATGCATTCTTTTACAAAATCCCCATCATTGAAGGGGCGACTCCGCTTTGCTATCATTCGAGAAATTTCATAACTAACTTCTGTAGCTGTTTCTGTATCTTGAATGGGTTTTGTAAACATAGCTTGTTGACCAATAAGCTCCCGTTTTAAAGACAAAACTTTTTGCTTTCTTAATTCGCCTGTAAACTTCGTAAAAGTAGGATGCTGCGTTTCATAGTGCCTTTTTACATTATATTCCTTTGCAATCGCAACAGAATTCTTGCAAATTAAACAAACGACTTTGTTATGCGACCATACAAAAAAGTATTTCTCAGTCCAAATTTCTTGAAACTGCCGATTTTCATCTTTAACCTTACGTTTTTTACTAGTTCCTGGCATGTCCATGTTGCGTTTTAATCCTGACTAGGATTACCACAGCACCTAAAACCAATTACTAGGCATGAGTTCGATATATCAAAACGTAACTAATAACCGATATGAGTTTCATATCGTATCATATCGATATGACGGTTGCACATAACCGATATTACAAAAACTATGATATCTATATTATCGAGACGATATCAAAACACGCGCGAGAATACCTACGTTATGAAAACTGCAAACGATATAACCAAAACGCAAAACCGTGCACACAACTGAATGGATTGATATTCGTTTCTTCTCTTTCTTACTAAAGAGCGGTGTAAAAGAGATGGATGAAGCGAATATGAGGTCATTTGCTTGGTCTCTGTCTTCTTATAGCGGTGTAAAAGAGATGAAGCGAATTTGTGTTTATTTGGTTCAATGCTTGAGAAATTAGTTTTAGTACCTAGAGCAGAGCTAAAGTTGTGATTTGTTTGAAAGAGTTTTTTGGTAATAGTTTTGATGCGCTCTTGACCTCGCAGTGGTGGAGAGACCATAAAATTATTTACCCACACTTATCGGACCTGTACCGAACTAAGTGCAACATAGTCGCAACTTCAGTTCCCTGTGAGCGACTCTTTTCTAAGACAGGGCTAATAATCAATGAAAAGAGATGTCGCTTGAAATCAAAAAAAGTACAACAGCTTGCATTTTTAAATGCTAATCTGTCCTTATCCAAGAAGACAGATTTAAAATAAAAAGTCTTTAAATATTGTATACTAAAAAACTGTTAATATTGTATATTAAAAAAAATGTAAATATTGTACATGAAAAATCATTGTAAATATGACGATTTTTAAATGCGCCAGAAAAGTAACATTTGTTAATAATAAGTTTCCTTTTATCTTTCTACTTAACTTTACTCAAGTATTGCACTTTTAAAAATACAAACTTACAAAGCTTTTCTGTTAGTCCTAAACCTAGTAAAGCATGAAGGGAAATCGCCATAAATAAACTAACTGAGCGAGCGCGATCTGTGTTACATATCTATTTAAATAACTCGACAAATATGCGCGTTATCGTTTGTTGTTGGTTTGCCGTAACTAATAACAAGACACAACGCATTAACGCACGCAACGTTAGTAAACTGTACCTACTGATATCGATATCTAAAAACGGTTATCCATATCGATATGAAAACTTCATATCGGTTACATAACGGTTTTGGTGATATAACGAAAACGCCCATGTCTACCAATTACAGTTCCTAATTAATTACCAAAAATAATTGATAAAATATGTAGATAAAATTAATAACAGTTTTACTTACGATTTCACAACACAATTATACACGGCACTTGACGGGAAATCTACGTTGAATGTGGATCAAAATATATTATAATTATGACACCGGCTAGTCGAGTTAAAATCTACACTAGAACTAACGACACTTTACTCAAATTAAAACCGAACTGTCGGTCGCTGCGGTTAGCGTGGCTTTTATACCACGCGCATAGAGTCGAAAACTGTCTGGAGAAATCTCGAAACCGACTCTGGAAGCTTCGTGTATCTACCTACGCGAGCTATCGGGAATTTGGGACTATTGCTATCTCGCTCGCTCGAACAGTATAACGCGGCGCGCTTCCTCAAGAAAACGAATTTAACCGAGATCAGCACGAACATTACCGACCGCTGTTACCGACGCATGCACGGCGCACCGATAAGATTGATAGAGCGCGCGCGCGAGATTCAAATTACTTTTCGAACATTTGTTATTGGTTTTATTCTGGAATAGAACTCAATATTTTCGAATGTACGAGAGTATTATTTTTGCTGTCGGCGGGCCACCAGTATTCGACCGGCGGGCCGCATGCGGCCCGCGGGCCGTAGTCTGTGCATCCCTGCTTTACAGGGTCCGTGGTCACAGGGAGACTGAGGTGTAGGTCGTCTCATAGTTAGAAGTTATTTGTCTACCGTCAATCATTTTTATATTTAACCGGGTGCGTTTAGGTTTAACACAATACGAGCTAACAATATTTTTAGGTCTGGCAATGTGTTGCTGTTTGGGCTGGGATTTGATGACCTGTATGATGGGGTCCCAGGCTGGAGGTAAATTCCAACCATCCTCTCTATTGAAATTGCGATGTTTTTAATTTCAATAGCCTTGCGTATCATCCTAGGAATGAATCGTTGTTCTTTGGCGAGTATTTGAGGTTTGTCAAATCTGATGTAATGGTTGGGTCCCTCGAGAGCATGTTCACACACTGCAGACATATTTTCGCGCCTATGCTTGACGTCGGCTACGTTCTTTTACGCGGGTTCCTACACTTCTCTTTGTTTGCCCGATGTATGAGAGCCCACAGTCGCAGTCCAGTTTGTACACGCCTGCATCTTGAAAGGGTATGTTACACATGAGGTACTTACTCATTTACTCCGCTGGCTCAGGGACACAAATTGAAACTTGGCCTCCAACACGAGACGACGCCACTGCTCTCTGTTCTTTGCAGCCTCTGTGGCGTTGATAGGTACTCGCAGCTCGAAAAGGTCTTTGACGACTACGTCCTTCCAGCGGTATTTGGACTCCCGATCGGCCGTCGCCCTCAGGGTGTTCCCAGGTACACGAGCTTTATCGCCCGGTCTTCTTCCATGTGTTCAGCGTGGCTCACGTAGGTGACCCAAGTATAGGTACTAACAAAAACTAAATGCAGCCATTATAAGATTGGTATCAGCTGCTATTACCACCATGTAAATTTAAGTGTCTTATGATTCGGATGCCTCGGAAAATCTCGTAAGGTACCGAGTAATCTAGTCCTACTTTGCTCCTTAGGTGGTAAAAATGCTCCACTTCCGAAAAATTATGAAATCTGATTTTGCGTACTGATTTAGTAGAATCAAATATTTTCGTTTGAAAATATTTTCTTGATCTAGCAACACCAGTGTTGACAGATGTCAAAGTCAGCCATTAATATTTTCTGTGAGTGGGAGAATTGAATCGCTCTACAAGGTGAAAATTTGAAAGTGAGTAAAATCTATTTTGCATCTCCTAAACTTGTTATGAAAACAAAATGTGATTTTTAAATTGATCTCTCATAAAAAATAAAGGTGATTTATAACACATCTGCTTTCTATTACCCTGTCCTATCGGAGCAATGTAAAAATGACAATATATAACTATTCTCCTTTTAAAAATTAAATGACAGACTTGTGAAGAGAAATTATGGAGCAAAGTTACCTCCTGCATAATAACTACTTTGCTACAAAAGAAATAAAAAAATTAAAAGAGTTGGTCATTAAATACAATAATATATTTAATGTCCGGTTAAACTTTAATAGTACTATTGTAAACACAATACATCACGTTACTGATTTAAACAACATTTAAATAGAAGTAAAAATTAAAAAAAAATTGGAGCAAATTTTGGTGCAAAGTAGGACCAGGTTATGGTAAATAAGAAAGAAGTGCCTAATGCCAGCCCCTAGAGAATTTCCTGGGTTAGTTCGTTCACAATGGGTTGAGTATAAAGGAAACAAAAATATTTTTTTTTTCCAATGAATACAAATAGTCTGAATAAAGACAATCCCGTGCTTTGGCAGGCATGTAAAGCAGTTGGTTCTTTGTAGTTGTCGTAAGATGGCAGTCATTAAAACACACCAACGTTTTAAAGTTTTTTTGTGGGCTTCCCTTCCCCCATCGAGCTTATAG
This sequence comes from Scoparia ambigualis, assembly GCA_963921215.1. NCBI lineage: Eukaryota > Metazoa > Arthropoda > Insecta > Lepidoptera > Crambidae > Scoparia > Scoparia ambigualis. The sequence continues at coordinate 4,939,408 of OY992516.1, forward strand.
TAACTGGGCGGAGGAGGATTCCCACATCACCCGCGGTCACCCTTAGCCTCGGTGTAAGAAAAGGCGGGCTTCGAATTAATTAGTCATTAAATGATTTATTTAAACTTTAAATAGGTATTTAAATTAATGTATTTCCCAAAAAGGAAGAGATATCGTTTTGGTGACTCGTTTTAATCGGATCGCTAAAATAGTTATAACTGATTTCACTTAATTATCAATCAGATCGAACAATAAACAGATAGTTATGAGATAAGGAACATTAATAAAAACTATCCGGAGTTCTGCGAGCTCATTATTTTATTACAGTTTGACCTAAAATGAACAAAATGGCCGTTGTACTAAAAAGTGTGCTCGTTTTCTGTGCCTCTCTCTGTGTGGTGTTGGCGAAACATGAACTTTATGAAGGGTAATTAGATAACCACCATATTTGAAGTGTCGAAAGCGTGAAACAATACATCTCTGAAATACCGTGACTTAGCTATTTGCATCTATATGTTTCACAATTCCTAGTATAAAGTCTTTGCAAAAACTCATTTGAAAGATACTATTGCTGTTTTCCGGATGGTTGCCCTATCGAGCCTTTTATCAACAAAATAATATGTTTTAAGCTAAGAGTGTTTACGCAATTCGGTTTCCCATACAAACTTCCAAGTCGACATTTTTAAAAACCAATAAGCCAATTTTAATGAAACTTTGCATGCTAAAGCAAAATACAGGAATCTAAATAGTTTGTTGAAAACATTTCTAGAAAACGTTTATTTAACTGAGCTATTGCGATTTTTAACTTTCTATAGTGGAATTTAAATCGCAATAACTCAGCTAATTATACGTTTTTTTTTAATGTTTTCAACAAACAATTTAGATCCCTGTGTTTTACTTTAGCATGCAAAGTTTCATCAAAATTGGCTTATTGGTTTCTAAAAATTTCGACTTGGAAGTTTGTATGGGAAACCGAAATGCGTAAACTCTCTTAATCACCGTCGGAATCTTCAACTATTGAAGAACTAGCCATAATAACTACAAAGGTATATTAGCTAGTACAGGGCTTACCAATACCTCAATGACGGCGGAGTGGTCAACGTAACCGCCCGGTTTGCGGAAGACGTAGGTTCGATATCCAACTGAGGTAGTAATTTTTTCACTATCTCAAAGATATGTTATGTAGATAGAAATAAACCCAGCAGTTATGTGCTAGAAGAGTTACTGTACGTTACAGTACATAGCAATAAAAGTAAATAAAAAAGCAATAGTACTGTTTATTATAATGCTACGGCCATATATCCAGGTGAGATGATGGTAGCTAGCAGCCAGACAGAAGATAAACCCTACCAAAACATATACCAAAATCTAGTTCAATAGAATCAAATTACCTATTGACTGTTACAATGTACCAATCCTAACGCCATAAAAGCGGTTGAATACATCCTTAATTTCTTTCAGGTCTACCGTATACGAGGTGATCGTTAAGGATGAGTACCAGGCGGTCTTCGCGAATCAGCTGGAGAACCAGCTCCCTATTGACATGTGGATGCCAGCCCTTCCCGGCCGCGCAGGACAGTTCTTCGTCCTCAAAGAAGACAGAGAACAGTTTGAAATGCTGTTGACAGCCGCTGATGTCGAATACAAGAGCAGTGACGTCAACGTAAAAGAGTGAGTTAACAATGAGCTCATGCTACTAAATAGAAACATCTATAATTACATGCTAATAGATGATATTTAAAATTTTGCCGACGGTAAATTAACAACACGGTATGTTATTTCATTGACATACATTTGTATTCATTCGTTTTTGCTCTTCTTGTGTCCTTAAACCAATCATTTTCCAAAAAAACGCCTTTGCCTTTATTATACCTAAGATTAAGTTAAACTTGTGAATTCAGAAAAAGTGAAAATATGAATTGCTTGAAAGCGTCCACTTTTACTCTGAGTCTTTCAAATCATAACCTAATGTAAAAAAAAATGTTAAGAATCCTTGCAAAACTAGTTGCAACTTTAAAGGCAAACCTTTTAAGGCTACGTAATCAAACTTGGACTTGATCTATATGTTTCTGAGCAAATTCACTTACAATATTGATAAACATTGTTCCGGACCGTTCGTCTCAGTTACTTTTTTAAGCGACTCCAATAACAGGAGGAGGAAATTGCTATCCCAACCGTAAGGGAAAAAAGTTCGTAGCTATCAAAATTACCAAAAACTTTATAATGATCAATTTAATTTTTAGAGAATTAGAAAAAGAGGAGGAAGTGCTTGCTGCGGCAGCAGCTAAGCGTAGCGATAGATCCACTCCTGCCCTCGACTACAACCAAATCCACAGATACCAAGTTGTAAGTATATCCAATGTACTCGTAGGTTTATCTACAGTGAATAGCGCTATACATTTGTTTTGACATATTAATGAAGAGGTAAAGTTTAAAGATTGGATAAAATAAGTAATCAAGTAAGACAATTTTTCCTGGATTCTGTCGCCAAGGCATATGGTTATTTAATTACTTTTCAGGTTGATGACTACTTAGTCCGTTTGGCGAATACTTACCCCAACCTCGTGACCGTCGTGTCAGCTGGCACCAGTTTTGCGGGCAGAGATATCAAATACTTGCGAATCTCCACAACTAACTTCCAGGTAAATAACTTAGAGTTTTACGGGCAAATAAATTATTTGTTAAGATAATTAGGTACTTAATTACTACATAACTACATACTTAAACATGAAATTATAATGTAGTCTTATGGCCTAACGCCGAAAAATCACAATAGAAATTCTATTCATTGACCACTGATCAGTACGCGGCCGCAGTTAAATAGTTAAAGATGTGGCCATCTTCACTTGCTGAATTCACAAGTTAAACATAATCATAGGGATAATACAGACAAAGGCGTTAATGATAATAAACATCCCATGGTTGGTGGATTGTGCGGGGTTAAAATTTGGCATATCTTTGGCAGACTAGGTAGGCAACAAGGTGGACCGACGAACTGGTGAAGGTCGCGGATAGCAACTTGATGAGAACAGCACTAGACTGGTCGTTTTTTAGATCCTTGGAGGCCTTGGTCCAACAGTGGACGTATTTTTGCTGATGATGATGGTGATGATGATGATATCTTACAACAAAAACTGATACTGCCGTGTCGTCCAAAGAGCGGAGTGGCTTGAGATATTTTAATTTGGTTAACCATCATTACGAAATCGCAATACCCGGCACTAAGATAAATGCATAGATCGCAACCCGAATATGCCATCGAGCTTACAAAATGAGATAGGATTTTAACCTTTTTTTCTTATTCCAGGATAGAAGCAAACCGGTTGTCTTCTTGCAATCTCTGCTGCACGCCCGCGAGTGGGCAACCTTACCAGCTACCTTATACGCCATCGAGAAACTGGTCATTGACGTCACAGAGCACGATCTATTGAACGACATTGACTGGATCATATTGCCGATCGCTAATCCCGATGGTTACGAATGGACTCACACCAACGTAAGTAGTATACTTTATTCAGATAAGAGCTGATAATGTTTTTTAAAAATACTTAGATATTTGTGTTAGAAACGCTAGCTGATAGCGTAAGACAAACACTTGAATAATTCGTTTCCAAAAATGGTATTTCAATTAGAAGAGCATTCACAAAGCGGTATTGAATTAAATGTTAAATTACTTAGACATTTTGCGATATTTAAAGTTCAGCTTTATTTTACTTGATAAACTTTTTGATTATTCTGTTAGTACATTTCATAAGTCATTAAATGCCTTTTTAAAATAACACAACAATGTTGAACTAAATCATATTTTTATCTATATATAGAAAAACAATAAATTATTCAAATTCACTTAGAAGTCACAGACATCAAAAAATTTAAATCATAAAAACCAAAACTCGTCTTACAGGCTCGTTTCTGGAGGAAGAACCGTGCTACTGGCTTCGTCACCGGGAACGTCTGCATGGGCGTCGATCTGAACAGAAACTACGAGATGTTCTGGGGCACTGCCTCTAGCAACAACGTGTGCAGTGACACCTTCCACGGCAGATCCGCCTTCTCCGAGCCCGAAACCCAAGCCATCAGGAGAATCTTGCACGAATTCTCCAACCGCATTGAATTGTACATCGATATCCACAGTTTCGGAAGCATCATCTTGTTCGGTTTCGGCAACGGCCAACTGCCTCCAAATGCTTTAGCTCTCAACTATGTCGGAGTCAACATGGCTCAGGCTATTGACCGAGTCAAATGGGAATCTAAGCCAAATTATGTTGTTGGTAATATTCATAATATTCTGTATGCTGCTTCTGGTGGATCTAGTGACTACGTACAGGGCCTTGGGGTTCCCTTATCCTACACGTACGAACTGCCCGCATACAGAAATATAGCTAACAACTTGAATGGATTCTTGGTGGACCCAGACTTTATAGAGCAAGCTGGTTATGAGACTTGGGAAGGCATCAAGACTGGTGCTCGACTTGCACGTTGGTACCTTCAGGCAAAGAAATGCCCAGTAGTTTGCTCAAATGTGATAATGATAATGATCTTCATTAGTACTTACATAAATAATTACGGTTTATTACTTGTGTCGTTTTATTACCCTTTGTATTCAGAACTAAATTGACGGAATAATAGTTTCGTCAACAGAATTATTCTTAAAAAATCTTTTCAACATAATATAAACGAGGTATTTTGTTTTTCTTTTTTTAAAAATAGAGTAACAAAAACAGAAAATAAAACATAAGGTATTTAGACTTTTAAAAAGCGAAATTAAGCCATTGCATCTGAAAGAACACTTGAACGTTCAATTTATGTAAATTATATAAAACAGACGAAAGTTAATTTCCTCTTAGCTCTTTTCGTTACTTAAATAAAAACGGTTTTATCGATAGAACTAAAGCGCATCACTGAACTTTCTTCAGGGAGTTTTAGTAGAATGGTAATGCGGTTATCCAAACGTTCTAACTTTTCAATGAATTTAGAACGTTGCACCGAGACGACGCGACGCGGCGATGCCGCAAGGATTCGATCTAGGGCGCTATTTGTATTTCCTAATGCGATTTTAATTACTCCCAGTCGAACTATCTGATCTCAGTGGTTGTGCTTTTTAAACCGAAATGCTTTTGAAGTGAATAAATAAAATCAGCATAATGATTAGTGTAGTTGCTTGTGAAAAATAGTTCAAGTCACGTCTTTTATCTGAAGTGAATCAGAATTTAATGTAATTGTAATCAATCTGGCTTAAATTATTAAACTTATCAGTAACTTGTTATTCAATTAAGGAATAGCTAGATTACACGTAAAAAAATTGTAATATTTATTATAAAACAATTGGACGTCACAATATATTAAATTAGCAAAAGGGATAATGACGTCAATGCCTTATCGTTATTATCTTCAATAATTAATGATTGATCATTTATATAAGCGAGATTACAAGTATTCAACATTGAATTGGGGATATGGAAATATTTCTTTAATTTGCGGTTTGAAGTATCTTCCTACATGCTGTCGGAATGGCTGCTTTGTACTTGAATATTGCAATATTATGTGCGTTCGTTTGCACAGTGACGGCCAGACAGGAACGTTTCGATGGGTATGTTTCTAGTATTAGAACATTAAAGAGGAACTCAGTTCGGGTTTCAATCTCATAGTTAAGCTTTTTTTACAAGGCCGGGTCACTGGGTGACATAAGTAACTAGCTTCTTCGTACTTGGGAAGGTATGATGTGTCGCTAGTCATGCTAATTCGTGTCGTAAAGCTCTTAAGCATTAAATAGGTATGGTATAGAAAGTGGTAAAGTGCTACAACTCAAATTTAACTAACAATTATTGTCAATTTTTAGTCGTCGTGTTGTTAGTCGTCATTTCATAGAATTTACAAATCAATCACGTTTAAAATTACGTATTTTATACTAGGCCCACTGATTCCACCACATTAATGGTCTTATAATTATGATTTACATATTAATGGGAACCCCTTATCTTACCAGAGACTGCAAGTAAGTGACGATAAGGCCCAAGACAAACGCACACTGGACCCGGAATCCTGACTTACTGAGGAGCTAGCTAACTTGAAAAAGAAAATGAAAAAAATAATGTTAATTTTAACATTGTATGGGAACAGACTAAGTAAAGATGGTAGCCAGATAGAGTACAATAATAATGTTAATAAAATGTCTCACACCCAAATTAAATATCTATCCCAAGTTATGCTTCATTAAGGAACTTGTTTTTATGTATATGCTGGGAACTGTGTCGCGTAGTGGTGAAAGAATACTACTCCCCCCCCCCCCCTCTTCCCTTGGGTATCGTAAAAGGCGACTAACGGACTAAAGACTACACATACATCATACATGTGCAGTCGCTATTTGGTGAAAAGTGGACTATGGCAGAGGTGTGCTTTAATTGCGGTCTTCATTGCCTACGCTCTGACTAACCCTTTGGGGATTATATAGTAGTAATTATATGTATGTATGTTTATGCTGGGAATCGAAATGTTCAAAAGAAAACATTATGAAAACCAAAAAAAATACGAAAAAAAACAAAGTTACTACCGCAGCTTTCGATGATTGAGGCATCAACTCGTCACACCAAAATTTTGTTCTAACTAGTCATTCCGCTAAAAGCAGTATTGATTTGCTACGCCCCCGGCACACTACTTTAGCTTCTTGTTATATTAGGATAAAATTGTAAGTTTAATATGGTGTTAATGTTTCCAGATATTCCATTTTTGAGGTGACTGTGAAAGACGTGGAGCAGGCAGCGTACATCAGAAGTCTAGAGAATAAACTCACACTTGAAGTATGGAGTTCGTTTCAACTAGGTCGTTCTGGAGAGATCCTGGTACCTAAAGAGAGAATGATAGAATTTCAGATGCTTTTAGAAGCTGAAAAAATAAAATATAGAATTTCCGTCAAGAACATTCAAGAGTAAGTTCAGTGCAATAAGGAAAGAAATATATTAAGTTGCTTGAATAATGAAGGAGCACGAAAACGCAAGAAAGAAGATAAAAGGGTTCAAAACAAGACCTACCACTAACCAAGCGGAATGCAATAATACCCCCCGCTGAGAATCGAACTCGGGAGCTCTGTTTGTCTGAATTTGGTGGTTTATCGACTAGAAATATAATATCAGGTTTTTCTGTAAATTTCAGACTAATTGACATGGAAGCTAAAAATCTGGCTGTTGCAAAATCTAAACGTTCAAGATCTGGTCCAGCACTTCCTTACGACGAGATTCACAGGATTAGCGTGGTTGGTAAAAATAAAGAGCAGTTCTTTAATAACGGCTCTCGAACTTCCTATTCCTATTAGCTGCTACTACTACTAGCGTATGTTCTATTTAAAGAAAAAACAAAATTGTTTATTTGTTTATGATGACCAAACTTAGATATAGATGACAAAGCTTCCTTGTAAGCTTAGCAATGCCTGTATTATATGTATATGCGGATGTTAAGGGCCGGCTTCGGTAGCAGAACGCATAAATACCGAGTTGAAAGCGTGAAATTGGGGTTTATTCTCCGTTGCTCTACTAGGCTAATCTGACGTGAACCTATATCTAACAGAAGCTTTCCACTTGTGTTAGATACAGGTCACACCACAAACACACCATATTTTTTTTTATTCATCCCGGCTCGTCCCACCATCATTATTAAATCTAAAAAAAAACAATCAACTGCATGTAACATTTAACCTTTTTTCAGATTGACGAATATTTAGCTCGTTTAGCCAACGACTATCCCAATATTGTAACTCTTGCATCTGCTGGGAAAAGCTTTGAAGGAAGGGATATGAACTATTTGAAAATCTCCACTACCAATTTTCAGGTACCAATAAAGCGTTTGTTTCCTTTATTATCTGTATAGGGGTAACTTTTTTTCGATACTTGTATTGGAATGCGTTTGTTGGGAATTAAAAGCGAGTAATTGCTGGTAGAAAGTTAACTTTGCTTATTACTCTTGTTGAGTCCATTACTTATTTATCATGCCATATTTTGCCTTTGATGCATGCCTTTTAGAATAGCTGCAAACAGCCATTTTACTCGTTTATGTCATAATGCTACACATGATACATTCTGATTCAAAAGTAACTCCGTTTCCAAGTTTTAAATAATCTTCATCGGCGCCGAGTGCGGCGGATAAGTATTTCAATATTTATTTATGTACTGTATCTGTAGTCCGTATTGTATAATGTACTGGTATCAAAATTATTTTTTTCAGGATAGAAGTAAACCTATAGTGTTCTTACAATCTTTGATAGGTCCTTGTGAATGGATCACCTTACCAGCATCTCTGTATGCAATTGAGAAACTAGTGCTTAATGTCACTGAGAGCGACTTGGTGAATGATAAAGATTGGATCATTCTGCCTGTCGCGAATCCAGACGGGTATGAATTTACGCACATTGAAAGTGGTGTAAGTATAAATATATATAGATAGTGGACTGTTTCAAAATACAGTGGTTTTAATGTTGATTTTAGACAATAATAAAAATGGTATAGTACCGGGCTGAACCATAGGTTTATTAGACATTTATACTATTGAGAATAAAGTCAGAAGCAGAGTACTGAGAGACAATGTAGACTAGACTTTAAACTATCGCGTTGCATTGCATTAAAACTGTTTTAACGGGACGCGACCGAAACGTCAAGCAGTAAGTAGATATGTACTTACTTACAAAATTAATCGTGTTTAGTCCCGTTAAAACAGTTTTAAGACAATGTAGTTGTTGAAAAATTAAAAATTTCCTTGTTATTTTGTTAAAATGTAGTAAGTAAATATGAATTAAACCTATATTTACAGTTCCGATTCTGGAGGAAAAATCGCGCCACCGGCTACATGACTGGCGATTTTTGCCGAGGAGTGGATCTTACCACGAACTTTGATATTTTCTGGGGCACGGAGACCACTGATTTTCCTTGTGACTACTTCTTCCACGGAGGCGGACCATTCTCCGAACCTGAAGCAAGGAACATCAGGGACGTTCTTCGAGAACACTCTGATAGGTTAGAACTGTTTATTGACTTACAGAGTTTTGGCAGCCTTGTTTTATACGGATATGGGAACGGTCAGCTGCCTTTCAATGCATTGGCGTTACACGTCGCTGGTGTTAACATGGCTCAAGCTATAGACAGAGTCAAGTGGGACTGGAAAAGAGATTATATAGTGGGGAATATTTACCATGCCCAACATCCTACGTCTGGCGTACCGAGCGATTACGCTCAGGCGATAGGAATACCTATGGCTTACACTATTGAAATGCCGTCTTTCGGGAATATTGCTGGCAGCATGGTTGGAGTACTGGTGGACCCAGATTTCATTGAACAGGCCGGATATGAAACTTGGGAGGGAATCAAAGTTGGCGCAAGGATTGCCCGCAACAATTTTCGAAGAAGGAATTTTGTTTAAGTGATTCAGATTGATGAAATTAAAAGATTTGTAAGTTAAAAGTGTTGTTTATTGTATTGTTTTCACTATGGAGTATTATTATAATGTTTATTGTCAAGAAAAGACTAATGATAATGATGATGATGAAAGCATGAAAATATTGGTACTGAAACATTGTTAAATCGTCGTTATTGTTATTCACCACAAGCGAATTTCTTTTTTTTTAATAAAAGATTATTATTAATCTGCGTTTAACACATTAATAATAGTCCTGTTAACCCATCCTGCTAATCTAAATGACCGTGTCGGAGTGGGTTCACGGCAGTAGTGTAACGGAGCTACGGGGATTGAACCACGATTTCTCGCTTTCAATCCGAGCATCTATCGCTCGGTTATCGACGCCTCAATTGAACTAAAATTTTAACTCGCTTACTATCTCGAGTTAGGTTTCTTGCCCATTCATTTGAACATTTTGTATTTTTAATTTGTTTTGGCTAAATTTTAATATACAGTAACCTGGTCCTACTTTGCACCATTTGCTCAATTTTTTTTATTTCACTTTTTAAATCTTGTTTAAATCAGTAATGTGATGTATTGTGACAATGAGACGACCAACACCTCAGTCTCCCTGTGACCACAGACCCTGTAAAGGGTTCGAAACGTCAGGATAATATAAAAACTATGTAAATAGTAAATTAAACGCGAGTTAATCCGTAAAAAGGTGTTTCATATCAATGTGATGTATTGTGTTTATAATAGTACTATTAAAGTTTAACCTGACATTAAGTATATTATTGTATTTAGTGACCAACTATTTTATTTTTTTATTTCTTTTGGAGCAAAGTAGTTCTTATGCAGGAGGTAACTTTGCTTCGTAATTTCTCTTCACAAGTCTGTCATTTAATTTTTAAATGGAGAAAAGTTATATTTTGTCATTTTTACTTTGCTCCGATAGGACAGGGTAATAGAAAACAGATGTGTTATAAAATCACCTTTATTGATGAGAGATCAATTTAAAAATCACATTTTGTTTTCATTACAAGTTTAGAAGATGCAAAATAGATTTTACTCACTTTCAAATTTTCACCTTGTAGAGCGATTCAAATCTCCCACTCACAGAAGATATTAATGGCTGACTTTGACATCTGTCAACACTGGTGTTGCTAGATCAAGAAATAAATAGTAAAGTATAAGTACGCAAAATCAGATTTAATAATTTTTCTGAAGTGGAGCATTTTTACCACCGAGCAAAGTAGGACCAGATTACTCGGTATTATTAAAGATAACAAAGAAAATAGTACACTAATTGAAAAAGACAAATGTTGAAAAAAATTTAAGGAGTAGGATTCGAACCAGTAGCCATCTGGCAATCCGGGCCAGGTGCTCTTTCCAGTTGAGCTACTGTGGACTTATTCAGTCCGCCAAACCTAATCAACACTATTTACTTTATTACTTTAAAAGCCAAAGGCGTCCATTCAATGTCAACAAACTACGTATCAACATCCGATCTTAATATTTTTACAAACAAGATCAGATAAGAAATAGGCAAGCTATGTTATAACTAGTGTTAGGAATAGGCAGATGTATTTACCCAAATTTCTTGACAAGACATAACATGTAGCTGTTAATACCACCAAATTTGATATCGGTAATTTGTATATATCGGTATTTCCAAAAAACTCCGGGATTTGTTATTGTACTCAGTACCAGTGGTTGGCAGTGTTTAAACAAACATACATACATACCCACATACATTTAAGACTATTTACAATTTACAATATTTTGAACAAATTTAACTAATAAAAATAAATGAAGTATAGTTTTAAAGACTTCCAACCACTGCATTGGTACTGAATAGAAAAAAAAGGTGTTTTCAGGAAATACCGGTATATACAAAATACCGATATTAACAGCTCCATATGTTATGCCCCGTCAAGAATTTTAGGTAAACACGGTCCGCCTAATCCTATCACTGGTTATAACAAATGTTTTGTTTTGTTCGTAACTAAATTTGCGTTAAAATTATATACACATTACTCTAATACAGCTTGAGATTCCCTGTTTCCCATTGCTATTTTCAGCCATTTTTGTAAAACCTATTGCATTAACGCGTACAAAAACTTGCCACAAAATATCCCCGCAAGCTCGATTCTTTCACAACTGTTGGCGAAACTGTTAAATCGCGTTGTTAACGAACTACAAATTAGGCTTTTAAAGATAACAGAAACAATATAAAGGCGTTAGCATTACCAAAACGACTGCTGAAATGAGCTGAAAAGAACGCAGTGTTTCTTCGACAGTAGGAAAACTCCTGAACTGAAAATTAATATTAAAATTGTAGTAAAGTTTTCGTCTAAATATTTCGTTAAAAGTTTTTGTAGATATATTTTACTAAGATTTTTCTAAATAAGGAATCCCCGTAAATTTCCATTTACATGTCATGGCATTACCAAAATCCATAGTGGTAGTAGGTTACCTTTGTAAGCACGGACCTGAAAAAAATCAGGTCCGTGTTTGTAAGTCCTTCTGAATTGCTGTCAAAAAATTAAAAACTATATCGAATGAATGGAAGATGGATTATTACTATTTATTATGGAAAACTTAAATTAAATAAAAAACAAAGAAAATGAAGGAAGATCAGGCTATTAGTCACCACACTAGCGAGATTAATCGTATATTTTAACAATACAATATTAATGTATTCATCCATCCAGTGAAGCGGCATATCAAAAGTTGCTTAATTTGCACGATCGCATTATGAGCTGCGCCAACAAGCTTCAACAAAGTTCTAATTTCCCCACTTGGCTACTGGTACAAATCTCCACTATGACAAACAGGGCCAGAGGTCTAACCATTTGTTTTTATGATCAGGATCTGTAAGTATGATTCTGTGGAAGATAGTTACTGTTTACTTCCAATTTGTTGCCCTTTGGCCTTTCTCTTTATCAGTTTCATCCAGTTTCCTCGCCAGTCTGTAAAGGATCAGCCGTTGAGCGCAGATCTGACGCAATCAGTGCGTTGATCTCCGCTTTATTGAGGTGAATATCAAAGGTTTTTTTAGCGCGAATCAAATTGAACGTTATCCCAAAAAGCTTTTTAAATGAGTGCGGCTCAAATATAAAGTCATCGTCGTCTGATTATACAATTGCGAATATGACCTGGATAAAAGCATTTTTCGTATTCCGAAAATAGGAAATTGTATTGATTCTAATTTTAATAACGGAGACAGCTGAGATGAAAGCCATGGCAATGTATTATTATCGATTAGTGACGAATGTCAGTTTCGATGAGGCAGAAAATCGGAATCCACTGAGTAGGAACTGGCTATTTTACCTCTTCTGTTTTGTGCTTCTGAAGTGACGGAACATATCATTTTTATGACGTTATTTTCAACCTTTAATGGTGGTTGAACATGGTAGAACTATCCAGATGGAATCAGAATAAGGTTTACCTCCGACCTAAACTTCTATGTGAATAACACCGCTAGGTATCGAATCTATTACCTCTGGATCTAAGACCGGTGGCCTAACCACTAGAACACAGAACAGGTTATTAGCAGAAAACATTTTATCTTAACAATTTTGTATCATATTTATAGCTGCTCTACATCTGATTTTCGTCGTATAGAAAGAAACATAGTATACCTAAAAAAATATTTAACGGGGTTTCACGCAAATTGCTTTTTACATCTTATCAAGAAAAGATGATTTTGTTTAGCATTTCACATCGCCTATAATTTTGTTTTCTTATTGGACTCGAAAGTTTAAAACTGTGAGGTCCAATATTAAAATAAATCGCGCTGCCTACAACCAGACCCTAATCTACAGAATCTAAATCCCAAAACTCCTTTAATTTACTCGTAATACAAACTTCACAAACGTAAAGCTTACTCCGTAAAGTGGCCGACTCGACGCCGGAAATCCGGCATTGTTTTTTCGCTCCAGGTAAGAGTAATAAGTGGAGAATTCGCCGGATGCCTTCGCGTGTCCGCCGGGGGCGGAGAGGTAATATTGGCTGGAGGTGAGACGTGACAGAGAGTGGACAGTAGGAATGCTCTACAGCGATATCGATAAACTTGTTTGCGATGAAGTTAAACCCAGATTTTATACGGGAGAAAATTTTATAATGTGTTTAAATAAAACTTCAAAATAATACATACATACATATAATCACGACTATTATCCCCGAAGGTTTAGTTAGGGACTAAGGCAATAAGGACAGCAAAAGCAGTCATCTACAATAATCCACTTTTCACTAAATAGCGACTGCACATGTGTTTAGCGTGACAGGTGGTGAACCCATCGCCGCTGTATGCAGTTGGAAGTATGTGCAGTCTTTACTCCGTTAGTCGCCTTTTACGACACCCAAGGGATTAGAGGGGATGGCAGTATTATTTCACCGCTACGCGGTGTTTTAAATATATTTTTTTAACATTTAGGGATGAATTATATTAGAGCTGGCCGTGCACGGGGCGTTGCATACATTTTGTATTTATATTAGAGCGGGCCGTGTCTCGTCCGGGCCCGGACGGGATACGGCCTATGCACGGCCCGCTCTTATATAATTCATCCTTTAATCTGACTTATCGATAAATTAATAAATTAATTTATGAATGAGCGAATGCAGATGTAATAATGATGCAGAAAATGCCTAATCTTTTTACATACACCCACAGTACATCTTTTCATTTGTTATGATTCTGACACACTTCCTCTGCTTCATCTAGTCGCATAACATTATTCATACATGCTTGACGGTTTACGCTAGTATATAAAAAAATAAATAAATAAAATAAATATATTTGTACTTATCTTATTTCTGTTAGATTGTTCACATCCTGTTATCGTCAGAATCATGCCCATAAACTTTCTAGTTTATTCACGTATTGCGTAGAAGTGGGAAGGTTATATGTATTACCTAAAGATGGCACGTGTTCGCAAGTAATGATTTCGATAAAAAAAAGATTTTGTTTGCAATACATTTTTACAATAATACTACAAGGAGTATCGACAATCGATAGTTTCGCATTGGCCACTCGATAAGTGACAATAAAAGCGGCCCCCAAGCAACTTTGTTGTGCAGTCGGGACACGAGCCCGAGCGAATGTCTCACCTTCCATTACTTCAAACGGTTGGGCAATTTAAGATTTCGCAGGGCAAATTTATCAGAACTTAGAAGTACAGCAGCAGTGCATAATAATAATATTATATACATACATTATGTCTGTTTCCCACAGGAGCAGAGACTACAGCTTTCTATTGCTTTATTTACGCTTATTACATTTTTCATAATATGTATATGCTTGTCGGTTTAGTGTACTCTTGACCTGAACTTTCATGTGGACGTCTTATACACAATACGATAAAGATTAGAAAAGAGTTTCTTGCTGGTTCTTCTCAATACAAGAGTCCCGCCCCATAGTTAGAACTTACGAACCGATGGCATAGCGATATTCATGAGTGCTTAATTATTGTAGCCTATATTGAATAAATGATATTGAAATTTGAAATAATGAGAAATTTGAAATATTGATCTAAAGTTGCTTACTTCGATGACTAATTACTCACATACATACTATTATACACTCTCTATACACTCACATACATACACACTATTTAATCACATCCTAGCACAACGGGTTCTACCAAAAAATAAATTAATACAACTTAACTTTAGTAATACCTTTTCATCGACTTTTAGGAAATGTACTCTACCCACTCTGATGACTGTTTATAACATCCAACAGGCTCCCATAAGGCTTTTTTTTACCACTAAGGGGGCAATTAGACATATAGCCCGCCTAATGGTTAGATACCATAACCTATAGACGTTTTTGTGGCCGACTCTTATTTATGGATTTTGTTCATTTCATTGAACTGAATTAAAAATGAAGAATGTTTAGAATTTATTTATTACGTTACCAGCAGTCACTTCCACCGCTCGCCATACATCCTCTGCTACACTTAAAATGTCGTCTTCAGGCACGTTCACACCGTCATCACCTCTCTGGACTATATCCAAGTTGAATGTGTACAGCACTCCTCTATCCCTCACATAATCTAGACTAGTCCCTGAAGCTCTATCACCGTACGCCACAGATACGACATCTAGTGTATAATTGTCCTTCATAACATCAAGCATATCCAAACCTAGTAACAAATGTTCTCTGAACAGACCGCTAGCAGCTTTTTCATACTGCCAAGGGAAAGAGATGAATCCACCAGTATTTTGTAAGGAGATGTACAATTTTGTTCTCTCTTCGTATTCTTCTAAGATAGACGCAATGAGTCGGGTCTCGATTTCGGAGAATGCGTGGATACCGGAGTAGATGTGGCTGCAAGGGCTTGAGCTGGAGTCAGAGATGGACCAGTCTAGGTCGAAGTTCCTGTTGAGGTGGACGCCGGGACATATGAAGCCGGTGTGGCTGTTTGTGCTCATAGACTTCGTCCAAAGGCGGAGCTGGAAACATACGAAAAGTGTTTTTTAGTATTACTGATTTTATTTGACCTTTGATTTGTATGTTTTGGCTTTGTTATTTGATTGGATCATATACGAAAAGTTTATAAAAAATTTGAAAAATTGTTAGCTTTGTTAATATGGTGAGATCGTAATTAGGCTGTTTTTATATTTTTAGTAACAATTTCTTTTCAGCGGTCTAATTAGATCTGTCTGTTAGTCCACTATCATGCATATCGGTTTTTGCTCTGAAGTACCATAATCATGTTGTGTAGTTTAAAACCAATAATTTTGCTAATAAATTACAGTTCTTATTTGAAGTTAAAGGAATTTTGTTTCAACGTTTTTTCCAAATTCTAAGGGACTACACTATAAGGTAAAGTAATACAGATTATTTATACCTAGGTTTATTCCTTTTTATTTAAATGCAGTATTATTTAAAAAAATACTTTCAGTCACAATGTTCTATACACATTCATACACAATAAAAAGGTAATTTGAAAACATAGTTTAATTAAAAAAAATTGTTAGACAGAGACAAAACACAACGTACCTACCTACGTACGAATTTTTCTAACAAATTAAACCATTCTTTCACGTTATAAGAAACCGTAAAAAAAGGAATTAGCATAGACATGCGTTAAATTACGGTTAAATTGGACAGTTATTATCCCGTAACCAGTCAGGGGTCTTGCTGTCTCTAAATTTTAACGTTTCCGCCTACAAAAAAATGTGTACATCTTCACTGGTTGACTGTTAGAGAATGCCTAATGGAATTAAGTCCGCCGTTTGCTGTATTTTAGGCAATAAAGTTAAAATAAAAAAATAGATAGACGAATTCAAAAACCAGCCTCGAACAAATATTTAACAGTAACCTAGGCGTTTTACGCTCAATTCAACACGGAAATTCCGAAAGAACTTGTAAAAGTGAGATAATTATAATCCTAAAATCGTTTTTATTGGTATTTTCACTTAAATGAAATGTAGATAGTCTTTTAAATTAATTATTACTGTTATCTTTGAATTTAGATTTTTTTTATTAAAAAAATCTCAATTCAAATCAATCGCTAAGAAATTGACGTTCAAAATACTTTGTTCATATTTCATTTTGAATAACAACATTTATTCTATTTGTACTTATATCGTAAACAATAGTGATGAAACGTTTATATGTTAAAATTTGTTGCTTAGTTATTGTCCTTTTAACGCTATTTAAAAAAAAATGTAAACTATAATGACAATTGCTTAATGCTGCAATAGAATTGCCAATACGGATTAGTTGCGGTTCCGAAACATGAATCCCTCCCTCATTTGTGACAAGGCGTGCATTCCTGCGTCACAGTATCGGAAAATGGTTTATGTAAAATCGGATATTTACGTATAAAAAGTGGGAAGTTTAACATATTATGTCCAATTATAAATATATAATTAATCGCCATAATTATCTATAGTTGTATGCTAAACAATACCATAGTACGAAGCTAAGTAACTATAGTTTGCACCTCCGATTTTTGAGTGTATTGTAACTTTGTATTTGTGCTCATTGTTATGTCTAAGTAGGTACTTATATATTTGTGGTGTTAAGTTACAGTAAAAGTATTGTCTATCTATGTCTATCTTAGTTACAAATTTAAGTAACGTTATTTCGACACTAATTTAAAGTTTGACTTTTTTTGTTTTAAAGCTTTGGAAAGAATTTGATTGTAAGAACAAAAAATATTATTCCGTCGCTTATTGAACATATATACGAGTATAATGTAAAATGTATGGTACTATAGGTCTTATTGTCTTATTGTTAATATACCCTTATTTAATATTTGTATCTGTTTGTTAACTAAATGAATATATCAGTACGCATCGTTTACTTTTACATTTCCGTGTTGGGATACATGTTCTGTATCCCATCATTAGTTGACGAGTATTAACTCCTAGCTAAGTTATCGCGTTTAGGTAGTTTATATTAAAACTGTTGTACGGTTTACGTAAGTACATTGGGTTATCGGAGACGCGCCCGCCGCGCGCCGCGGCGCCGGCACGCCGTCAGCACTTATAATTTTATTGTTAATTAGGTTAATTTAAATATCTTTAATTTAGTTATTACTCAGACGTCGTCACCAGTAGTTGCAACCAAGCACACGATCACCATAAATCGCGCGTGCTCCTATCATTAACCATTACCATTTTACCATTCTAGTTTCTTAGTTATTTGTCAATACAGTTTCTACCTTTCTTACCAGTGACTTTAATTTATCTTACCAATCTTCAATAAACGTACAAACCATACAACTGTATTCTAATTAAAATAAATGGTTGAGGAAGTGAAGAATGGAGTTTATTCCTATAACCACTTACATTTGTATGAGTATATTCGTAGCCATCTGGGTTCAATACTGGTATAATAATCCAGTCATACTCGTTCAGAAGACGCGTTTGAGCTTCATCCAACAATTGATTGACTATGTACAAAGCTGCGGGTATTGTAATCCATTCTCTGGGAACCATGCCTGATTCTATAATAATCACAGGTTTTTCTTCACCCGAATTTCCATTTGTGTTTTTTATTTTGATGTATACTAATTCTCTGTTTTCTTCAGTGCGTCCAAACTCGACTAGATCTAGAGAAATTGTGCTTGAATTAGAATAAGTCTCTTGCAATCTGTTGAGGTGATCTAGAATCTGTGAAATAATAATTTTGATGATGTAATAAAAAACCGATATATTCAAATCAAATCAAATAATTTATTTGCTTAAATATTGTGTACAATCAAGATGTTACATTCGTTATCGTTATATATTGTCCCACAGTTGGGCAAAACCCTTATTAAAATAAAGCTATGCTATAATTTATTGGATTTGGCATACTACCCTTGACAAAAGCTGCTACTCTATCGGCTAAAAAATATGAATATAAGGACATAGGCTTCATTTGACATTTGAAGCCCATAATATGCCCATATAATGACAAAATATGGGCTTCAAATGTCAAAAGAAGCCCATGTCCATATCCATATTTTTTAGCCGATAGAGTAGCAGCTTTTGTCAAGGGTGGTATGCCAAATCAAATTAATTGTAGCAATAGCTTTATTTTAAGAGACCCGCTGGTTGGTGAACGCAAACCCGGCTATGCGTCAAAATATCTGAAATACTCTTGGCCCGACCTAGGTAATGCACCCATGACATCCGGGTATTAATAGAATGAGCTAACCTTTGGTATCTGCTTTAAAACTATATTGGTAAAGATTAAATGATGTTAAATAAATTCCACAAGTGGAGTTGGCCTACAATTTTTATTATTAAAGATAATACGATTTTTATGGCTGATTAAAACATAGCATGATTTTTTATGACCAGTAATTTGTTTTATAGTCATTAAACTACAATATTGCGATAAACGGATAGTTGAAAAACACCGCCAACTCGATATTTAGGGTGTACTAATGCTTAAATTAATAAACCCGAGTTTCCGCAATGATAGCTTTACCGCGCCTCTATTTTTTTAATACTACCGGTAAGCACTTGGCCTTCATTCATCTCACCTGCTGGTAAGTGACAATAAGGCCGAAGGTGGAAGTAAGCTTCACCCGGAATCCTCAACCACTGAGGAACTGACTATCTTATCTCTAAAGTGTCGGAACACAACAATGCTATTAACATTGTTGTTATGGTGCCAGACTAAAGATTAGTGGTAGTAGCTAGCCAGGCGGACTTAACAAGCCCTACCAAGGATAAACCAATCCAAGTACACAAAGAATTGAACCCGAGATCCCTGAGACTAACACCGGTGGCTTAGCCATTAGACCACAGAACTTCCTCTATAATAAATACAAATGAGGTTAAACTATCGCGCTCCTTTGATCTAGTGGTGGGATCAGCTGTTTCCAACCCTCTATGGTTGGCATTAAATTTTCAACGCGAGAACTTATGTGTGCTAGGTTAGGTAAATATTTTTTGAAGTCTGTACAACTATAATTCTATATTTCTCTTTGCACTATTTGTCTAGTTTTGTTTGTGTTTCTGTATTCATTTTGTGTTAGCAAATAAAAGTTTTCATTTGATTTCCTTTTATATTTATCTGGCGGTATTTATGTTGCCTGCCGGAGTACTAATTAAAATATCAATTAAAACTTACTGCTTGGTACCTGTAATATCCATGGAAATCAAAAGTTGTCTCTGGGTCAGATCGCCTAGTTCTAACCAGTTCACTCTCTTTTCCAGCTAAATGTCTAGAAAAAGAAAATTGTTTTGTTTTTACATATAACATTAAAATGTTCAGTTTAAACAAAGGACTGGTTTTATATACATATATACATAATTATTCACTATTATTCCCGAAGGGTCAGTCAGAGACCAGGCATTGATGACCGCAAAACCATTCCTGGTTTTCTATTAGTAGAGATATTGCGTCACTCAGCGTCTTTTACCGTTTATACCATGGCGAGTGCTCTGAAGAACTCTTTGACCTCATCCTTCCTTCTCCCTTCCTCCATAGGAGTACGCGTGCTGCTCTCCGGAGTCACCAATTTACAGTCTTTAATATTCCATCACGCACAAAGAAATTTGGTGACTCGTTTCTTTGTCGCACTTCCAAAAGATGGAATAGTCTACACAGCACTCGTATTCCCTCCTACCTATGACATAGGGTCCTTCAAACGAGGCGTGAAGAGGCACTTTGTGGGCCGGCAGAGTGAGGGTGACTGATGCTACCGTCTCTTACGCTGCACCAGTTGTCCTCGCGCCTGGACTTCATTTCTACTTAACATCAGGTGGAGTGGGGTCATTTGCCGGGCTTAGTATAAAAAGAAAAAAAAAATTAATAGACAATTTCTAGGCAAGCATAAGCTCAGTAGCGTAGAGTCGTGCGCCTTCAGCTTTCAATCTTGTAAGTTAAGCAATCTTCGCAATGTTAGGTAACTAGTTAGGTGACCAAATTAAAGTGGAGCGGAGTGGTGTAGCGACTTCCTAAAAGAATACTACCAACCCCTCTCTTCCCTTGGGTGTCGAAAAAGGCGACTAATGGACTAACGTCTGCGCATACATCCAACAGCATAGAGCGGAGATGGAGCCACCGTCTATCATGTTGAGCACATGCTGTTGTATTTTGGTGAAAAATGGACTATGGCAGAGGACTGCTTTTGCGGTCCTCATCGCCTAGTCTTTGACTAACCCTTTGGGGATAATAGGCGTGAATCTCTCTATGTCTCTTTGTTTTGTATGTATTACAAATGTGTTATGCCTTGCAGGTAGTGTTGGCCAGGACTCGAGTTCTTTTAGTCCTATTTTAGAAACTGGACTTGATTTTTCGAGACTGGACTCGTAAATTAAAGCTCAAGCCTTTTTGTCAGTAATAAGACTAACGACCCTTACAATATGACTCGAGAATTTGAGTCTTTTTACAATAATATAGAGACTCTTAAGACGGGTTTATTGATAGTGCCGAAGTATTTTTAGAAACTGTAAGTTCTATATTCATTCTGTGATATAGGCATTCGTCAACTTCCTCCACAAGCGAGCTGACCAGTGCGCAAAAAAAAACATAGAGAAAACACCCAGAACCGAAATCAATTTAGAAAAACCGTTTTTCTCTAAATTGACCCGACCGGGAATTGAACGTCCCGGGACCTCAGAGATCGCAAGACGCCAGACCCGGCGACCACGGAGGTAGTATAGGTAATGTTTGCGAGTTTGTATGTTTAGATTTAGGAGGTTATCTTCAAAACTACCCATCCTATTTCAAAAACCTTATACTTACTACTTAGTAGAATTAGAGTTTAGAATTTTCTTAGTTTTTAAGCTTTGTTTTGGTCGCCATGTTCCAGGTGAGATTGTGCTATATGTACGTTCACCATCAACAAATCCAATTATGCTGTAAAGACGTGATGTTTTCTTTAATCCCCTGCGGTCAAGCGCTTAGTCTTCATCTCACCTGATGGTAAGTGACGACAAAGCTGAAGGTGGAATAGCGCTTCACCCGGAATCCTCAACCACTTAGGAACTGGCTATCATATCTCAAAACTGTCGGAACACAACAAAGCTATTAACATTGTAGTTATAGCGCCAGACTTTAGATAAGATGGTGTTACCTAGTTAGCTGAACTTAACAAGCGACCAACCAAACCACATACATACAATATAATCACAACTATTATCCCCGAAGGGTTAGTCAGATACTAGGTAATGAGGACTGCAAAAGCAGTTCTCTGCCATAGTCCACTTTTCACCAAATAGCGACTGCAAATGTGCTTACCATGACAGATGGTGAGACCGTCGCCGCTCTAAGCTCATGGATGTATGTATGTCTTTAGTCCGTTAGTCGCCTTTTACGACACCCAAGGGAAGAGAGGGGGTGGTAGTATACTTTCACCGCCACGCGACACGGTTAAACCAAGATGTACCTTCCGTTGGGAACCTAACCCCATCATAACATCTCTGAGGTCCTGGGTTCAATTCCCGGTCGGGTCAATTTAGAGAAACCTGTTTTTTTAAATTGATTTCGGGTTAAGGTGTTTTTCTATGTTTTTGTGTATTTATCCGTTATCTAGTTTAAATATATAACGAGTTTTAATGGAAGCTTATCTTGGGCTTGAGAATTGGCTATTTGACAGTTGTAACAATAAAATATGAAATATTGTCGGAAATGGTAGTTTATGATTTAACGATAATTATCCAACAGTTTTTTTATTAAGATAATTTGTAAATATTTTATTTTTACAAAATAAATTTGCCGTTTTTTTCTGTGGATTACAAGGCTCGAAACACGGGCGGCAAGGGGCGGCCATGATTGAGCTTCATGTGACGTCACATTTCACAAAATATCTGTCAGGTTTCAAGATAAGTTTCTATATTTATTGAAATGTGACGTCACAGAGCAAAATGTCACGTGACCAACCGTTTTCGCACGAAATTTGAAATGAATAAAAAAAAATGTTTTTTTCTGTTAAATAAAGGTTTTTACGCGAAAGAATATATTATACGGGGTATAAAATAAGCGTTTGTAACTTTTTAAATACTTTTTAAAACTGTCAAGTAGCTAATTGGTGTGAGCGTAAATAAATTTTATTTATTTATTATTTTATTACGATAGCTGAGCTCTAAGTTAAAACAAAGCCACTTACTCGTAAACATCTTCAAGCAGCAGATCTTTGTTCACTCCCACTTCTTCTAGCATATCCTCAAACCACTGGATGTGAGAAGGAGGCACCATCGCCTGACCAACAACGCCGTGCTTGAAGGATGGCTTCCTCCAGTAGTCAACATTGTCACTTTTAAGAAGATGGAAGCTGTTCTGCTGTTGTTCGGATTCTAGTTTGACATTGTAGACTTTGTAGCTGAAACACGTTTATTTTATTATTCCACTTTGGGACAATTGAGGTGAAGGGTCGTTTAGCCTAAATTGAGAAAAAAAATTATATGAAGGCTAAACGAACCTTCATTTCACAACAAGGCGGACGGTAAAAGCGCAAATCTTTAAATACTTAGGAGTTTGATATCTTAAACGTTGTCAAAAAAATGGCTTAATAAAATATATTTTAACTTTTCATTAGAATTAAAATTCAAGAAAGAGTTCAGAGTTAACATAATTACATTTTTTTCGAACTCATTTCTTTGTGGTAACGATGCTTCAGTAATTTGTTATAATCGGCTTACCCCATGTAGTCCTCATTTTTTGCACTTAAAACTAAAATTAAATTAACACATAACACAAAAGGAATGGAAAACATATTTTGCTAGTGGCATGTGAAAATATGTCCCAACTGGATTACCGGACCTTATCAGATTATCGCACATGTAATTAGAATAAGTACTCGTAATAGTCCTTATTTCTGATAAGAGCAAATCATTGTTATTGTCCTTTGGCAACATATTTACATAAAAATTATTATTGTAGCTGCTAATATGTTCTATTAGACTTTTAAAATATGGCCATCTCTCCCTTTCTGCCAGAACACGTACGCAAGATGCAAGCTGCTAGTGTTGCCGAACTATCGATAGTTGACCTCGGAAATCATCTATAATATTGAAAGGCCTATCGATATTATCGATACTATTGATAGTATCGATAGCTCTGTTTGGTACAATAGTATCGGTATACTGCAATACTATCGATAGTATTTAAGCACAATATCGTAATTACTATCGATAGTATCGTCTATGACTATTGTAACGACAATCGATAATATTGATAGTATCGATATCATCGATACTGTCGATAGTATCGATACTATCTGTTCTGGCCTAACTCCACCTCATTTGCCAACATCACCCAGGCTCATTTGTGGGTCTGACCTGCGATGCTGTACTATCCTGTATGTTGATCCCACGATGAGAAGAAGGAGGGGCGTGCGCCCCTGACGCCGTCACTCCAGGCTTCACGTGGCAAGGTCAGACTGTCACCACCCAATCACTACAATATCTCCCACTAACCCTGCTATCAAGGTCCACCCTACGCGGGGACCACCAGCCGAGCACACCTACACCAGATTCTACTCGACATAACGCGAGTTCATCACTCGCCGCCGGCCTTGTTCTCAGAACTTCATGCGGCGATCGCGTATTCGTTATTTCGCATACAGAAAATTCACGCACAAGACTCGAGGCCGTTTTATCTATATCGTCTGCGCTGTGCGTTATTAAACCCGATCGCAATCAAAAAGCAGTATATTCGTACCTATTTACATAAAATCCAATATTAAATCAAAGTATTGAATGTCATTTATTATAGTGAGGTAGTGAAATTTAACAAGATCAGTTGTCATCGCGCTTCAATACTGTCAATTAATGCGCATTTTGCAACCTTTCGTAAGTACATACATACCAATATAAAGTTACGACTATTATCCCCAAAGGCTTAGTCAGAGACTAGGCAATGAGGACAGCAAAAGCAGTCCTCTACCATAGTCCACTTTTCACCTAAAAACAACTGCACATGTGCTCAGCGTGACAGATGGTGAGCCCATCGCCGCTCTATGCTGTTGGATGTATGTGTCTTTAGTCCGTTAGTCGCTTTTTACGACACCAAAGAGAAGAAAGACTGCGGTAGTATTCTTTCACCGTTACGCGACACGGACCGTTCGTAAGTATTCGGTTCAAGATTCAAGTCTAGGCATTTAGTTAAATGTCCGATCTAATGAAGTAGCTACAACGAATGATACGATGTTGTGAGCACAAAGTGCTTGTGACGTAGGTAAAAGCTGAAACTGTCACCAATTTGGATATTATCTAACTGTGTTGTTTCCATTGAGGTACAATAAACTAGAGAAGAGACCGCGAAGCAAGTTTGTGCGCACTAAGGTGCAGCCCATGGGCTGCAAACGCCTCAGTGATTGCGCGAGATTCAAGCGATTGTGGACCTTGCGGCAGCACCTTGGTTGCGCACAAACTTGCTTTGCAGTGTCTTCTCTAGTTTATTGTACCTCAAAGGTTGTTTCATATCAACCAGGCGTCAGATTAGAAGGTTAAGCTTCTCTTTGGTAGGATGACCACCTTGGTCGAGTGGTTTGTACCGGTTTTCATCGCCATCTCTGAGGTCCCGGGTTCGATCCCCGGTCAGGTCAATTTAGAAATTAAGCGGAACCCGAAGTGTTATTCTCGTACTTATTCTTTTACTTGATCTTATAGTAAGACTGATCACTCTTTAAAATATACCTATCTAATCTTTTGTTTTGAACGTTATCAACATCGTAAGCTGGTTAGCGAATTCTTGGCTTATCAAGTCGATAACGGTTGTCACAGCCCGGTTGCCTACGACCTCACTCGTGTTCTCCAAATTACATTTTTATAAAAAAAAGTGTAATGACGCGGCGGTTTTGAAAATCAAGCAACTTTCGCAATGCTTTGTCACGGGATAGGTGATCAAAGCGATATAATTCTTGAGCCTACGAGCTTCGAGAGAGTAGTAAGGTGGCAGTCAAAACCCTACGAATCCGAATCGAGCCAGCTGGGTGGGTAATGGCACAGAATAACTAATAGTACTACCGTACAGAAGGTTCACTGTTCAACGACTTTTACGCGGAGTTGAAACTTATCGTGTGACCCGAGCGTTCATATTCCGTAAATCAACGCTGACTCGATATCGATTTGACGTAAGGGTAGGGTTTCCACTCATGGATATATTTAAGTACGATTACGATTTAAGCGACGACGCGCGACGTAGAGCCTGTGTCGCGAGCTGCAACCTTTAGTGCCATACGCGTGCTTGGGCGCCGCCGCCGGCCAAACGTACCTAAACTGCGGAGTGACACCCACCTGGTAATGGTTCAATCTCCTCGTTTGTATTCCCCATTTTCATTCATTCCATGTGGAAAGGCTTGGGCTCAACAGTGAGACTTTTTAGGCTCGTTATGTCTGTACTTACCCGTGGTAGGTACTACCGATGGTCCTACTGGTAGTACCACGGGATTTTTTTTTGCCCTTAGTACTAATATCCTGTGTGGTAGATTCATCAGACCAGAGACCACGGGAGATTTTACATTACCCCTGGTACTTACTTATAAATTTAATATTCTTCCCAAAAAAGTATTTCGAGGTATGCCTAAAGCTTGAAAAATCGAGTGTTGTAGTGAGTGTTATTGAGTGAGTGAGAGAGTTGAGTGTTATTCAAATTATGTAGGTACTGGTTAGCTGTGACAGTGTAAAACAAAAAAACAAAACTAAACAAAAACATAAAAATCAAAAGAAAAATCAAAAAAAAGGTTCTACGACACTCGATTTTTAAAGCTTATGCATACCTCGAAATACTTTTTTGGGAAGAATATTAAATTGATAAGTAGTACCAGGGGTAATGTAAAATCTCCCGTGGTACTACCACACAGGATAGTATACTACGGGCAAAAAAAAATCCCGTGGTACTAACAGTAGGACCATCGGTAGTACCAAGGGCAAGTACAGGATTATGCGCTTTGTAAATGGGTTTCAAAATAACCATGTGTTATGGAAAGCTTTTAC
Source organism: Scoparia ambigualis (assembly GCA_963921215.1). Lineage (NCBI taxonomy): Eukaryota > Metazoa > Arthropoda > Insecta > Lepidoptera > Crambidae > Scoparia > Scoparia ambigualis. The sequence goes on from OY992516.1 coordinate 4,966,165, forward strand.
ATACGACACAGTCATACATACACAGTACTCATACATTACGTCCCGAAGAGGTAGACTACGATCCTGATCCACACTTCTTTTGCGTCATTACTCTCAGTTTATAACATTCTTCATACATGCTCTTTGGAAAGCATCTCGATAAATATTATTTTATAAATTGCTATTTCACATTTACAATTTCTATTTAAACTATTTAGCACTAGATTCACTCAACTGGGACTGGATTACATGACCTTTCGAATAGGTGCGTATCATTTCATATAATGACAAGACAAATAATTTTTGTTCATTGGGTATAATTTTTACTTGTTCTAAATACACTTCCTATGCATGCACGCTGCTTGCTTGCATGCTGCTTGCTTATTACATGAATAATGTGTTATATTATTAGATTATTATATCAAATATAATATTATATCAAAAGTACATTATATCGAATAAAATTATAAAATCTAAAATTATATTAGATGTTTATTATATTAAGTCAGTTGTTATACCAAATCAAATTATATGAAGTTAAATTATATTATCTGAACGTTAGACCATAAGTATTTATATCAAACATAACACACCATTTTGTATAATACTTGAGTATACACTAAAATAAAAAAAATAAAAGTGTCTTTAGATGAAGGATCTGTCGCTCGTATCGCGAAGCTCGAGTCTTAATCAAATTTTTTGCATAATAATTATGTGAAGTTGAATTTCAGATATTTTTGTTATTGCAGTGATTCATAAGGTTACCAAGAAGCAAAAGGCACACCATATTATCTTGACCACTTTAAAGGTACTTTAAAAGAAATACAATTCATGCTAAAACATTTTATTCATAATTTTGGTTTACATTTCTCATTTAACCTTTCCTAGCTCTGTAGCTGTTGCGCGCGTATATTGCGCCTGCCTTGATACCTTCGAAAGTTTCCATACCAGCCTGCTCAATAAAAGTGGGGTCTACCAAGAAACCGAAAGCGCCAACCCCAAATCTCCGGCCAGGCAACTCGTAAGTGTAAGCTAGGGGTACACCAACAGCCTTGGCGTAATCGATTGAGCTGCCTGAAACTTCGTACAAGACAAGAGCAACATTGCCAACGACATAATTAGGGTTGAAGCTGGCCTTGACAGCATCTATAGCTTGAGCCATTTGGACTCCAACGAGATTGAGAATCAAAGCATTTGGTGGGAAGACGCCATCTCCATGGCCGAAGAGGATCATGCTTCCAAAGCTGTGAATGTCAAGGTATAGCTCAAGGCGGTCTTGGTGTTCTAATATGATGTTCCTGATGGCTTGGGTTTCGGGTTCGGAGAAAGGTGCGGTGCCGTGGAAAGTATCGCTGCAAGAGATGCTGCTGGAGGATTCGCCCCATTGAAAGTCGAAGTTGCGGTTCAAGTCGACTCCCTCGCAGACGCCGACGAAGTTGTTGGCGCGGTTCTTGCGCCAGAATCTGTTCTGCGAATAGAGAATATTGTTAGATTTAGTTTGTAGCGTCTGAGTTTTTAAACCTGATGGTTTATTTCTCTCATTATCTTTAATTGGAGATGTTTTCAAGACATTTTAACTTATAATGATTTAGGTGACCATAGAGAATGGGTTTGCGCTTGACTTTATTTTCTAGGACATTCTATATTCATGATATTATTTTTAAACAGTTGTGCTTCCTTCCCAATGTAGTAAATTTTTGTGACTGTCCAATCATTACTAAAATAGTTTTAACATAATATTCCTTATACGAGTAAAAGGTTTAAATAAAAATAATATGATGCTATTTAATTCAATCGTTTTTTGAAATATGCTTTCATCCATTATAGGTTAGGGTTTCAATTCCATTAACATATGTTTGCCCGCATTGAAGCCTTCAAATTCTGAAAATACAATCACAGTAAACGGTTCGGTCAACGTCACGCGTCGCTTTTATCTTATTTTTGAAATCTAATACTGTAGAGAGCGTCTGAAAGGAGTGTTCTCAAATTGAAATAGAAAAAAAAGTGTATTACGATACCAATTGTGTTGACCCAAATGAATGGGCTGCCCTGGGGGCAGAAATCACAAAATGTTATGAAGATTAAAAATGTCGATGAGGTTTCAGATGATAGTGTCTAGATATTATCTTTTGTGCTCGCACTAAAAGGATAGACTGGATTAATCGGAGATGCAAAGATGAGATTCTAAAAGATCTATAAGGTTTTACGAAATAGCTGAGTAATAGGTTTTAATAGAAAATACATTGTTATAAAACCACTTTTAAAAGTACACATTAATATTATGAGTAGTTGCTTATGCAAACTAGCGATCTCTCAATAAATTAAAATTTGGTAAAGTGTAAGAAATTAACTTAAACACGCACCCTCTGATATTTTTTTTTATTTAATTATTAATAACATTTCTTATTGTGTTCGAAGTATACATACAAAAATGGGCAATCATGATGCCTGAAAAAAGGTATTAATTACTTACTGGTTTTTTCCAAGACTTCAAACAAACATCATAATTATTATGTATTGCTTGCTACAATATGATAAACATTACTACTATAACGGAAAGGCAAATAGAGTTATTGATTGGTTTCAGAGTTATAATGAGGTAAATAACATTAATTGGCAACAAATTGACTTAGATATTAGTTGAGATATTGAGGTGTTCATTATTTGGCTTACACGTGTCTCATAGTTGGCACGGGTCGGATAAAGCCACGATAGCCTCATTTGCCTCACACGGAATGTCTGTGAGGGTTGGTAAGCGTGTGGTATACCTCATCATTATCATCAGCTAACGATCTTCAGCAATCTTGGGCGCTTGTCTTCCCACATGGACAACATTATATACTCCAACAGCACATTGGAGATTGGGGCCAGCGTGGTGGGTTCTGGCCCATCACGTTGGCCTAATGCGGGTAAGAGTTTCAACGACTTTACGTGTCTACCAAAGCACGGAGACGCCCAAGATGTTCTTTGTTGTTTGGTCACGCATACATCAAGTTAGCTGAAGGCCAAGTGTTTAACCGTAGTAGAATAAAATGAGACGCTTTTGACCTTAAGTGGGTTTGATATGATTCCTTCCGTTTCATTATCTTTGATTTTATTTGAGCGTTAATTACGCAAATAATCAAATATTACGAAGAATAAAAGAAGATACAAGTATGAAGTATTCTATTTGAGGCTTTTGTTCCGCACTTACTTCACCATGAGAGAACACATATCCGTCAGGGTTGGCGACCGGCAAGATGATCCAGTCGATGGTTTGGAGCAGTTCCTGTTCTGAAACGTCTTGCACCAACTTCTGGATCGCGTACAGAGTCGCTGGTAGCGTGATCCATTCCCGGGCGTGGAGCAAGGAATGTAAGAACACCACTGGTTTGCTGTCGTCCTGGAAGATTAAGGGTTATTTATTATATACATACAGACACTTTCGACAATTATCTCCAAAGGGTTAGTCAGAGACTAGGCTATGAGGATCGTAAAAGCAGTCCAAGTTTTACCAAATTAACAACGGAACATCTGGATAAGAGCCACGGCAGGATAATTGAAAAAGCTCCTGACCTGGAATGTCAGAAGGCTGCAGGTTCGAATCCTGCTCTTGGTTTATTCAACATTTTGAAATTTGTAACTGCACATGTGCTTAGCGTGAGCGTGATGAGCCCATTGCCATTTTATGCGCTTTTGGCTTTTGAAATAAGAGTCGGTAGTGATAATAATAACGTGTACTGGCTGGACGTAGCTGGATAAAGCCTGTATTTCAAATACAGCTACAGGTTCAAATCTTAATCGTGCTTTTTTTTCAAATTGTACTTTTCAATAACAAAATTTTTGAAACGGTTGTGATATACATATAAGTATACTATTAAGATAGTAAGTTTGTTTGGTATATTTCAACAATAATAATCTACAATAATTAAGCCCTCCAGCAGAGATAGATTCTGAATATACACCTAAACTAGTTAGCAGCCATTGGTGACTTATTTGTAAGATTTTGTGTATTATGATTTTGTTTATTATATTCTTGTCGTGTTAATATGATAAAAGCGATTTCAGAGCCTAATTTAAAGTTTATTTATTTTCCATGAATTTTATTAATCATAAATCATAAATTTCGTACATGGTCTTGTACTGGATTACGTTTTAGTTTACAGCGCATTTTTATTATTAAATATCGTTCCATTATTATCTTTATTAGGAACGTTCACATTGTACTTTCAAAATAATTGCCGAAGCGGCAACCAATTTTATTACGAGTATGCAATAACAAATAACAAATGCTGACGTATTGGTGAATAAACAAAAACAAATTAAAATTATTTTTTGTAAATAAAAGAAATGATAAACATTCCATATCGCCTCTAAACGGGATGATCACTTGTTTTATCTGTAATTAACTGTTTAACTGTTATCTCTTATAGTAGTCACGTAATTCGAATTATTTATCAAATCAAAATTGACTTTGAGATTTTTTCGATTAAGTATATATTATCTTTATTATTGAAATTTTGCATTCACAATGCTATATAGATATAGGATAAAATTTTTACTAGAAAAAAAGTATATATTAGATTATAAGAGTGTTATGTCTTCTAAAGTTTACGTTAACAGTAAAATTCCACAAGCAGGAGTCGAACCTACACCTTTCTAACATGCCGCCGGGTCAGGTCAAAACTATAAACAAAACGAGAACGCGATTTCTTTTTTTTTCTTTTTTTTTTAAAAACATTTCATGAATAGTTTAACGCAAAAAATAATAAACGGAAAAATATACCTGGAATTTGGATGAGGATATCTTCAGATACCAAATGTCTCTGCCTTCGAAACTCTTGCCAGCGTTCACCAGGGTGACCAGGTCGGGAAAAGCTTTCGCTATTTCCTCAAGGTACACTTGAACCTGTAAAAAAACAAGGAATACATACATACTAATACTTACATATCACGACTGCTATCCTTGAAGGGTTAGTCAGAGACTAGGTAATGAGGACAGCAAAAGCAGTCCTCTACCATAGTCCACTTTTCACCTAATAGCCACTGCACATGTGCTCAGCGTGATAGGTGGCGAGCCCATCACCGATCTATACTGTTGGATGTATGTGCAGTCTTTAGTCCGTTGGTCGCGTTTAGCCTTTTTTAAAATAGGGGGTGGTAGTATTCTTTCACCGCTACACGACAAGGTTAAAAAAGGAATATTCGTATTAAATGTGAAATTAAAGATATTTCATACATATACAATGTAATAGGGGTGTTACTTCTAACCCGTTAAGGCTAAGTACTATATCTAAATTCATCGACAAAAATAATAATATGGGGGTCCTACCCCCTCCCCCTATAATTTACGACCATTTTTACATTATGCGATATGAAAGGTTTCATACGTCGGAGAAACATGAAAAAAATGGCAAACGGTAGCTAATGACACTGGCTAACTAATAAATTACTTTGTTTCGTATGTTTGAGATTATTTTGGTGAGAAAAAAAATCATTAAGTACTTAATTATTTTGTGATTATATCACTTTTTTATAAATCCATATTATTTTGTTTGTCGATGAATTTCGATGTATTACTTAGCCTTAACAGGTTAGAAGTACGACCCCTATCACATTGTATACAGTCACGACTATATCTACAAAGGGTTAGTCTAGACAATGGGGACCGCAAAACAGTCCATTGTCACAGTCCACATTTCACCAAATGACAACCGCACCATGTGCTCAGCATGTGCTCAGCATGACAGGTGGTGAGCCTATCGTCGCTTTATGCAGGTCGAGTAAATTTGCAGGTCGAAGAGGCATAGGAAGCTTCAAGGTCAGCAGCGCGCGTGTGATGCCCTCAGTGTCTATGGGCTGCACCATCAGCCGGGTCGTATGCTTGTCGTAACACAAAAAAGTCCATCCAGTCCAGGAAATTGCCCAAAGGTCGGTGGAACAACCTCATGACAGGAATCTTCGGTCATCGAATAAGCTTCTACTTCTCTCTCCTTTCCATACTTCTGACTTTTTAAAATTCGATCCATTCTCCTTTGGAGCGCGCTGCCTCTCGAAATCAGGATGGCTGCGAGTCGTGAGGCTTTTAAAAAGAAAGTCCGAATGCTCCTTTTTAATGAAACCATGGTATCACAGTACCTAACGTCCTTTGTATAAGTTATGTAGTGTATTTATATTTATAAATTTGTGTAAGTTTATATTATTATATTTATGTAATTGAGTGTAAATATTTGTATATAATTTTTTTAATAGATTATACTGCCTTGTGTCACATTTGTAATCGAAGACAATTGCACCTATCATGTCATCTCCGCACTACCTTATGATTGACCGGTAGAGAATGCCTCAGGCATTAGTCCGCCATGTAACAGTATAATGTTGCAAATGTTTAAAATAAATAAACGTTTCCAAGGGAGAGGGGCCAGTTCCAATTTTTCATCCATACGTACACTTACTACTGTTATCTCATAGGCTAATAAACTAACTAATTATAATAAGTTAGATACTAGGCAATGAGGACCGCAAAATTGCCCATAGTCCCCGTTTCACCAAGTAACAAATGCACATGTGCTCAGATGGTTAGCCCATCGCCGCTCTTTGCTGATGGATGTAGCAAGCAGTCTTTAGTACGTTAGTCGCCTTTAACGACAAGGCAAGAGATAGATCAGCAGTAATCTTTCAATAAGCCGCCACACGCGCAGCAAAAATTTTCCAATTTTCCAGATGACTCAATTATTAATGTTTTTGTATATTTTAGCTTTTTAATAAAGCTTAAATATACTTACATAATTTTTTTTTTGATTTGATGAAGCAATGTTGACTAAAAAACATAAGCATCAAGCACTGACTAATTTCGACGGGTGAAAACCAGACCTCGGTAGCCAAGTGGTTAAGGCAGCCGCCCGGAATGCGGAAGGTGCGTGGTTCGATTCCCGCCTGATGTTGTCGTCTTTTCTCAGTGTTAAAATTTTTATCTAAGTGTATTTAAGCTTTTAATAAAGCTAAAATAACACTAAAATATACAAAAACATTTAAAAATTATTGACTCAATTATGTTTCTCTATTTTTGTTACAGCTCCAACAATTCTTGGTAACTGTGAGAATTGAAAGAACTTCAATAATACGGTTGGCGGGTAAGTTCGGCAACTTGGCGCCTATCAAAACTCGTGATAACTCTGCTAATATGTGCAAATTGTTTTACGACTCCGCCATTGTGATCTGAATTTCGGCGATCATTTAAATATTCAAATTTTGAAACGGAATTTTTGATTTGATATAGGCACTTTAATTATTCGCTTTATTATCGGAAATTTACATAACACGCTTTTACCCAAGAATGCTTTGTAATAAATCTTTTTTAATTTATTCATAATTCTTTTACAAAAAAATACTGGTCTCAAAGTTTTTCCACATCAAGTCATTGACGTAGAAGTAATATCGCTGCATTAAGTAAAGCGGATACATGCTCGGGTTGAACGCGAAAAATCGTGGTTCAATCCAAGGTGAACCCACTCCCACACAGTCATTTAGATTAACAGGATGGGTAAACAGGACTATTATTATTGTGTTGAACGCACATTAACCCCTCAAGCCCCAAGCGGCCATGTTTGGCCGCACGTAAAAAACTCGCTATTCCGTCAGACCTCAAGCGGCCATATATGGCCGCGCTGGCCGCACTCTCCACTTGACTTTGTACCGTGTTTTGATACACTAGAGACTACTTTAGTATGAACAAGGTCAATTATTTCGGTTCTGTGGTACATTTTATGCATCGTGAATGCAAAATTTAACATGAACTGCGTTAAAAAAATATTATTAATTTTTTCCATTTCCGCAAATTTAAATTCCCGCCAAATCGCACCTGCTGTCAATTTTTTTTGAACTTTTCGTTGCCAAGACAGGTTAATAATAATATTAAAAAAATTAAACAAAAACATGTGAAAAAAGGGGCATAACTCATCAGGTTGACATAATGCGGGTTGGGTTTATAACACTACCAACTTACGACAACAATCGGGACCAACAGCTTTACCTTCCGAAGCACTGAGGAAGTTAACATGTTTTTAATTTGGTCACCTATCCAGCGACCTATTGCTGCTTAACAGGCAAGAACGCAAACCTAGCTGTTACTTACCTCTCCCAAGGTCAAGATTCTAGTGAAGGGTAAATTAACCCTGGTGCTGTTCGAGCTCTTGCTCCTGGTGGTAGCCTCCGACAGAAGTTTGTCTTCGAGGTCCATGGCACTGAAAAGAAAAGAGCCGACAGTGAATCATAATAAAGTAGCTTAGCTAGCTTACTTAGAAAAACAGTCTCAGTTTGGCCAATTTTTAAAAATTTTTTTTGTGTGTTTTATACATTATTCCTTATATTTTTTTTGTGAAAACCGGTGATTTAGAAAAACGAAACATAAGTAATGTACCTAAGTAATGAAGCGAAGCAAAACTTTATAACTCACCCGTCGTTATTAAATTATGGACGGTTTAGTAAGGGCAATAGGGTAGAAAGTAGCTTTAGTCGAGGTTTTCTATAGCGTAGTATAGTAAAAACACTGCTTATGTGTATGCGTGTGCGTAGGTGTTTTTTTTTATTGACGACCTCCTTGGTCGAGTGGTTTGTAGACCGGTTTTTATGGTATCGCCATCTCTGAGGTCCCGGGTTCGATCCCCGGTCGGGTCAATTTAGAAACTATTGTCTTTCTAAATTGTCTCGGGTCTGGGTGTTTTCTATGTATAATTATTATGTATTTAAGTATTTTAAGTATGTTTATCCGTTGTTTAGTAACCATTTAACGAGTTTCATAACGAAGCTTCTCTTGGGCTAGATAATTGGTGTGAGTGTAGGAAAGTTTTTTTTATTTTATTTTGTAATGTAATACGAAGGCAGACGATTGAGCGGGTCATCTGATGGCAAGTAATCACCGCCGCCCATGGATGGTGAGTTGGTGGTATTACGCCGGGCGAGCCGATCCAATTCGTGCTGCAACGCAGCGTGGCTCTACCACTCAGACAGTGTCACTCATTTAGCACCACCCATTGGTCAGTGTAGGGTCTCAAGGGTAAACCTACAAACGCGAGTGAATTCCACACAGCAAGATAAACAAATGACGACTTACTCTTTTATATTGTCAACGACGATTTGGTACTCTATTCCTGCAGCGGACAGCTCTTTCTGTAAGTAACCTTGGATGTCACCAGCTGCTAAGATTTGGCCAGTCCTGCCTGGTGCGGCGATGGTCCAAACGTCAATGGGCAGCACATTTTCCAGCTCGTGAAGGAACTTTACTTGTTCCACATCATTTACAGTGACTTCGTACAGCGAGTGCCTGAAATGGAGTTTAACTGAATTTTATTGGGGTACCCATCTAATGACATTATGTCGGTAAGATACCTTATATTTGGCTAGTGTTAGTAGTCAAACGATGTTTGGTTGGCACGCTAGACTTCTGATGCAAAACTTTGATCAATCATCAGCATTATAAGTAAAACTCTTTTTACGGATGAACTAACGTTTAATAGCTGCATTATTTTTAGAGTTTTATTTTAATCCTGATGATCCGAACCCTTTACATTGTCCGTGGTCACAGTCTCCCAAAAGTAAAAAGTCTCTTTTATCCGTAAAAAGTGTTTTAAATAACATTGTGTAGTATTCGCGTAAACCTTAGAAAACAATGTAAAAGACAAATTTTCTTAAGATTTTCCTATTTTCATTTTATTAGTTACTTATTAAGTCTATAAAAAACTTCAATTCTTACCCATCGTATTGCTCATGTTTCGCATAAACGGAACTAATTATAAGCGAAAACAATAAAATATATCGACTTGTGGCCATTTTGCTGCAGCTGCTACTTCCAGTAGTGGAGTTTAATTAATAAGTTGAATGCTTTATCAGATTGGTTTGGTGATATTGCCCAAATGATAATTTGATAAGTCATATCTCTTGGACATCCGGCCACAATTTGGAATGGTACGTTATGGATACGTACTAGTAATAAGTCGCGACTTTATCCGTCATTATTCTTTTATGACATTTGGTTGAATGCTAATAAAACTTACATAGGTCCATAAAACACGACTAATATCCCCTAAGGGTTAGTCAGATACTAGGCAATGAGGATCGCGAAATTAGTCCACTGCCATATAGTCTTACCTTTCACCAAACCACTGCACATGTGCTCGACCCTTTAACGCACAAAATAAGTACACATAAGTTTTTATATTTATGACTACGTTATTTAGTCTCTTACAAGGTAATTTAAATACATATGTGTTTAATAAAAAATAAAAATAAAACAATAGATTTTAGGAAATTACTTGGGACAAATGTGTCCCAATATGCGATAAAGGGCATCATTTATAATTTTGTGAGGTACTTACTATTATAGCAAAATCAAGTTTTTTCTGATATTAAAAAACAAAAATCAGTAAAAGAATAACAAATAATAATTTCATGAATGGAACCCAGCAAAAAAATTTCTCGTTGCTGTGAAACATAGATTTACATTACAAATGTCACATATATTGCTGGTACGATTTTCTACTCCACTCTTCGCACACTGCACACATCGTTTACGTGAAGGCCCCTTCATCATTACGTGTGAAGGTAAAGACTGTTTGTGTTCTATATTTTGATAGACTTCCCTATCTACTGACCCATATAGATAGGGTATCGCAGCTGGAACTACGGGTCCGGCTGTGTTTCTCAGGGGTACTACGGGGTTTCTGTTATTTTTTTTATATAAAATTGCATGTTTTCCGCAAACCGGGTCACAAGATGGGGGACCAAATTAAAATATCACGTAAAGCCGTTGGTCAGTAAATAATGAGGCGTGTACTCGAACAACGCTGTATGTAGCAATTTGCAGTTTTGGGAAATCATAAAAAAAAATCATAAATTTGCTGTAATTGTTTTTTATTGTGAAAATTATATAAAGTTATAATCATTGGGAACTTTTGCACAGAAAATGACTAATGAAACACTTGGAAACTTAATAGTAATTTTTTTAAACAACATTTAAATTGATTTTAGTAGAACAATGATATGACACATGACTTACAGCGTTGTTCAACTAAACTGTAACAACATAGAAGACTTATTCAACAACGCACAACCTTCTTTTTTGCAGTTATCTTTAAAAATACGAGCCTGAAACAGAAATAAAATAAATTTAACAATGATTACAAAAAAATGTTATTGAAATCGTAACCTCACATAAACGTACAGCGTTGTTCTACTTACAGTTGACAGCGGTATTTTAGCAGATATACGTACACCTTGTTTTGAAATATATGCGTCGCCTTGATATCGAGCCTTTTTTCTTTTTACATCCTTCCATTCCTGCATGTTAATCTTGTGTTTTCTCACTTTATCTTATTTTGCGACCCTTCCATCTAAATTTTTGACATACATCATTGTTAAACTGTATGCCGGCTTTTGATAGCCGCTAACTTCAATATTGTTATGAATAACATAACCATCTTCATTGCGAACGATGCTAGTATTGCCATACAGCGATGTTCCATCGTTAGTTAGGTTTCGCCAATTTGTAACGTACAGCGTTGTTCGAGCACACGCCTCTGTCGTAAGATGGCAGATGTTCAAATCCACACCTGTATTAGGCTAGCATGGTAGGTTTTGACCTAACCTCCCCATCTGCTTTTATCCATTCAGGTCGAAGTGTATCAGTTTTGTCTAATAGCACAGCATATTTTTTTATCTATTGTAAACTAATTAAAAACTAATTGTGTCTATTGTAAACTAATAAACAACTAATTGTAGAATTACGTAACCTATAACCATTATAATGGTATGAATCGTATGTCACGTCACGGTGGTACGGGGGTGTGACAGGATGAGGAGAGGAGATGAAGATAACAGCACGATGAGTTCAGACGTATATTATTTTAAATAGATGGTTAGTTATTATAATGAAGCACAATTTAAGCGTTAGTACACACACGACTAGGTAAAGGTTTAGTTTATAATTTATTATTATTATCAGGACGTATGCCTGGAACTGCCTAGTTATAACAATGCACTGTTCGCAATAACAATATTTGGAAAAGAAAACAATAATTAGAAGGAGCTCATTCTAGCTCCGCGGATGAATCTAAACTGAATTTACACCAAAGAGTAGAGCTATAATGAAAACAGAGGCTAGACAGAGAATGCAAGTAAATATTTGAATTTTAAATTTAAAACTAGATAATAAAGAACGTCATTCACAAAGAAGGTCACAAAAACCAACAAGGCTTTAGTTGCCTTGTTACACGCACTTCTTAGGTTGGTTGAATGCTCTAAGGTTACCATATATCCTACTTATTTTGTTAGTAGATAATTACCTGACAAAATGTTTAATGAAAAAAATATTTACTCTAACGGGCCGCGTCGCTCTCATATCTTTTAAATTGATAAAGATAAATGTAATTACAGTGCGACATAAAAGAGTAGTAATTAAATGAGGGCGCTGTTGTCGTTAACATAGCAACCCTGATAGGTCGATCAAATTGGTCTTGATACTTGTTTTTATTTAATATTTTTATATAATTGGAAAACATCACTTACAGATTGCTCTGTTATAAAGGAAGTAGCTAAGGCACTTATGTTATAGAAATCAGAAACAACGACGGTACCACAACACCCAGATCCGAGACAATATAAAAAGTTGGTTTTCTACATTAACCCAACCGGGAATCGAACCCGGGACCTCAGAGATGGCGACGCCAAGTCCGGGGTGCTCGCCTCTCAGATAAGGAGGTCGTTAAAATAATTAATTTGAGTAGTTTGTATGTAGTACTTAATGAAAACAGCCATTGTACATATAACTTACTTTTATTTAGCCACTCACTCTTGGATTTTTTTTGACACTTTTTTGACAGTATCTGTCAACGTCAAATTAGACAGAATGGAGCATAGACTATGCGATATTGTGCGATAACAATACATAAGATGAACCACAGAATAAATTAAAGTCCAGATACTCTTCAAGTTTCGCAAATGCTCGCGGCTTCCATCATAGCAAATAAGTTGCCTTAATTGAGCAATTAATTTGCATATTGTTGGTACTTCTTTTTTTACAGTTTAAAAAAAATCATTTTCTGACGGATTGCACACATATCAAAGTCATCGAGTTCCTTTGCAAGTCGACCCTTTCTGTGTTTAGCGGGAGTCGAAAATTTTCCTCCATTTTCGGAGCCTTGTTTAGCTACTCTCCGCACAGTACTTTCAGACACACCTAGAACAATAAAAACATATATGCATAAAAAATAACAAAACTAAAATTGTTCAGTCCTATGGACTGAGTTATAAACATAATTGGTAAAACTTTTGAATCGAGTCGCCTGAATCGTGGTGGGGGGGGGGTGAAGGTAAGGAGTGGGGGGAGGAGTACCTCCCCCCATTTACCCCTCCTGCCGCAGACAAGTAATTTTTAAGTTATGTTTCTTTTTTAAAAATATGGATATTTACAAAAACCTCATTTCTGGCGCTTCGCCGGCCACTCCCGCGGCACGCTCGCTTCGCTCGCTCGGCTCGCGCGTTTTGGTCAACATACTTACTAACCTAACCTAATTAACTCTTTAGATTTTTTTCATGGCGGGGGGCTTCGCCCCCCGATCCCCCTCGTAGAGGGGCTGCGCCCCCCCCGTCCCCACACTTCGGTTCTGTTAATATGGTATTGTATTACCTAAAAACGTGTAATTTTTCGTGATTATAGCCGATTTTGGCAAAACTTTCAAGTGGTCTTTTAAATATTTTAACGCAACAGCGGCAGCTAAACTGTTAATAAACCTTTATTTAAGAACCCCTAAGACCCCCCCACAGTGTTAGTTTCTTCAAATTCAGGCGACTCGATTCAAAAGCCAACCCGATTCTCGAGTCGAACTATAATAACCAACATTTTTTTTGTAATATCATAACCCCAAAACTTTTAAAAATATTTAAAAATACTGATTTTTTCACTGAATTTAGCCGATTGCGCATAGGCATATTTTAGATGATTATACTTTCCACATCTTTTATAACTTACTTAACAGTATAATCTGCTGTACGTTGGTAAATATTGGTAAATATCCTCCAGATTACGTAACAAAATTCCGTATTGAAATTCTGCCAAACTTCGCAAAAAAAACCTTATATATTATGTTACGAGAACTGCCACGGATGGTCTTAATCATGTTATCAGTGTTTTAAATCCAGGAATGTAGAAATATCACTAAAACAACAATTTATATCGTAACCACGGACAGAGTTGAACAACCACTTGACATTAATGACAGATAATCAATGTTGCCAAAAAATGAGTGAATTTAGTTCTGGATTATTTAATTTCTACTCTTTTATGTCGCACTAAGTTTTGATTTTTTGATTGCTCAACGTTGTTTATTAACCGACACTGTCTAAGTAGTAGAGCCACGCTGCGTTGCAGCACGCATTGGGCCGGCTCGCCCGGCGTAATACCACCCTCTTACGGAATATCGGTGTGAAACAATGGCGCTCGGTGCTGTGGCGGGATTGTTAATTGTATGATTTGATAACATTATATTTTTGTAAATGTCGCTACTTCTATAAAACGCTGTGGAGTTTCTTGCGCCCATTCTTTTCCACAGCTAAAAGACGTCCTGAATGGGTATTTACCTACCGATTCATATAGAGACGTAAAAAATAATATTAGACGATTCAAAAATTCTTATTTGTTAAGTTTACTTGAATAAACAGATTATGATTTCGATTTTGAAATACCGGAAGCACCCCCCCCCCCCCCTCACATTCCTTGTCTTCTCTTCCAAATGTCCTAATTCTTTCTCAAGGTCTCGAAGGCGACTCTTCTGGTTTTGCGGGTGTCCATGGACGGCGGTGATCATACTTTCCATTAGGTGACCCGCCTGCTCGTTTGCTTTCTTTTTCACATTATAAAAAAACTACCTACATTTATATACATACATAAGTTAGTCAGAGAGATCATAGATCAAATATCGACTGCACATGTGCTCAGCGTAACAGGTGGTGAGCCCATCGCCGCTTTATGCTGTTAGATGTATGTGCAGTCTTTAGTCCGTGAGTCGCCTTTTACGACACCCGAGGGAAGAGAGAGGATGGTAGTAATCTTTTACCGCTACGCGACAAGGTTAATAAATAAACTAGATTTGGTTTATTACTTCTCCTTATGTTATGCGGTCAGCTCCCCGCGTCATCAACATCAAATCACGGGCCTGAAAAAAAGACGGACGTAATGTCACACTATAATGCCCGCCTTCTCCGTACTGACTCCGTTTAAATCGCAACGGCAATCTTCATAGAAGTTTCCCAGTTCCCAGTGGAAGTACGGAGCCCGCTCCGCTCTTAGTGAAAGGCGGGCATAAAGGTAGGCTTCCATTAGCGGCGGATCGGGCCGGGGCGGGTAGGTCCGGAGTCCGGACCGCATCGCATAAAAATCCGCCTGGCAAGCGACTCACTTCGCGCTGCGGCCCGCCCCGCCCCGACCCCCCGCTAGAGGACGCTATTTCATAATAAACACAGGCAGGCGGATTTTTGCGTTGCGATGCGCCCTGGCCCGATCCGCCTAGTGGACGCGAGCCTTAAAGATGTGAACATGCAAGGTCCTACAATTTCGTTTGTTGTACGTGACACTACACTCAACAACCCGCCACCATTTTACCCGCGTGACAGCGACAGTGACACGTCATAATGTATCAACGAAATTTGAAAAAAATGCCGTCTTGTGTGGTGAAATCCAATGGACCTTGTGAAATCATGTAAGAACTACATGAGTAAACTTAAAAAATCACAAGGAATCACCTACCACGAGTAAGTTTTGACGATTCGTGATATTTTGATATTTTTGACGTGACAACGTCTTAAATTAGGTTGCGGCTGGGAGTCACTTATGAAAAAGTGTAACGCTCGGTAACGTTACGATGAGTCACCGAACGAGAGAGAGGCCCGCCGAATGCCTTGCGTCTCTCTCCCACTCAACTATGTTTTAAATATAATTCTTTGTTTAAATAAATGTTTTAAATTGTTACTATTATTTCATCCTTCTTCCTACTATACGAATGAATATTCACATTAAAATTATTTTACCACTCAAAGTCGTTGTCACGTAAAACTTTCGCCCGTATACCGACTTTACAGGCAACCAATTTTTTTTGTTATTAATTATGTTTTATTGACTGTGATGAAAATTGTAAACAAATGATTTATTTTTTTTGATAATTTGTTTCTTGACCATGGATACAGTCCTTCAGTTGAAATAATAGAGTTCATTTATTATGCTTATAATATGATAATGAGTGATGATAATAAGCTAAATGATATTCCCCCCAAATCCCTTGAGTTCCAGTAAAGATGTGGGCCTTTAGTGAGATCTAACACGGACTTCTTGAGAGAATTTGGAAAGTGATGTTGCACTGTTTTGTTTTATGTGCCAACACTCATGCACGTTCACGAACACTTAATGGTTAATAATCCAACAAAACACAAATTTTAGAAAATAGGATAAAACTAACAGACATGGCGCTTCACTTTCCCGCCCGTCCTTGTAAACAAAAATACAACAATGTGGCCACTTTTTTACGGGAAAATTACCCTTATAGTGGGAAAAACTGTGTTAACGCCGCTGCCGTGCCCCCTTCGCGCGCCCCCCTCGCCGCACCCCCGCGTGTCTCCATCGCGCGCCCCCCTCGTCGCAACCCCCGCGCGTCCCCGACCGGCCCACTTCCGATCAGACATCCAGCGTGCGCCCACGCAACTATTTTTAATTAGAATAGATTTATGTAATTCTTTTGAAAACCACCATTATACGTTTGGCATCGAAAAAAGGTCTCATCATTTCATCACCACGCCGATCCTGTCCATTTCTTCGAGCCGGATAAAAAATTAGCTAATTCATTAGAAGCTCCGACAAAGTTCCTTCCATTGTCAGAGAAAATCTTTGCAGGCCTACCTCGGCGGGCGATGAATCGATTTAAGCAAGCCAGAAACCCATTTGTACTTAAATCGGTGACGAGCTCAATATGCACTGCTCGTACTGCTAGACAAACGAATACACATATATAGGCCTTTAATAATTTGGCACCACGGCCTTTCTTATTCGCTATCATGATTGGTCCGGCATAGTCAACAGCTGTGTTCTGAAATGGGAAATCAGCGTGCAGTCTCTCTTTAGGCAAATTGCCCATTATGGGTTGAACCCCTTTGTTGGAAAATCTACAACATGTGATGCAATTACGTGCAACCTTCCTGGTGAGGTTGCGTCCACCAACAATCCAAAACCTCTGTCTCAAGGTGGACAGCATGAGTTGTGGGCCCGCGTGTAGCAGTACCCTATGGTAATGTTGAACTAATAGTTGGGTGATGTAGTGATTTGCATGCAATAAAATTGGGTGTTTGTTGTCATATGAAAGATTTGAGTTCAATAGTCTACCACCGACTCTCATTGTACCTGCACTATCGATTATAGGGCTTAAATTGAGTAGTTGATCTTTAGGTGACAAAGGATCGTTATTTTTAAGTAGAAAATATTGCTTTGCAAACATTTCCCTTTGAATTATTTGACATAAAACAATTTGAGTGCGGTTTATTTCTGATATTTTCAAATGACTAATTAGTTTATTGTTTGGAAAGCGACAATTATTAAAAAATCTTAAGACATAAGCCATGACACGTTGTAATTTAGGAAAGGTTGAATAACGCTTAACGTAACTATTGTCAGCTGATTCGTTAACCATGTGACAAAGTAACTTTAACTCTGGCAGTGTTTCTGTTATGCTGTTCAGTGGTTGAGGAGGTATTTGTATAGTGTTGTGGTGAAGGAAAGCTGGCCCATAGAACCATGACTTGTTTTTGATCAATTGTTCTGGGTTCGAACCCCGGGACCCTATGTCTGCCGGGTTCATAGAAGTAGGTACATGGTACCAGCTTGTGGGTAATGTATTGTCAGTTATTTCAGTTACTCGGTTATAAACATATTGTTTTAATTTACATTTAGACATTTTAATCCAACCCAAGACTATGGTTGAATCTGACCAATAGGTTTCGTTATCTATATGAAGTCTTAGTGAAGCCTTTACCTTTTTTGCTAATCTCATTGCCAAGACAGCGCCACAAAGTTCTAATCTGGGAATTGTGATATTTTTCTTGAATGGAGCTACTCGAGATTTTGCAACCAGCAAATGGACACTAATTGAACCGTCAGCAGAAGTGCTTCGAAGGTATATGCATGCTGAGTATGCATGCATGGATGCGTCACTGAAGGCGTGAAGGTCAATGCTTACAGGTGAATCACAAATGACATGTCGTGGTATTTGAATGGTTTCAAGGTAAGGTAAGCACTTTAGAAAATCATGCCATTGTTTATGGAACTCTGGGGAAATAGTATCATCCCAAGCTATGTTATTGGCCCATAACTTTTGCAACAGAATTTTTGCCTGTAGTAGGCAGGGGTTGATTAATCCTAACGGATCGAAAATTTGAGCAATTTTAGATAATATGGAACGTTTTGTTTGGTTTGATGTGTTTTGATCGGTGACTGGTAATGACGAAAATAATAATTTATCATTTTTATTCTCCCATAAAATGCCTAGAGTCTTTGTAATTTGATCATTGTTTATAGTAAGCAGAGGATCATCATTCGATGTATTAAATGCAAGAATATTACTAAGAAGACTTTCCTCGTTTGATCGCCATCTACGAAGATGAAAATGTGCGCCTTTAAGCTGATTAGTAATTTCTTTGCAAATAGTCATTAGTACTTCCGGTTCGTCATTTCCGGTCACCAGGTCATCAACAAAAAAGTCATGCAGTATTGTCGTGCCAATTAGAGTACGAAGTTGATTGTTCTGAGTGTTTTGTGTAAGTGGATCATTAAGATAATCGTGTCCTAATTGTGACAGGCATTTGGTAGCCAAGTATGGTGCTGATGCGGTACCGTATGTGACTGTGTTCAATTCGTAAGTTTTTAGTTTATTTGTATGATCTGATCTCCACAGTATCCTTTGCAGTGACCTTTGTTCGGGAGTAATAAGCACCATGCGGTACATTTTCGCTATATCTGCGATAACAATGTATTTAAACTGTCTAAAACGAAGTAAAATGCTAATAAGATCATCTTGCACTGTGGGACCAATGAACTGAATGTCATTCAATGAATAACCTGATGTAGTAGGTGCGGAAGCATCAAAAACTGTTCTAAGCTTTGTTGTTAGACTAGTTTCCTTGAGTATGCCGTGATGCGGCAAGAAATAGACACTTTGGCCTTTTTGTAGTTCAGTGATTTTAGTCATGTGGCCTAAGTGTAGGTACTCTTCCATGAATTCTGTGTATTTTGTTTTAAAATTTGAATCTCTGCTGAATTTACGTTCTAAAGTCAGAAATCTAGCATGTGCTTGTTCGTATGAATCCCCAAGATTAGAAGGGGGTGATTTTAATGGAATATTGACTACGAACCGACCATCTGGGTGGCGACTTGTAGTTTTAGCGAAAATGGTTTCGCATTGTATTTCGTCTTTAGTTAGACGTGGTGGATCAGTGAATGATTCGCACTCAAAGTAGCGATCGAGTTTCTTCTGTAACGCAGTGTCTGAATTATTCAAAAAATGGCAATGGACTGTATGCGGTTGATGGTGTTTGAATGATTTACTCTTGTTAGAGTTTGATATGTGTGTATGGCTTACACCTGAGACTAGCCAACCTAACTTAGTTTCGTTAAGGCTGGGTCTATTTTTCCCTAAGGAAATGGTATTGTTGCCGAGCACCTCCCAAAAGAGGTCGGCTCCGAGCAACATCTCCACCTCGGCAGGCGTATGGAACGCTGGGTCTGCGAGTTGGATGTGTTGGGGTATACTGAATGAATCAATATTTATTTTATGAGTAGGTAGCATTTGGGTAATGCATGGTACAACGAAACAGGTTATTTGTTTACTGAAATCGTTGTTTACTAGTGATTGAATATTAACTTCACATCTGTTTGTGATTTGAGAAGCCTGATTATGTAGTCCTTGGATGCGGACATGTGTTTTTTGACTTGTGAGTTTGAGTTTGTGTACTAATTGCCCTGTGATAAAGCTAGAAGTGCTTCCATTGTCTAAAAGAGCACGAACTTTGTGAATATTACCTTCGTGATCTGTAATGCCTATAAGGACCGTTGACAGTAAAACTTGATTGTGATTTGTGCATGATAAAGTTACATTATTATCATTATCGTTACAAGTTGAGTTTGATGATTCGGGTTTTGGATTATTGTTGGATGCAGCTAATACTACGCACCCACGAGAAGAATTTTGTTTTGGTTCTGTGTTATTAATAGAATGATCGTTCTTCTCAAGATGCAACAAACTATTGTGCTTCTGAAAACAAATCTTACACGGACCCAATGAGCATTTAATTGTGTCATGGCCCTTTCTCAAACAATTAGTGCACAATTTTAGCTCTTTCGCCTTTGCGATTCTGCTTTCAATGGAGAGTGATTTGAAACGAAAACATTGATAAATATTGTGGCTGCCCTTACATAAATGACAAGCGGAAGAGGATCGAGTTGGTGAGGCAATGAATGTCTTAGGCCGCATAATATGAGGTAAGTCACTATGTCTGCGTTGCTTGGTTAGATTTGTTTCCATGGTTTCCAACAAGTCGGCACGACCTTTAATAAAATCGTTAAATTGTTGCAGAGTGGGAATGGTTTTAAATTTATTTCTTTCCGCCTCCCACTCGCGTAACGTAACTGAATCTAATTTGGCTGAGACCATGTAAATAATTAATATATCCCAATGCTCAGTAGGTAATTTCAGTGATTTTAAAGATCTTAGATTTTTATTAATTGTATCAATTAAGTTTCGCAAAGACCTCGAAGATTCTCTAGTAATTGTTTCAATATCAAATAACGCTTTAATGTGATTATTTATAAGGAGCCTTGGGTTGTTATATCTGTCACAAATCAGTTCCCAGGCTATATCATAGTTTTCGGCAGAAAAGTCGACTGACTGAATAATTAAAGAGGCACTATCTTTCAAAGATGCACGTAAGTAATGGAACTTGTGAATTTTAGGAATGGAATTGTTATTGTGTATGAGAGATGTGTATGAATCGTGAAATCCTAACCAATCATGATAACGGCCAGAAAAGGTAGGTAAGTGTATTGTTGGTAATTTTAATGTAGGGGGCCCTGCTGCGATAGCAGTACCAGAGCCCGTCACCTGTGAATCATCATCGCCCGCCAAAGAGCGCCGGCTGGAGAAGTTCGTGTTCCTGGCCAGCAACTCCTCCGCAGAGGCGACTGCTGCGTATTTGTTGCATTTGTGACTCGGTACGATCTGATTTCATAACTTTTTAGGGTTCCGTATTATATCGCAAAGGAAAATAATACAAGTGTACAAAAAGTTGACACATCATAAGGGATTTTAGCGCGTCTTTCTAAAGGACAATGGCTAATAATAGTTAGTAAGTAGTTAATAGTTCTAAGTAATAAATAAATTATTTGTCAGTATTTCTCCTATAAACATCTCAATTTGAATAGGTACTTACCCCGTTTTTTTATTATAATACATTATGTTTATGATGGTAAGTTCCTTGCAATGATTGTTATGAGGCAAAGTTGTGTATGATTTAGGCGAAATCAAAATTCCTAATTTGCCCTAATGGCACTGATTATTTCATTATTATAAATTATTATTTTATTATTATTCATTACTTAATACATAATCATTAAACATTTATGTTATGCCAATAATACATTTATTTATACGTACGAGTAACATGTGTTTTCTTTTCTATCACTGTGGTCTTAAAAATACACACAGTATTTATGATTTCGCTTCCGGGTGCCGGTACGATGGATTGCAAATTGAACATACTTACATACATAACATTTTACGACTATTATCCCCGAAGGGTTAGTCAGAGACCAGGCAATGAGGACAGCAGAAGCTGTCAACTGCCATAGTCTTAGTTTCACCAAACAACAACTGGTGGCGAGTCCATCGCCGCTATATTATGCTGATGGATGTATATACAGTAACGGATAAAATGTTTTACTAGAAAAAAATCAACCAGTCTCAGGAAGCTCGAGTGGGATTCGAACCCACGACCTTTGGATTACCGGTCCACTGCTCCCTTTTTCTAGTAAAACATTTTATCCGTTATCTATATAGCATTGCGAATGCAAAATTTTCTATAATAAAGTATATACAGTATGTATACAGTGTATACAAGTGCATACAGTATACAGTGTATACAGATGTGAATTAAGTCTAAATGTAATTATAATGTCTAATAAAATAGTTTGTGGGGTGAGAGAAATAAAAATCAAATAATTGAATAGGTACATGAAATCATGCTCATTGTCTTTAAAATGTATAGATTTCCTACCGAACTAAACCAATTATGTGATAGCATTGCCTGCCTAGTCTCCGAATCACCCTTCGGGGATAAAAGTCGTGATTAAATGATGTATGTTTGTATGTTATTTTTATGCTGACTCGACCAGGAAATCAGAGATGGCGATGCCAGATCCGGCGTGCCAACCTCACAAATATTTCAAATGTTAAAAGCCTCAGGAATTCGTATTCCTTTCTTAACGTCTTATGCGTAATTACCAGTGATCGGCGTAGGTAGTGCCATTTGGGGTCAATGAACTAGAATGTTAGTGTTAATATGGGTACGCCCCGAGAATCCCGGGATCCGCGAAAATATTTTCCTAAATGTTGACGTATTAATTATTTAACGTAGGTAGAGCAATCTGAGATCAATGAGATTGAATTTTAGTGTTAATATACGAGTAGATATGCCTCGGAATTTCCGTATATGTTTCCTGAATGGCAATGTCTTTATTAAGTAATTAAAGTTAAAATGTTTTTTATCTACAACAGGAAAGATCTTGGCCTTCATCTGACCTGATGGTAAGTGAAGATAAGGCCAAAGGTGGGAGCGACGTTCACCCGGACTCCTCAATTACAAAGGTACTGTCTATCATACCTCTAATTGCCGAACAGAACAATGCTTTTAACATTGTTGTTATGGCGACAAACTTAAGACACGAGTCGAGTATTATTAGAACGACTAACTCATTTGTGATATAACCTGGGGTCCTTTTTATAAACGTGACAATTGTAAATTTCTACCTAATTCGGAGGACATTGTCATTGCGATGAACAGCAATATATGCTTCTTAGACAATATTCCATGTTATGTACTTAGTATAGTAATTTACTATTGTCACTTTTATGTCTCAATTTAATAACAAAGTTAATAAAAACACAAATCTTCAAAAAAACTACAATATTTATTTAAATATATTGAAAATCAACAACATTCATTTATGTATATAAAATCAACAACATTTTTTTGCATATAATAAAAAGATTTCCCGGGATTTAGAAGGCATATCCATATTAAGATAACAGTCAGTAAATCCCGAGAATAGCACTACCTACGCCGATCACTGGTAATTACGCATAAGCCGTCAAGGGGGCTTAGTAGGCGGTGAAAATATAAAAATTTGCTGTTTTCTATTAGCTGTTATTCAAAATATTTTAGATATTCCGCATTGAAATTTTTAATGTGTATTACTGAACGTATGTGTGAGGAGATACTGTCGAAAACACAATCGGAAACATTTTGCTCGATTGAAAAAAAATCTGAAGTTACCTCCATATTTTTATATAAATGCACATTACGATACGACCGTGTTTAACAATACCTAATAATTCCTATAAAATCATAAAAACATAAATATTTACCTTTTCGATTTCCTAACTGCTTTAGATTTAAAAAAAAACTAAACATTTTTATTAACTTTTTGATAAAAATGTGAATGGCGCTTACAAATTACCGCGGACCCCGCACCGCGCAACCCCTATCACCTTTATAAAAAATAGTTTGTCGTGGGCTTATTAAAAATTAAACGATATAATAAAAGCACAAAAAATCTTTTAAAAGTCATAGAGACTAACATTAATTTTTAACTTAAAGTTACTCTTGAGACCCTACACGTGACCCCTGGGTGGTGCTAAATGAAAGAAAGAAAAAAAGAAAAACATTTATTAGCACACACTACAAAATTACATACTTACTTGTAAAAAAAGAAAAAATAATAAAAAAGACAAAAGTGAGATATTCACAATGACAATACAAAGCAAAAACAAAAGACAAAGTGTGGCCATTAGGCCCCAGCCTCTGCACGTGCTACAGCGACATAAAGCCGCTGCAACGCTAGTATTCTGGAGGGACCTAACCGGTGACGTGTCCACAAAACAATGATACACCAACATTAACAAATAAACAATAAAACGCTAAACAAACAAAAAAAAATACTATAAAAAAACACTAAACATTAGACACTACTCGGCACTATCTTGAACAAAAGTTTGCACTACGGATAAGGTTTGTTGACAGAATCGGCAAGATGATGGTGTTGATTGTCTGTGCTTTAGTTGTTATTCTAAAATTTTCTGCAATTCTGCATAAAATTACAATTACAACGTTAAATTATGTCACAACACGTGGCCAAGTACAGGCTTAAGAGGATATATTAAGTGTACAGACTGGCCACTTTAAATAATGGAAAATGTTCGTGGCAGACTATTTGAAACATAGAACGAATGGAGGCAACACAACAGAGCATTTACAGAGCAAAATAAATAAAAATGAGTGACACTGACTGAGTGGTAGAGCCACGCTGCCTTGCAGCACGCATTGGGCCGGCTCGCCCAGCTATTGCTCCGTTCACATCACTTGCACCATTTCAATTACTTCATTTTGATTGAGTTCATCATATGCACTTACTTCTTTTTCAACGCACATTCCATCAAATCTTATATAATCTTGAGGGCATGCATGCACACGTATAAATAAATAAGCAGCATTTACACTTTTATCACTTAAACCTACAATCATTATTGTAACCACCATGATTAAAAGCAAACACTTTTCCCGAATTTTGTTATTCATTGTGTAAAGCTTTATTATCAACAAATAGAAACAATAAGTTAACTTATTGTTCTGAAAGCGGGCTGGCAATGAAACTGACTTGTCCAAATTTACATTATATACTCCAATGATGAATGAATCATCTAGATTCTAGAATAGTCACATTAAATTTAAATTATTAATGTTTTCCCTTTTCCTTCAAATTGACTGCTTTATAATTCTTACCAATGATATTGAAATTAAATGTGACGTAACCCATGTACTTAACTTATATAACTACTTATTTTTCTTTACTCATCATACCTACACAATAATGAGGTACGCTTTGGATATACAGCTGCCTGTACGCTCGAAGTCGAATCACCGCGCTCGATACGTTTTCGTTCATAATATCGTTATTATTGTCGCATATAATTTCCTTCCATATCATTATGTCACTGTGCATGAAATAAACTGTTTACCTCACCTCCCCTCGCCTGCCGTCAAACAAATACAATCTATGTACTCTATGCATCTATGCACTCCTTTGTAAAACAAATGCAGTCTATGCACTATTTATGCATATGCATCTATGTACGTCTTTGTAAAACAAATGCAATCTAATCTATGCACTCCGTGCAGTGCCTGCAATGTTGTAGCGCCGACGTCAAAAAGACGCCAGGCGACTGTCGTCGAAAGTGTTAAGCTTGACATTCAATGCGAGATTATTTTATTTTAGTGTATATCAGAATTTTACTTTTAACAGAAATTACTCATCGAACGCTAACTGACGATGCAAGCAATCGATGTCACAGGTGCACGAAACTGTTTTTGAAGAAACCGATATGTTAGTTATTGATGATAATTATTATTTCTGCCGGACTGCTTTTGACATCCTCATTGCCTGGTCTGTGACTAACCCTTCGGAGATAATAGTCTTGATTATATGCATGTATGTACGTAATAATTGTATTTGCAGACTTTAGTCCATTAGTCGCTTTTTATGACACCCAGAGAAGAGACGTGTTGGCATTATTATTTTTATAATAACACCCCACCACACAGCTTCATTGCCATTACTGTCACATTAAATTGCTTTGTAGCCAAAGTATAATAACTTTAATTATAACTTTATTTATTAATAAAATATAACCTTTTACAATAATTCATTGTTGCCCTGACTCCCGAGCTAGAAAAATCTGTGTTTCAGGAGCCAGTACCTCCCTTAAGGTAAGTATAAACACAGGTCTAAATAAGGTCTAAGTATGGTTACACTTATTACCATCTGTACCCGAGGAACATTCATTAATGACGTCCGCATCAGCATCAACCGATTCATATAAATCACATTCGGACTGCCTACTGTCACCGACATATGTCTCGAAATTTCATTAAACAATGAATTCACTGGATGCTGTTTAGTGATCGGATGTTGGGTAAGCATGTCACATAACATAGATACATACATACATATAATTACGACTATTATCCCCGAAGGGTTAGTCAGAGACTATGCAATGAGACAGAAAAGCAGTCCTCTACCATAGTCGACTTTTCACACCAAATAGCGACTGCACATGTGCTCCGCGTAACAGGTGGTACGGTGCCGCTCTACGAAGTTAAATGTATGTGTAGCGTTTAGTCCGTTAGTCGCCTTTTCGACACCCAAGGGAAGAGAGGGGGTGGTAGTTTTTTGTCACCAAGAACCAAAGACAACCAAAGAACACCAAGCGAACCCAAATTTTAATTATCCTAAAACATAATTAATAGTTTGCTGCACAATCTCAGTTTATTTCCCCATGCAAATGAAACCTTGCAATCTGAGTGCAAAACATTTCGCTCAAAGCGCTCACCATATTCGGTTCATAATTATAAAACAACGAGTTTACATAGCCGTAGTGCAATTAAAGACCCACAATAGCACAATTTGGAGCATTACAATTATTTTACTCTGCACATTGTATGGTTTCCTGGAACGTTCGTTACTGGATAATATCTCTATTTTTTATTTGATTGCCGTTTTTTTTCTCTTACCTACCTCGCATTTTTTTTCTCACACTCTTTCTATCTATCCATCTATATTTCTCGAAGCATATTGTCACTTATGAGATAGACATAATAAAATTCCTTATTGGCGCGGGAGGGATCTGGGGCCCTACCAAGACTAGTTTAATCTTACTATGCTTTCCATACGAATTATGCACAGTATCATTAAAGTAATACTGTTCTAAGAAGTGTCTTTATAGGCTCCTGGGCCCGCCTGTTAAGCAATCACCATAGTTCACTTCAGACATAAATCTGTAGTCATCTGACACAGCAAAATTCTTGAGAGATTTGCAGTGCCGACGTGTTTACACAGCGCCGAACATAAAACACTTAGGACTTCAATAAAAGCACACTCAATGAATTCAATGATTCGTGTAAAGAGTCTGTTGAAATGTCGAATAGCCCTTAACGCTTACGCAATACGAGTGATGTTTGAACGGCGCCAAAGCCTTTATACCTAAGTGCTCTGCTATTGTGCTGTGAAGCAATAAAATTTTATTTGCTAAACAAATATTGGGAGTTTAACATCGAAGCTTATTTATGCTGCGATTTTTTATTTGTTGACCCTCTTGTGAATTATTCGTTTTGTACACAGTTTTAAACGGTTGAGTAGGTGCGTCGTGTGTTTGTGTGTGTAGTTTTTAATTGAACAAATTCTTTAGTTCATTTTTAATGTTAGCAATAGTTTAATGCTTTTCATTTTCCTTCATAGTAGAAACCAAGTCTAGAATTCAAGTCAATAATATCTGGCTGCCCTGGCTTTGCATCGACAGATTAGAAACACATTTTGTCCGACCTCGGAATTAAGCCCAGAACATCTGCAATCACTCACGTGTGGCTCGTTTTTCATAATAAAACAGTCGGTAGCTTACCACTTTATTGCCATGTTCTTTAAATACTGCGTTAATACAATAATGGTGGAGACGTGTCACGTAGCGGCTCATTAATATAGCTACCACCACCACCACTACCACCCACCCTCTCTTCCATTAGTTGTCGTAAAAGGCGACTAACGGACTTAAGACTGCACATACATCCAACAGCATAAAGCGGCTATGGGCTCACCACCTGTCACGCTGAGTATAGAGTGAGTTCTGAGTCTGAGTTCCACCCATGAAACTGAACACCTTTCCCCAAGAAAACTATGTGCAAAAATGACAAAAAAATTTCGACCTCCCACACTATTGTCGTCAGTTGATCGGACAGTTTTGTATGGGAGGTCGAATTTTTTTTGTGATTTTACACATAGGTTTCTTACCCACCCACCCATAATATAATTAAAACGAATATTAAATGAGGGTGTATAAGCAGTTACTATTTGGTGAAAAGTGGACTATGGCAGAGGACTGCTTTTGCTGTCCTCATTGCCTAGTCTCTGACTAACCCTTAGGGATAAAAGTCGTGATCATATGTAGTATGTATGTAATACATAATAGTTGCACGAGCACAATCTTTCCGAGGGAGTTGGTGCGACATGGTACTTAAACTAGGTGGGAAACATTTTTTTCATTTATCCGAGCTTGCCGGCTGCTTATCAGAAAAACTAGTGGTTGTTAAGATTAAGCCGTTAGTGTTTAAAACTAGTTGGGCAGTTTGAAAGAAAACAATTTTACGGAGCCGTTAATGCCGCCTTAGATTACACCGAACTGAACGCAAATGGCATTCGCGGTCGCTTTTATTTTGTTTGGAAAACAATATACGACGAAAATCATGTTCTATTATAATAAAAGCTACGATCACAACTAACCCAAAATATAGGTGGTTCCTTATTTATCCCCCATGAACTCATCCCACTAATAATTTTTTCGCCCATTTCTATTCGTTACTCAGCCCACAGCAAAATTCTAATTTTCAATTTCTTACTCATCCCACAACTATTCCTTACTCAGCCCACATCGAAATTGTAAAGAAAATCCCTAGTTGTAGGTCGATCTGTACGGTCTGACCAAAAAGTGATAGTGCCAGTTACTTTTTTTTAAAATCAACGCTATCATAACGTATGCACAAAAAGAGTAGGCAGTTTTTTTTTACTATGAATGGGTTTGCTCTTGATCCCAATCAAGCGCGGGGGCTTACAATGGAGCGAGCTAACCCAGAAGGTGCCTATTCACT
Organism: Scoparia ambigualis; assembly: GCA_963921215.1. Taxonomy (NCBI): domain Eukaryota; kingdom Metazoa; phylum Arthropoda; class Insecta; order Lepidoptera; family Crambidae; genus Scoparia; species Scoparia ambigualis. Next base: position 4,995,175 of record OY992516.1, read on the forward strand.
CTTGCTTTGAAGATGGACGGGTTATAAGTACTCGAAAACATAGACGCAGGGAGGGAGTTCCACTGTTTGCTGTGCGCAGTATAAAAATGATTGAGTGGGTGCGCTCGTTATCGTGCTTATTCCACGGTGGGGAGCGCTCTCATTATTTTGGACTGCATCGGCTGCTTACCATCATGCAGGATGCAGTCACTATGACGACTCATAATAGAAAAAAAAAGATGTTGAGTAGCGCTTTGTGCGAAATTTAGGAATATCTATCAAGAAAAGGTCCGATGGAAGAAGGGGGATGGCGGTATGAGCTCATGCAGCTCCTGAGCACACTCTCCGAAGTACAGTCTTTAAAAGACCGACGGACTTCTTGGCGGGAAAGTGAAGCGTCATGTCTACAATCTTGTTTTATTTTCTATAATTTGTGTTTTGCCGAATATAAATGTGAAATAATGGTGGATTATTTACTGTTAAGTTTTCGTGAACGTGCATGAGTGTTGGCAAATAAAACAAAACAGTGCAACATCATATTCCAAATTCTCTCAAGAAGTCCGTGTGAGATCTCACTAAAGGCCCACAGCTTTATTGAGTCTCTAGGGGTTTGGGGGAATATCAGTTACCATTATACGTTCATTATCACTCTTCTCATTATCATCCACACTGCAAAGAAAATAATTACTACTATATCTTACTTGACACTGGCTGAATGTGCTGAGCGCACAAAACCGTTAATTAAGAGAAAAAAAAGATCAACAGACTGGCAACTTTAGGAACTCATTTTTTTTTATAATAGAAGGAGGCAAATGAGCAGGCGGGTCACCTGATGGTGAGTAATCTCCGCCGCCCATGGACACCCGCAACACAAAAGGAATCGCAGATGCGTTGCCGGCCTTTAAGGAAGTAATAGTTTTTAGGAAGAAATAGGAATTGTGAGAGGGGAAGGGCCTCCGGAACCCTCACTGGCCGGACGAAACACAACAGCACCAAGTGCTATTATTTCAAGCCGGATATTAATGAGAGGGTGCTATTACGCCAGGCGAGCCGGCCTAAGGCGTGCTGCAACGCAGCGTGGCTCTACCACTCAGTCGGTGTCACTCATTTAGCACCACCCAGGGGTCAAGTGTAGGGTCTCAAGGGTAAACCTACGGACGCGAGTAACTTTAACTCCCAAAAATCGTTTACATACATTCGTCATTTCGTTTACATCATACATCAAATGTATTATGTCAAAGCTGCCACTATTCTGCTACGATTTAGTATAGGATTGTTAAGGAGAAAGAATACTCACTGTAGTGTGTGTACAGTATAGCCGACACGCACACATCTCCTACCAGTATAGGTATATACGAATAATTACTCCTAATAACTCCGGAGCGTCGCGTGCCGATAATCGGCATGAAACGAATATGTCCCAGCGCGTCACGTTCGACATTTTTGAGGTTAATATTTTTAAAAACAAATTAAAAACGAATTGGTCTTTCCTCTTCTAATGAACGGGATTTTGTTTATAAAGAAACGTGATAGCTATATTACGACAGTTTTTCGAGAGAAATTCGTATACCAACCGCGCTCACGACTGTTGCTACGAACTCTTTGATTTTTGACAATTTTACTTTTTGCACTTACTGTGAGACACGCATACTATTTAAACCAATAAATATTTAGAAAGCCAAATAGGCTCTCTTTCTTAGTAACTGAATTAACGCCACAATGATTAATTTTAAACGGCATCCATTATTACACGACCGTGTGAATTATGAACTAGTTTTATTCAAAACTCGTTCCTTACTTCGTGCGAAACGACATATTCATATTTAAATTTATGGCGGAACTTGGAATAGTTAAGGCTAAAGCAGCAATATAAGTTGCCACCATTGTTCTAGTTAGGAAGTTCATACTTTTAAGTTGGCAAGTTTACGGGCCGCTCCGCTGGCTGATGCACCCTAATAAATATTATCTGTTGTCGTAATCTGTGGGAGTTGCTAATTCCGCCCCTTGTTTTAGCTAGCATACGGCTATAGGTACCTAGTTTTCGAAGAATTTACTACGCTATACCTAGTTTTCGCCGTTTATGAGTCAGCTAGTGATTTTTTTTAATTTGATTACGCTCACACCAATTAGCCCAAGATAAGCTTCTCTTGAAACTCGTTAATATGGTTAAACTAGATAACGGAATAGAATAGAATAGAATTTCTTTATTGCTTTGATAGTGTAACAAGTTCTTAAAAAAATAAGACAAAATGCGTAAACAGAAAAACACCCAGACCCGAAATCAAATCAGAAAAACAGTTTTCTTTAAATTGACACAGACCCGTGGCGTGCTAACCACTCAACCACAGAGGTCGTCAACGTCAAAGTTTAGTGTGAGTTTTCTCATTCTTACATACATACATGATTATCCTCAAAGAGTTAGTCAGAGGCTAATGAGGACCGCAGAAGCAGTCCGCTGCCATAGTCCAAGCTTCACTACAATCGCGGTCATGCAGTTATTGACAATTTTACTGTGGCAGTAATTTGTGTTGTGTTACGTAATAATGGAAAGTCCATTTAACCGGAGCAACATGACGTCCCGGAAACCATCACGCAGATGCCAAAATGAAGAAGAAACCGTAGCGCCCACTATTGATGCAGTCTCGACTGTAAAGATACAGAGCTGGCTGTCGAAAATCGAGCATTGCCTAAATGACATTTGCTCGATATCTAACGAAGGAAAGTTAAATTCAGAGCAAAAACTCAAAATCAACAGCATTAGCAGGAGGAGCGTTATGGGAGGTGTGTCTCAGTTGGCTGTTCAATATCAGTCACTGAAACAAAAATATATTTCGGCGCAGCTCACGATCAGCAACATGAACGAGCGAAAAGGATAACCATCCAAATTGAAGACCAGCTCGAGGAGATTAAAGAATGTGTCCGCTCTGCTCCTAAACCCCCTAATCAGAACTCAACCTTTGCCGACATTGTAAGAAAAGGAAATAACTCTCTTGCCCGCCCATTGAACACCAGAAGTGTCGTTGTCTATCTTCAGGGTAAAGAAAAAACCAGTGAGGACACAAAAAAACTAATCCAGACCATAATTAAGCCAAAAGAGCTCTAATTACATATGCGGAGTATGCGAAAAAACAAAGATGGAGGCACAAATATTAGCGTGCAAGACAAAAAAGACCTTGAGAAACTGAAGCAGTCAGAGCAGCTCAGAACTTCAGGGCTCAAGGACGAAGAGACCAAAAAAAAAAAAGCCGAAAATAATTTAACTAGGGGTCCCCGCCAATAGCACTGAGAAAGAAGTTTATGAATGCCTATACGAGCCGAATATGTCGGACAAGTATCCATATACACATATAAGCCCGCGAACAATTCCTTAGTTCTATTAAACTTAGCCACAAATCTGGCAAAAAAACGCTTCGATTTGCAATTTTATAATAGAGTTACCACCTGAATTAAGGAAAGTTCTCATATCACAGGAGCGACTGTTCATTAATTGGACATCTTGTTCAGTTCGAGACTTCACACTTGTAACAAGATGTTACAAGTGCCAGCAGTATGGCCATTCCGCGAAGTATTGTCGTAAGACGGACTCTACCTGTGGACATTGTGGATGCGTCAAAGAATGCAGCAGACGCTAAGAACCTGCCGCGTGTGCTACATGTAAGCGATTCAACAAGCCCAGCCACCACAAAACGGGAAACGATCAATGCCCAGCCAGAAAAAGTGCATAAATAAGGTACCAAAGTTCTATTGACTATGAAGGCGTCTAGAGCGCTGCATAGTAATTGTCTAGCAGCACAAGGATGGGTAATGTTACCAAAGACTTTTTAAAAGACATATTTTCCTCTTATGAACATGAATCAGTGATCTGTAACCCTCATACATGTTCTTCGGTTATTACTAGTAATAAGCATAATTATAATTTATTTTTACAAAACATTCGTAGCATTAACTGTAACTTTGATAGCATGTTAGTATTGTTAGGTCAAATTAATATAGATATTGATTTATTAGTACTCACCGAATGCTGGCTCTCCTTGTCATCCACGATCCACAATTACAAGGATATTTATTTAATTAGGACAGCGAACAATAAAACACTGATACATTTACACAAAACAACATAGATAGGTACATTTTGAAATGTCTTGTCAATTATAGGCAGCCACAGCATGCTTATTATATAAACCAGAAAATAAAAACAATAAAAAGCACGTAATACACCAAAATTACATAAACACTTACATACTAAAACTATCAAATTAAATATTATAACAAACAGAACAAATAGATAATAATAAAATGAAAAACAGTGTTTAGCCTTGAGAGTCTAATCTCAAAGCCAAGGCTTTCTTGAAAGTAGCCATGAATCGCACACTACTAACAAAAGTAATGTTTTACAAAATGATGGTATAACTTTGTATATAAAAAAGGACGGTAAAAATCACATCATTGAGGAACCTAATATTATAGATGCAAATTGTCTTATTGCAAAGATCAGTAGCGATACAGCAATAATTTTCTACAATCACTTTATGAATTATTGACAAAACAGCTCTCTACATTTAAGAATGTGTTTTTAGTTGGCGACCTAAACATTGACATTAAATCGGGAAACATAGATCATAATTCACCAGAGTATCTAACCCATGTTGCTTGTTTAGGCTACTTACCCACCCATTTGCTTCCAACTAGAATGGGAAATTGCTTGGACCATATTTTCGCTAAAACTATCATTCCCTTAAAAAATATAGTATTAACCTCTTCTGTGACAGACCATAATTCAGTGTTGTTGTGTTTACAAAAGCAATACTGTAAACATTACGCAATTACGAAACACCACAAGCTGCAAAACGCTTCCCGCGTTTTGCAGCTTGTATATTTTTTATTATTTGCTATATATGACCTAGACAACCTAGACTTAGTGCCCTTTTACAATATGAATGACGTCAATAAGTCAACAGAGTATCTCATTTCATCAATAACAAACATTATTGAAGCCAATACGCGAACTGTTGTATTATCACGACGTAAAAAAAATATAAAACCGTGGATAATTCCCGGGCTTTTACGCTGCATCAGGCATCGTCATAAGCTGCATCAAAACGCTACTAAAGCACCCGAAAATGAGATACTCAAGGTTACTTATTTAAGATACCGTAATTTTTGTAATAAATTATTGCAGAAACTTAAACGTCAGTATGAAAGTTTGGAAATAAAAAATCAAAACAAGAAAAATTATGGATTTGATAACTATTAAAACCATAACTGACACACTACCAATACTAAATTATCCGCATATTATCAACTCATCGCAAACTCAGCTACCGCGGCACAATCAGTTGATGTGAAAATAGTTTCTTTATTTCTATCGGAAAAAGTTTGGCTGAGAAAGCCAAACACTAAAATAATAATTCACTCTCCTACACTTCGCCCCCATCGCCATTGCCAACATTGAACTCATTTGCTATATTTAACACTCATGAAAATGAAGTAGAAAAAATTATATCGACTCTTAGAAATGACTGCGCCACTGAAAATGATAAAATCCTATTTTATTAAGAAATACAAACAGCACCTGATTCCGCTACTTACTTATCTATTCAACCAATGCATTTCAAAAGGTATTTTTCCCCAGGCTTTGAAAAAGGCCGTTGTACACACGCCAGCACATCAGCCTACCACACTTTGACCTTGAGCGCTTCAAAAGTTGAACAGAGAGAATCGTGCGAAAGAGATAAATAGCCTATATCAGTCCCACGTCAAATGAGTCGTGCTGCATTGCCGCCGCACACATACGTTATACGTTATTTTGCATGTGTGTATCACGCTCTGTAGAGGAATCGCGAAAATGAAACAATTTTTGAGGATTAACCTTAGTTATTAATATTAGAATAACTTTGGACTCATTTATTCCTAAAAGCGTTACTTAATGGAATGGAAAAATAAAAATCTTAGCCATATTTTCATTTCTATTTTTTATTATAAGTAGTGTAATAATAATATCTTCATTACCGCGGAAATAATTATTGTGATGCCTTGCCGATGTAGGCACTAGGGCATTTAACTAATTCTGGATTTTCATAAATAAAACGTAACATTTTTAATGTTAAATTAAATTATGAAATATACCTACATAGCAAAATGTCAACTTATCTGATAGAAATATTTGCAAAAGTGTTTCTATCGGGTGTTAGGGTAGATTGTTGTGATGACGTCGGCTTGGGACGTAAGTAAAATCACTAGAAGAATTTCGACGATCTTTGTGCCGGCCGCGGTGGCGTAGTGGTCAGCGCACTTGCCCGGAAAGCGAGGGACGCGGTTTCGAATCCCGCCTACATTCTCGATTCTCGGTCCGAATTTTTTCTAGTATTTTCATAATTCCTGGGATTGTGGTTTAGGTAACACTGATTTTGTCTAGTTATTCAGTATGAGGAACTAAACAATAAAGCGACGCGTTGAAATAAAAAAACATTGGGAAATAACTAAAATTGATTTTTGCATTTGCGATGAATCTTAAAATTGATAACGAATAACATACTCATATGTAAAATAGCGTAATACACGCTATAACTGAATTTAGAGAATTCTCGCTCGTATTAAAATAGCGTAACACACTCTTTAACTGAATTTAGAGAATTCTCGCTCGTATTGCGATGTGGTTTATAACCTACTGTATATGCGCCAGACAAAAAGGAATTCAACACCCTTGTGTTGGTAGAGACGCTGGGTATCTCGGAGTTTAGAAAACCAACATTAGGAATAAACCCGACCTGGAATTTAACCTGGGACAAGTGGAACACAAGGTGAGAAACCCTACAGCGCTCTGCGCGAATCATATCGTCTAATAAGAAAACTTTTGAGACAACAAATTTAAAAATTTAAATTCGTGGTGAGGATTTAATTTAGGGGAGATTCCTAACGTTTAATAAATATGTAATGAAAGAATTTTCTCTAGTCTGTGTGACTTGCCCTATAGCGATCGACTCTACCTCATTATCTATACATGTTTTGACTGCTAGATCGCAGAAATTGACGATCAGTTTTTCCCATTAGTTGAACTGACGTCAGTCCAAAATTTGATCGTGAATGTCGAATCGTCACTAAAGAGTTTTAATTGACGGCGCGAGACGGAATTTTCCGTGGCTACCATAATCCAAGCCGGCGGCGGCGCGTCGCGCCAAACTGGGGCCCAAGTCTGCTAATTTACGAATGGCATAATTTAATCGCATTGTAATTGTTTGAGACATTTGGTATTCTTAAATGAGTAAGAGAATACCAAATGTGTCAAACAATTACAATGCGATCCAATTGCGATTCAATTATGCCATTCGTAAATTAGCAGACTTGGGCCCCTGGGGGGTTACTCTCGAATGCAAACTCAATCTTAATACAATTCCAATGCGATTAATATGTATCGATATTGGGATAAGTAAAGATAATTCCGGAACGTCATCTCGATAATAATTTGTTCAATCAATTTCCACGCAATTTAATTCCAATGTGGCGGCGCTATTGTCGCTTACAAAAGGGGAAATCTGTTTGGCGTAAAACCACTTGGAGTGACGCCACAGTTTTACGCCTGGACTGACGCGCAAAACTGATTACAACAACATAATAAAATTAAGAGAATAGAAATTGATAAGAAATTCGAAAATTATTTTGACAGTTAGGTGGTGATTACTGGGGTATAAGTATAAAAGACCAAATGATACTCTGAGGCCATAATGTTTTATAAAATAAATAAAGTGAAACATAGTGACTCAAGCACAAGCGAAGACCGATGTGGCCCGTTGGCAGAGATCCTGCCTTCCAACCCTAAAGGTCCCGGGTTCAAATCCTGGTACGAACAAATGTTTGTGTGATGAACATGGTAATTTTTTACAGAGTAATTTGAATCGAGTCGGTGTTTATATGTATTTATATCTATATTATCTACGTATTGTATAATGTAAGTGTATCCGTTACCTAGTATCCATATCACAAGCCTACAGTGCTTACTTTAAGCTAAGTAATTTGTGTGAATGTGGGAAATATTATTAATAGCCGTGTGAATTCTGCAAAACATGAAACATGCAAAAAGTAAGGAAACACTATAATAGGTCAAGGATCATAAGACCGCCGGCGGTCACGAAACAATTGATTTTCAATTGTGTCTGGTTTTACGATGCTCAAGGGGTTAATTGTTCATCATCAGCAAATAAACGTCCCACTGATGGGCACAGGCCTCCCACGTGGACAATAGCACGTGGGGTTAATTGTTATGTCCCAAAAAGTGTTGATATAATGATAATTACTTAGAGCATACTTGTAGCTTTATTAATTTTACAGACTTTTCCGTGGTTGAATGTTAGTAAGTCTGCTTACATAGGTACCCGGAGGACTGGGTTCGATTTTCAGCGGAACATATCTTTGTATACTTGTTCCGGTCTGGTCGTGCTTCGGAAGGCACGTAAAGCCGTTGGTCACAGTTGCTGTCGTAAATATAGCAACAAGTCAAGTCAGAGACCTAAATGGCGGCTTGTAAAAACTCTTACACCAGGCCTCACCAGCCACTCGATAAAGAAGAAGAAATTTTACAACGCGGTCTTTGATTTTCTATTATCTTTTAAATGTTCAATAGTCAACGAATAACTGTCAAAATATTCTAATAAGGCTCTTATCGAGTTTCGAACTTAAACTTAGAAAAATAAAAACAATAAACTAACACAAATAAACATTTATTGATTATAATCTTCAATATATTTAAACTCCCTGATTTATTAACTAATAAAATAGTAGGAACTTTAATAAACTTACTACTCTAAATAAATTACACAAATAGGTATTCAGGGTGATTAATTATCCCGAATTTGATCGATACTTATAGCTAATATAATATCAAAGGTTCAACCTATCACATTATTATTCTGATAACAAATACATGGAAAAGAAATTAAGAAACAGAGCAATAAGCTGAACATTCTCCAACAATTAAATGATAGAACGAAAACATTTATAAAATTTCTTTAAATAAACCATCCAAATCTAAAGTAACTCTAGGGTTATGAACTTAATTATAATACTTCAAAGTAATTATTAAATTAAAAATACGTCTTATTACGTCAAATGCCGGCTAAGGGATAAAATGAGAGGCAAGAGTTTATTTTCTTAGACCATTACAATTTGACTGGGCGTTTTTAACAGACTTCAAAACAAGGGTTCATTATCACAATTCCATAACATAACTTCAAGATTCAATATCATTTATTCAGGTTAGGCCATGTTTAGGTTACAGCACTTATGAATGTCATTTATGCCATCGGTTCGTAAGTCTAACTATGGGGCGGGAGCCTTGTAATGAGAAGAACCGGCAAGAAACTCAGCAAGGGCATTTCCTTTCTCCCTTTCTTTTACAGCGTCAATTAGAATTGAAAAATGCCCTCCCTATCATAAAAGGGCACTTTCCATTACAATAATAAAAACATAAAACAACTACAAGGACATAAAAATAAAAAATATATTAATAAAAATAAAAAGTTCAGGTATTCATCAATATAAAATAATCAATGTTATCAATGTCTTACAGTACAGAAAAAAGAAGTAAGACTATAACTACTAATATACTAATAATAAAAATAAGTTAGCAAGAGCAGACCACAGGCGGCACCCGTTCACGAGTATGACATGTGAATCAGCCATCGCTTCGCTCAACCATGTTTAAGGGAACGCAACGACCCGACGCGCATGCCACCACCGCAGAGACACTTTGAGAGAGCATGACACACTCGAGCAACTCCAATGAAGCAAGTAAGAAAACATTTAGGCAACGTTTTACGCAACATAAGTTTTGAGTAGTTACCTCTTGTCTGTAAGACACTGCTGATAAAGGCATCATACCAGGGTATGAGCTAGTTACAAAGAAAATGGACTTAAGAAAATATAATGTGATTATTTTATCATTACCAGGCTGTTTTGTCTTCTTCTTCCTTAACTGTATAATAACCTTTCTTAAGTAAATAAGATTTTATATGATTTTTAAACTTATCTAAAGGTAATTCTAGTACAGTACTTGGTATTTTATTATAATAGTGAATACCTTGCCCCAAGAAAGAGCCGAGAACCTTCTGTAACCTGAACAGGGGCATCATAAGTTTTGACTTATTTCTAGTACTGAAATTGTGTACGTCACTGTGTTTAGCGAATGAGTTAATATTGCAGCGCACAAAAAAAATTGAGATGCAGCTGTAAGAACACCAACTTCTTTAAAAATATCTCTTAGAGAAGTTCGTGAGTTTAGTCTATAGATGGTTCTATTGCCCGTTTCTGTAAAATAAATATAGTTTCAACATCAGCCGCTGTTCCCCACAGTAGGGCGCAATATGACATGACACTGTGAAAATAACTAAAGTAAACCTTTTAGCAGTTTCAACGTCGGTTAACTGCCTAATTTTTCTAATGGCGTAAGCAGCAGAACTGAGTTTGCCGGCCAATTTCGATACATGAGGATTCCATTGAAGTTTTGAGTCAAGGGTTATCCCTAGAAAAACAGCCGAACCTACCAAATCTAATTTATCACTGTTTATCCTTAGATCAGTTTGTTCGGTCTTAACATTTGGTAGTGTAAAATTAATGCATTTGGTTTTTTTAGCATTTAACTGTAAATTATTAACAGTAAACCAACTGAGTACTTCTGAGAGAGCATTGTTAATATCGTCATAATTTTTCTTAGACCTAGTCACATTAAAAATGAGTGAAGTATCATATGCAAACAATACAATATCACAGAAGTTTTTTACAAAGAATGGAAGGTCATTAATATATATCAAAAGTAAGAAAGGGATTGACCCTTGTGGAACTCCCATTTTTACTTGAGAACCAGGTGAGTTAGTTCCATTGACATAGACAGTTTGTGTTCTAGAACTGAGATAAGACTTTATCAAATCAAGCGCAAAACCTTTGAGACCATAGTAATTTAACTACATCACCAATGTCCGGTGCTCAACGCAATCGAAAGCCTTGGACAGGTCGCAGAAAACTCAAAGAGCGTTATGAGACTCCTCCCAGGCATCAAATATATGTTTTACTAGAGCAACACCTGCATCAGTAGTGGAACGACCCTTAGTAAAACCGACTTGCTTACTATGTAAAAGATTATTTAAAATAAAGTATTCCACTAACTGTTTGAGAATAATTTTTTCATAAATCTTACTTGCTGGTAGTATTGAAATTGGTCGATAGTAGGCGGGTCCTCTTTATTTCCCGTTTTCCCTTTTTTCGTCAACAAAAATAACTATATCATTATCCCAGTCAAAGTTGTAAAATTCTAAGCAAAAGCTAACTCTTGCCTCTTTATGATGTTCATATAATTGAATTTTTTTCGCAGGTCTGCTGTTTTTCTTCCCGGCCTCTTTTAATCTTCTCTGGATAGTGTCCATGGAAACCTAAAACAAAGAAAAAAGTAAAGTAAATTCATTAAACTAAAGATTTTAACTATACAGTAAATATGTTAAATTTAAAAACTTAATCAGGAATCAGAGGACCAACTTTAGGATTGTGTGTGACTTTTTAGTGATTTCACCCAATTTATGTCATGTTTCTTTTTTATTGTAGACATAAAATATCCAACGGTCTCTAAAATTATAGATAGATAGATAGAAAATACTTTTATTGTAACTTAACACCACAAACATTTACATAACACATGACAATGAGCACAAATACAAAGTTACAATTTGGCGGTCTTATCGCTTTAAAGCGATCTCTGCCATTATATTTCTATTAAAAATGTAAAATATTTTATGGTTGGTTAAAAAGGCTGAATATGTATTCACATGAAATTTGGCACACAGTCTGTAACCTGGCTTAAAATAATAGGTACTTATTGGAAACACTGATTGAATTATTTTACTGCATGTAGTTAATATTATAGGTAGTTAAATGTATCCAAAGCCAAATATTTGATAAAAATATATTCTTCGGATCATCCTACTATACAAACCATGTCTATACATAGTAATTAATCAATTTAATTTTTTAAACTTTTTTAAAGGATATATAGGTAGTAAACATGCAATTGGGACCCCCCAATTGATTATTATGATTATGCAATAAATAGCTGGCACTTCACAACTTTCCCAAATGTTGGAGGTTTTTATGAATGGAAACATTGATTTAAGAGGGTTTACGCATTTCGGTTTCCTATACAAATTTCCAAGCTGAAATATTTAAAAACCACTTAGACGACCAATTTTAATAAAACTTTGCATGCTAAAGTAAAATTCAGGGATCTGAATAGTTTGTTAAAAACATTTTTAAAAAACGTTTATTTAAGTGAGTTATTGCGATTTTAAACTTTCTAGAGTAGACTTTAAATCGCAATAACTCAGCTAAATGAACTTTTTTTTTAAATGTTTTCAACAAACTATTTAGATCCCTGTGTTTTACTTTAGCATACAAAGTTTCATCAAAATTGGATTAATGGTTTTTAAAAACTTCGACTTGGAAGTTTGTATGGGAAACCAAAATGCGTAAACCCTCTTAACAATTGTAGTACTTACTTAATTGTTTTTGTTTAGAAAAATATACTTATTCAAACTTTATTTAAATCTAGCCATAGCTTCTGTTATCAAGATATTAAAAAAAAAATTCAACATTATCACCCTACTACAAACCATGTTCAATATAACTTTACAGTCATAGTAAATAATAAATTGAATTCTTTACTTAATTTATTTGTAAAGATATTTAAAACGTGTTTAAAAGGATCTTAATAAATTATTAAGATTATGCAATGACTACTCATTGTCAAAAAGTCATTCTCAAGAAGTGCGAAGGCATTTGAGCTTATTATTTTAATAATTTAACTAAAACCTTCATCAAAAAATTCATCAAATACACATGCAGTAAGTGGTTTTTTGGTCAGCCAAGTCAATGGTAGAAAGAATAGCAAGTTAAATCCCACTTTTGTTTAATAGGTGTTAATTTCAATAGAGTTTAAACAAGGTAGGTAATTGTTATGATATACTCACGCTATAATTAGAAGAAGACACTCTTGTGCTCAAAAAAGGGATCAGCAGAATGTGAATCAACTATGGCCGCGTCCTCCTCAGACGTCGTGGCCCTCTCGTAGTGCTGACGGTAGTGAGCTTCTAGGGACCCAGACTCTTCTCATCGGCGAAGCCAAAAATATACCGTTTTTCGCTGAAAGAAAACGTCAATTAGGGTTTGTTTTAATACACCATTGGTAACACCTACTATCAAATAAAACAACAGCACAAGTTGGTGTTAGTTTGTTCGTCCCGTGTAAAAACATTGATTACCTTACAAAATTATAATTTTATGGCTAACTATTTCTCGTATTACTACACTTTACGGTTAAAGAAGAATGAAAAATCCGCATTCTCACAAAATTCGTTATGGCGGCTCCACATTAAGGCCTGTATTCACTTTGATAAGTGCGACAGTACAAGTGCAGGTGATTAGTTGCGAGTGATTAGTGCAGGATGTGTAGTGCGAGTAGTGTCCATTTTATCAAGTGGCTGTGTTTAGTATGCACGTCAAGAAGCGCACTTGCAATTGCAAGAAATAATGAAAGAAACTTTAGAACCCACGTATCACTTTATTACGCGGGCTACTTTAATTAACTATATTAACCACTCGCACTAATCAATCGCTGGAGTGCGTTCCGTCGTTTTGGGTGTAGTGTAGTTGTTTGGTTAAAGTTTAACTCGTTTGAGTTGCAACCAGGCCACGGAACAATCAAGTTGTTTTTATAACCTCTTCTGAAGTATTCCTGTCCAGTACGAGAAAACATTCTTCTGTCTCCATTTTTTCCACTTTTATACCATATATAACAGAATTATTAAAAAGTAAAACAATACGAAACAACCAAACAACAGGCGGAATTTTTCGAGACGTTTTGACATAAATTGCAAACTTTGACACTTTTTAAATGATATAAACGTCAAATAGCTGTCAGAGTGAAAATAACCATCCGATTTGATGGTTGTTTGGTTGCTGCGCTCTGAGCCACAGAACCACAGAACACATATACTAGCACAGAACCGATGAAACTACGCTCTGACAGCCATCAGAGTAAAATTTCACCAAGCCACGGAACGGTTAGAGCGCGCGCCCCGGCGTGCGCTCGAGTGAAGCGACAGAACGCAGCCCAAATCACTAAGCACTTGCACTCGTCACCAGCACTAATCACTAATCAATATACAGGCTTTAAGTGCCGTGAATTCACGCGCGAATTCACGGCACGGATGGTAGATGACTGAAATACATCGTATCGTAACCGATCGAAGTATAGTCTGGAGTAAACTGATTAATTTCCTCTTTGGTAAACTAGTACGGGGCCGTGAAGGTGGATTTGTACGCGTGAACGCCGCGAGAACCCTTTGTCGCGGGACAAAATAGTACGCGCGCGATCACGCCTGTTCCCCGTCCCCGATCAGATCGGGGAACAGGCGTGAACGCGCGTGAACCCCAAGAAAACCGTCCACATTCACGTTCACGCCTGTTTACGGAGCGTCACGGCACTTTATTATTTATTATGTGTCGGCACTAGGCACTAATAATGTGGAGCCGCCATTACAAGCAGTCAAACTAAAAATTACAGGTTTAGGGATGAATTATATTAGAGCGGGCCGTGCCACGGGGCGTCGTGCCCCGGACGGGACACGGATCATGCAATGCACAGTGGTTAATAAGAACTGCTTGATACAAAATGTATGCAACGTCTCAAATCAGTGCGCCATCCGAGCCCGGACGCGCCCCGTGCACGGCCAGCTTTTATATAATTCATCCCTTAGTAAAATTTCTTCCTCTAATTTATCATGAAACTAAATAAAAAATCATGATAACCTATATAAAAGTTACGAGTTATGTTAACCGCCATTTTTGTTTACAAATAAACAGTAAAATTTCTTCCTCTAATATAGCATGAAACTAAATAAAAAAGCAGAACCTATTTAGATGAAAGTTACGAGTTAAGTTAACCGCCATTTTTGTTTACAAATAAACATTAATCTAACACTGCTAAGCCGGGTCTCCTGCGGCACTGTTTTGTCTTTTCTAACACCTAACATCAAACATCTAACAAATCATATTTTGTAGTAGGTTATTATGAAAATAAATTACTCACCGTTACTCCAGTTTGGTCACATATATGTTTGACTCGGCATCCACTTCGTCTTAGAGCAATTATTTGCTCTCTCTCCACCGTCCACCCTACTTAAAGTAGGTGCCATTTTTGTGTTTACCACAGACTTAGAGATGGTGTTTACAAAACGCGAGCGTCGCTGCCGTGACGTGTGACTGGACTGCTGCCAGAAGAAAAATTCCGGCCCGGTGGCGGCCGCGCAGGGGGCGTGGCCAACCCCCGTGAATAATTACTATTGGCCGATAGTTTTTGACATATTCGCCTGTATTCGCCATTCGGGAATTTTGATAAACTAGAGAATTCCACCAATTAAATTAAAGACACTTTCTTTCTAACACTCCATACCGCAACGTAGTTATAGATATGTATAATGGATAGCGTGATGTGCTGCCGTGTGTACATCCGATTCACAAAAATGGGGATAAAAGTTTTATTATTAATTACCGACCCATTGCTTTACTACTTTCCATTTCCAAAATTCAAGAAAGATTTATATATAACCTACTTATTAAATACGTAGAAGAAAAAAGACTCTTGGCCACGACTCAATATGGTTTTAGGCCTAACAAATCGACTGATGACGCAGTTCATTAATTAACAGACTAATTACAAGGCAACTTGATTCCCGGAATAAATGCTTAGGTTATATTCCTAGACCTTGCCAAGGCATTTTAAATAAAATGTGCTATAGCAATCATTAATTTAGGAAACCAAAACCAGAGCGATCAGTTGTTTCAATATCAAAATCAAAATTTCTTTATTCAGTAAGCTTAAAATAAGCATTTTGAATCGTCTAAAGAAGAATGGGCAAAACGTCTCCCCTCCTTGTAACACTTACATCTATGCATCAAATAAAATTACTTGAAAAGTAAAGCATTTTATTGTATGATCGCAAATCTGTCAGGTATGGGAAAAAAAAGTTATTGAGTAGAAGAAAATTAAAATAAACCTTACTGTTCACTGTGAAAAAGGTGGTTTATAGCGAAGTGGGAGCCGAGTTGATCTAAAATAAGTTTTTCACAAACTTTACTAAGAGTAGGTAAAATCGAAATAGGTCTGAAATTGCTCGGGTCATTTTTACAACCCGATTTGAAAAGTGGCAGAACTTAGCTATGCTTCATGAGATCTGGGAAATCTCCTTCGTCAACACAGCTATTGAATATGACTACAAGAAAAGGTGCAATGGACTCGATAATATTATTAGTAATTTTTGTTGAAGTATCCCACAAATCACAAAAGTTTTTCATTTTTAAAGGTTTAAAGGATTTAAGTACGTCTTTAGAGTTTACGTGTTTAAATTTAAACACTTCATTACACATTTTTAACAGAATTTCTGCATTGCTCGGTGAAGAGTTGAGTAACACAGTTGTGGCAGTTGGTATATTTGTAAAAATTTGTTCAAAAGCATCAGCAACTTTTTTGTCTTCACTTAAAATGCTATTGCCTATTCTTAAAGAAAACTTATTATCACGTGGCTTTATTTTACCAGTTTCGAAGTTAATACAGTTCCGTGTTGCCTTTATCAGACGATATATTATTCAGACGACGCGCGGCGCACTTGCCTAGTAAAGACGTGTTAGTAGTTGATCCGTAAATATTTACAAAATCTTACAGTAAAAGTGATTATTTAATGTGTCACTATTTAAAATCCAAACAACCAACAAAAATCCTTTTTAAGTGTTAGGTTGGTTGCTGAAAATTTCTATAAAACAAGAAGATTCAGGTGAAATAACTTTAAAATTACAAAATAACGCATGCTGTCCATGACCTACGACAACTCGCAGTGAGCTCGCTGCGGTGCGTCATCGCTTTGCCCACTGCATTATTCTGTGCCGCTGCTTGCCGTGCTTCGTTCAAACGCTCCAGTACACTTTCTCGTCGTGCCCCATTCAAGCTAAGTTTTAGAAAATTAATAAAAATATGAGTTGCTCTGCATGCCTGCATCCATGTGCGGAGGAAGATGTTATAATTTGCTCAACTCGAAACTGTTCGAAAAGTTTTCACCCTCTGTGTGCAAATGCAACTCACTTAGCCCGGGATCAGGTGAAGGGATGGATCTGTCCTGACTGCGTTGCGAGTGTTAAAAAGGGAGACACACATACCCCAATACGACCAAATGAGAATGTTACCCTTCGCAAAAAAACCAATAATTCTCCTGCTTTCCCTTTTATTGCCCCGAAGGATGGGTCTGTCGGTATATCAGAAAACTGTGATATACAGTCAGTTATGTCAGAACTTCGGTGCTTACGCCAAGACATGGCTAAGATGCAGTCTGATTTTGTCAACAGATTCGACGATTTATCAGGTAAAATTCTTAAGTACGAAGCAAGGTTACAGCTATTAGAAGATAAGGATAAGGGAAATGCTCTTCTGAAAGAGAAAGTATTTCACCTGCAAGAACAACTTATTAAACAGTCCCACGAATCTCTGCGATCTGACTTGGAAATATTGGGCGTAACTGAAACCCCTAACGAAAACCCTTACCATTTGGTGCTGACAACGGCAGTGAAGATCGGAGTCGATCTCGATGAACGCGACATTGATTACGACTACCGAGCCGGCTCTCGACATAAAAATATTTCTAACGAAAAGGACCGTTTACCTAGGCCTCTTGTGGTAACCTTTACTAGAAGAACAAAACGAGAAGAATTTCTTAAACAAGCTAAGGTTCGACGTACTCTGGAGAGTAAGGACTTAGTGGGAAGCGGACCTGAAAGAAAACTTTTCGTAAACGAGAGACTTACTTATGAAAAGCGGCAGTTATTTCGTTCCGCTCGTGCATGGACCAAAGAAAACGGATACAGATTCTATTGGATTAAAGGGGGTAACATCTATATTAGAAAGCGTGATGGTGGAGATGGCAGCCCGCCAGTCCAGGTTCAATCTGCGGAAGATTTGCAACGACTACCCGAGAAGCGGGTTGGACTTCCGTAATTATTTTCAAGTCTTGTTATTACTTTTATTATTCGTACTATTTGTTTTTTTGAGTATGTTTTTGGTCCTTGCTAATATATTTAACGAAAGTGTTAGTGACTGGCAGTTATATTTTTTACCTTTCCACACTTTACATTACACATTGACACGGTACTAAAAAACATATATTTCATTATTTATTGCCACATTACTTGTATTTCCGAGTTAAGCATCACATGGGTCACTCCTATCAAACTATGGTACATCTTTGCATTCAAAGTGTTCATACGCTTCCTCCTCATATTAATATCCAGCCACCATGACCACTCTTGATCTTATAACAGATATAGATGAATCTATGAATATAGAATGCCATATTGTTCCCGTTCCAGAGGAGTGTGGTACCATAATTTCCAAGTACTCAATAAAAATACTTCATGTGAATATACGAAGCATGCAATGTAATTTCGAAAACTTTTTGGTTATCCTTGCTAGATTAAACACGAAATTTGATATCATAATAATGAGTGAGTGTTGGATAAATATATCGTCTACCATAAAGCAAATAGAGGGATACCATTTCTATAATACCACAAAATTTATAAATAAGTCTGGAGGCGTAATCGTATACTCCAGAGATGTATGGTCACCAAATGTCTTCGAACCTGACATGGATGAAGCAAACTGCTTAATTGTGGAAGTGCCTACAATTTTCACTGCCCTCTGCATATATCGTTCTCCTTCTTTCACAAATCCTGCCACTTTCATCTCGGAATTAGATCGCAATCTAAAAGCATTAACCAGAACCCCATGTCTTGTAGTTGCGGGAAATTTAAATTTAAACATATTGGATACTTCTTTGGACAGTAAAAATACTTCCACCTATCTTAATATTCTATCTGAACATGGCCTAATTTCAGCAATAAATGTACCCACACATAATAAATCATGTATAGACCATATATTTGTTCCCGCAAAAATAGTGGCAGAGTCTATAGTGTGTCCTACTGATTAAACAGATCACAGTATAGTAAAGGTAGGACTGAGTTCTAAAACCAAAACACCGTTAAGAAGATCAAGATTAAAAATCGACTATGAAGGGCTTAAAACAGAACTTGATAAGATTAATTGGTGTAATATTACTAACAATATCTGTGTTGACGACGCTGTTAACAACTTTTCGACAGCGCTCTCGGATTCAATAGCCAAGCATTCTAGAGTAGTCAAAATAAGTCATTCGAAATTTTGTATCAAGCCCTGGATGACTGCGGGACTTATCCGTTGCTCAAAACACAGAGATAAACTTCATGCTGATGCTAGAAAGTTTCCAGAGAATACAAGCAAAAAAATTATTTATACTAGATATCGAAATTTCTACGTCTCTCTCCTCCGAAGGATAAAGTCAGAATATGAAAGCAGGGAAATAAATAAAAATAAAAATTGCTCAAAAAAGTTATGGGAATCCATAAACACCATATCCCATAGAGCAGGGATGCACAGACTACGGCCCGCGGGCCGCATGCGGCCCGCCGGTCGAATACTGGTGGCCCGCCAACAGCAAAAATAATACTCTCGTATAATAAATTCTTTTTCAATTTGAATACATTATTATCAATTTTTCATTGTCTTTAATTACCTATACTTCTGGTGGCCCACCATCAGTTCATAATTTGCCCGAGTGGCCCCTAGTCTTAATAAGTCTGTGCATCCATGCCATAGAGCATCAAAGGCCACTAGTAATTGTGCTCATGCACTCTTGGATACCGAAAGCGGCTCCAGGATTGAATCATTGGATTCATGTAACTCCTACTTTACATCTGTAGGGAAGAACTTGGCCGACTCCATTTTAACCCGCCTCAATGAGACACAAGAATCGCTTGCCTCTAAGGTAATAAGCAATAACGCACCAACGCACTCATTTTTCATTTCACCTACTGATAAGCAAGAAGTTCTAAGCCTAATACGACAGTTAGATTCAAACAGCTCCCCAGGTATTGATAATGTCTCAAACAAAATACTCAAAGAAATAGGTGAAAATATAGCGGGTCCACTCTCAATTCTTTATAACTCAAGCATTGCATCGGGCATCTTTCCTAGGAATTGGAAAACAGCTGTCGTTATTCCAATTCATAAAGGTGGCGCAAAAAACGACCCCAGTAATTACCGCCCGATCTCTCTCTTGGGGACCATCTCAAAGATATTAGAGAGAATTATTAATTAATTAATAACCTCATAACAAATAAACAATTTGGTTTCCGGAGAGGAAAATCGACCGAAGATGCAGTCTCTCTGATTACTAACATCGTCTCCTCACATCTTGATAATGGACGCAACTGTATTGGTGTCTTTTTAGACCTAGCCAAAGCGTTCGACACAGTCTCAATTCACATACTATTAAAAAAGTTAGAAAGTTTTGGAATTCGTGGAACTGCATTGGACTGGTTTGCCAGCTATTTGTCCGATAGACGTCAGTGTGTTAGGATTGAGGGTCATATGAGCAACATAAGATCAACAACCGTTGGCGTACCACAGGGTAGCATATTAGGACCTACTTTATTTATACTATAACATAAATGACATCGCAACATCCCTACAGAATGTTGATATTTTGTGCTACGCTGATGATACAGCTCTAATTTTTTACGATTTTTCTTGGGATCTTCTTCACCAAAGAGTCGCCGTCGCTATGGGATTAGTTCTGCGGTGGTTAAATAGGAACCTCCTCACCCTCAACACTGCAAAAACTAAATTTCTCTGTTTCCACAAGACGGCCTCTTCAGCCCCAAAATTTCTAAAATCTATCCAACTTCATGACACTACCCATCACACCCCTAATCTCCCATGTAAATGCGAATACATAACAAGAATAGACTCTCTGAAATACTTGGGAGTCGTACTCGACGAGAAACTTAACTTTAAAGAGCATATTGCGGTAATGTCTGGTCGTGTCAGAAAATTAATCCACGTCATGAAGAATCTTCGGGAGGTAGCGGATGGTAAAATGTTAAAAATGGTATATTTGGCTTTATGCCAATCAATTATAAATTATTGCATCCTAGCCTGGAGAGGCGCCTCGCAGAGCTCACTTATTGTCCTAGAAAGAGCTCAAAGAGCAGTCTTAAAAGTAGCTCTCTTTAAAAGTTTCCGCTACCCCACTGCCGCTCTGTATGACGAGGCCGACGTACTTACCGTGAGAAAGTTGTTTATACTGAAAGTTGTGGTTTCAGTGCATAAATCAGTAATCTCATCCACTAAATACGCGGAAATACTCAAAAAAAGAGTATTTAAAATGCCAATCCAACCTACAAAAACCTCTTTTGCGCATCGATTTAGCGTCTTTATTTTTCCTCATATATACAACAAAATATCCAACCTCTTAGATTTTAGATCTTCTTCTGTCAGGGATACAAAATCTTTAGTATACCAACTGCTTTTAAAGCTGTCTTACCAAGACGCAGAAAACCTCTTGCAAATTACAGTATAAATTTTAACATGAACAACACACATCACACACCTAATACATTATACCGACCTAAACTCAGTTTCATTGCCCAACTCTGCCAGGTTACTAGCATTATTTGATTTTTATTTTTAGTTCACTAACTTTCACTAAGTTTATTTTTAGTTTTCTTTATGTAATTTAATAAAGTTTAAAATTTTGTAATGTATGTGTGCCGCAAATAAAATATAATATTGGAAATCGTTTCCTGTCCCCCCCAGGTCAGGCTCAGCCTAGTGTGGGGGCCTGATAAAACTTTTATTGTATGTAACTATGTGTTTTGGAAAATAAATTTTTATTAATAATATTTTTTTTTAATTTATTTTATTATCCGACTTTTTAATTTTTTCTATAATAAATAATGACTTAGCACATGCACAAGCTTTCCTAAAAGTTTTCGAATACTTTTTGATATTCTCTAGAAAACTTGGACTATTATTGTATTTTTTCTGCTCATATAAGTCATACAACTTAACCCTACTTTTATGCAAACCAGCTGTAGGCCAATCCCTAATTTCATTGAAATATTAGTTATAAACTTTTTAATAGAGAAATTTTTATTATATTTGGTAACGCCTACGAAAATTGTCACCGCAAAATCAATATTTGTCAACTGCGCGCTACGTCTTGTTTGTCAGTAAAAATGTCATAGACTTACTTGCCGTCCAAACGTCATTCAAGTTGCATCTAAATGTTGTAATCCAGTTTAAAATTAAATTATCAAAAGAATGAACCGAGTTTATTTTCTAAAAAGTAAATTCCATTGCGCCAAGAAGGCGTAAACATTGGCGACCGTGACAGGACACAAACCAGGAAATACGGGAACGATATCACCTATCAAAGGACATCGAACAGTGTTTCAGCGAAAGAACACTTCGAAGCCAAAATACAGATAAGTGCCCTGTTAAATCCTTTTCCAATTCATTCCTCTGTCTACGAAACATACCTATATACATTAATATCCCACAATTATTTCCCATTTCAATATGTTTTTACTTGTGCAAAAATTATCTACCCTATACTAAAAATAAAAAAATAAAGTTTTCTAAATTCATTTAAATATAGTCAAAATCAGCTTAAATTCAATAAATATACGTAAATAGTATCTCCCTTATCTACTTCGCACCAGGTTTTTCCGGTTATTTAGCGAAAATTGCCGACTATTTCAGCTGTTACTGCGCTGGTACCGGCCGGTACATACTCGCGGGCTGTACATCGCTTCGGTTAACGGGACAACAGCTGATTCTGCCCGTCTGTTGCCGACACGGCGCCCGAGTGTCTTCGCAGTGAGGAGTGTGAGATACGTATATTATCCATATCTAAGGTAAATTTGTTGCCTTCTATATAAAGCGTGCCTTGTAATTTACAAGGCACGCTTTATATAGAAGGCAACAAATGCCTCCGGAACCCTCACTGATCGGACGAAATACAACAGCACCAAGTGCCGTTATTTCACGCCGAATATTCGTGAGAGGGTGGTATTACGCCGGGCGAGCCGGCCCAATGCGTGCTGCAACGCAGCGTGGCTCTACCACTCAGATTATCAGGTTGCTTATAAATCATCATTTAAAATCTATTTTTAACATACAACCATTGCAACGCGAAACTGAAGGTTCTTTACGATTTCTAGTGGACCATATCACCAAAAATTTGTGGCCAACCCACTGAACACTGGGACACCCTTATTATTTTTTTGGTTTCTGCTAAGTTAGAGAATCAGACACTTGTCAAGTGGGAGGAACAAAGAAAGCACTTAGGTGATTTTCCTAGCTTAGAACAGTTTGATTCATTTTTAATTGATAGGGCTCACGTTTTAGAATCCACTAGTAGTAATAAATATATAAATTCTAGTACAAAAAATAATAATGTAAAATCATTTCAGCATTCGCAAGCACATTCGCAACCCAGTCATAATAAGCAACCATTCCAATCAAAATCTTATGCCACAGTGCAAAAAAATAACTATCAAACAATATTTCGGTGCATTATTTGCGACAAAAATCATAAAATATATGATTGCCCTAGTTTTAAATCTAAGTCTATAGATGAAAAATTAGCCGATGTTTCTAAGTACAAATTATGTTCAAACTGTTTACGTCAAGGTCACTCAGCTAACAATTGCCACATGGGTCCTTGTAGGCAGTGTAATAAGCGCCATAATACTTTACTGCATTCAGTTGAAGCTACTAAAGCCAACAATGCCCAAATTCAGGAATGCAATTCCATAGTTACTTTCTCTAAAGAAAATAACTCCAAACATGTTATCTTGTCTACAGCTTTAATAGAGGTACTAAATCCAATTACTAAAGAGGCAATTACAGTTCGTGCCTTATTGGATTCAGGAAGCCAATCCTCTTTCATTACAAAATCATTACAACAAAAATTGTCTCTAAATACAAAACCCATATTTATTAACGTTATCGGCATTGGCAACAATTCAGTAAATAAAGTTAACAAAAGTTGCATTATTCAATTAAAATCTAAAAATCATATTTTTCAAAAGGACTTGCATTGTTTTATATTAGATAAACTTACAGGAGACCTACCAAAGGCTCCAATTAGTCTACATGACTTAAATATACCTTTAAATATAAAATTAGCGGACCCCAATTTTAACGAACACTGCCCTATAGACATGTTAATAGGTGCAGATCTTTTTTGGAATACTTTACTAGGTGAACAGAGGATGTTGAGCAAAAACAAACCAATTCTTCAAAATTTAAAGTTTGGTTGGCTTATTGTTGGTCCTGTAAATATTTCTAAATTTAACAAAATTCATTGCAACAATTTGATAGTTCACGAAGACTCTTCCACTGAAACTAAAGTCGATAAGTTACTTACCAAATTTTGGGAGTTAGAAGAGGTCCCACGTAAATCAAAATTAAGTGAAACTGAAATGGCTTGCGAAAGTCACTTTTTAGCAAACACCACGCGTTTAGCTAATGGGCAATTTTGTGTGAAGCTACCACTAAAGGACTCACCAGATTGCTTAGGCGATTCCTACACTCTTGCTAAAAAGAGATTTTTAACTTTAGAAAAGCGCTTTAGGACTAATCTTCCCCTGAAGAAAGAATATTCAAATTTTATAAAAGAATATGAAACTCTTGGACATCTTTCAGAGTCCCTAATAGTAATGCCAAATCCTAGCTACTTTCTTTGTCATCATGCCGTAATTAAAATGCACAGTGAGTCAACAAAACTCAGGGTCGTTTTCGACGGCTCAGCACCTTCCTCCTCCGGGTTTTCGGTCAACGACTTGCAGATGATAGGCCCAAATGTACAGGACTCTCTTTTCTCGATATTGATACGAGCACGAATGTACCGATACTTGCTTACCGGTGACATTAAAATTTTTTTTCGCGAAGTTGCAGTTCATTCAGACGACAGACATCTACAATTAATTTTATGGAGAGAAGATAAGTCCTTGCCTATCAGAACACTACAACTAAATACCGTCACTTACGGGACAGCAAGTGCCAGTTATTTAAGTACACGCTGCTTATGGCAGCTTGGGGAGGAATGTAATGACCATCTGATCAAAACCATCATTCAAAAAGACTTTTACGTTGACGACCTGATAACGGGCTCAGATGACAAAGAAGAACTGAAATACATAAAAAATTCAGTAGCTTCCCAACTTAGTAAAGGTAGTCAAAAGGTAGTCAAATTACGTAAATATAAAACTAACTTACCTCCGATTTTTGAAGATTCTGCAACTACAGCTTTGCAAGATAACTTAACGATAAGTGAATCTTCAAGCACTCTTGGTTTGAGCTGGAATCCTAACAGTGATTCTCTTAATTTTCCTGTTTATTTAATAGCCACCCAAGATGATACCATTGTAACCAAAAGATACATAATGTCAAATGCGTTCAAAATTTTTGATCCGTTGGGCCTTCTTAGTCCACATATCATGCAAGCAAAATTAATGCTCCAAAAGCTTTGGCATTTAAAAATAGACTGGGACCAACCTGTGCCTCATGATATAGAAGCAGCATGGGCACAATTTTCTAAAGGCTTATCTGTTCTATTAACATTGCAAATTCCTCGCCATGTACTTTGTATCAATCCCACCTCTATCGAAATACACACCTTTAGTGACGCTTCACAAGTAGGGTATGCTAGGTGCTTTATTTTTTTTATTTCTAAAAGGTACACTGACAGGTTACTGTCATTACAAGATCATACAAAAATATTCCACAAGATAAAACTAGACAATAACCCAAAATTAGCGTACACAGCATGCCAATTATTTCTACATTTTTTTTGTTATTAACTTAACTTAAAATATATCTACTGTATTCGCGGGTCAGAAGACACCGCCAAATACAGCAGAGTAAAGATGGTTAGGCAGGGCGAAAAAGGGAGTGAAGTACTTACAGGGATGATGAGTCACAGGAACCGGGGGACGAGTTGACCACGGGCGGCGAGGTAGGTTGGTTTCCTGGCGCACAGTCACTACACTAAACTATTCACTAGGGGCACTGGTTCGTTAGGCGTTAGGCGTAACTGTACACATATGCTATTTCGAAGGCTGATTTCAAGGGCGCGTGACGCGTGGTTTCGTCTTGAGATCTCAAAAGGCACTAGTCTTGCGCGGGCGCCGGCAGTCAAAATGTCCGCGCGACGGGTTAGTGCAGTCCAATATGCACTCTATTCCGGCGCAGAGACGGCTGTTATTCGTTGCGCTGTGGCGCAAACATCTTCCCGGGCCCCAGGGGTGGGCTCATTCAATGGGAGCCTGGCGATCCGGAATACAGGCCTTCGAAGATGTCCATTCGCGGTGTCCAGGTCTACCACCCGCACGACGCCATCCTTCCCAGGCAGGGTGCGAGCAATGCGCCCCAGTCTCCATTGGAGGGCAGGCAGGTTGTCCTCCTTGATGAGGACGAGCTCGCCAACTCGGGGAGGGGAGGATGGGGACAACCATTTGGAGCGGGTTTGGAGGGTATGAAGGTAGGACTGGGTCCACAGCGTCCAGAAGCGCTGGGAATGGGCCTGTACCATCTGGAACCGCCTACGTGTGGATATCGGCCTATCTTCCACGGATAGTTCGGGAAGGGCCGTTAGTGGGCGGTCTATAAGAAAATGTCCGGCTGTAAGCGGCTCAAAGTCTGAAGGATCAGACGAAAGTGGGCAGAGAGGTCTTGAGTTAAGGACCGCTTCAATTCGAGCTAAAAGTGTGGAGAATTCCTCGAATGTGAGGTGTTGTTCGCCAATTACGCGATATAAAAGTTGCTTTTTTGATTTTACGTTGATCTCATGTAACGCACCGAACCATGGTCCCTTAGGGACGTTCAACAACCAAGTAATGTGCTGACCAGCGAGCTTGTGCGCAATCGTGTCATTATTCAAGGCAAGAAAGTTTTGTACTTCGATGAGCTGATTTCTAGCGCCTACATAATTTGTACCGCAGTCCGAGCGGATGAGAACCGGGGCACCGCGGCGTGCTATAAAACGCTGTAATGCCGCGAGGAACGCTTCCGTGCTGAGGTCCGAGACCGGTTCCAAATATACCGCCTTAGTCGAGAGGCACACGAATATACAAAAGTACGCTTTTAAGAGTTTAACATTACGTAGGGTACTAGATTTAACGAGGAATGGTCCGGCAAAATCGGTCGTGACTTGACTAAATACTGGCTGAGGCTTAACTCTATCGGCTGGCAGGTCGGCCATGAAGGGCGCTTGCGGCTGGGCCCGGCATCGAAAGCATCTAATGCATTTAAAAACTCGGTGTCTAATAATACGGCGCGCGGACAATATCCAAAATTGTTGGCGTAGGATAGCGTGTAAAGTGTCAGCGCCAGGGTGGCAGTGTATTTTGTGGTAGTGGTCAATGATAAGGTCTACAAGTGGGCTAGAGCTGGGAAGTATGAGCGGATGCTGCGCGTCATATCGGATAGACGCATGGGACAGTCGTTCACCAACTCTAAGGAGCTCATCTTTAATGAGAGGTGACAGCCGCTGGAGTCTGACGGAGCAGATTTTGCCAGTTTGAAGGCGGTGGATGTCCTCTGCAAACTCATTGTGCTGAACACTGCGCACCCAGTAAAGTAGGGCCTCTCTTCGTTCACTGACGTACAAGGGGCCTGAGCGTCGTGAATCTGGGTGGTGTCTGCAGTTGTGCAGAAAGCGTTTTAGACAAGCTGTCACTCCGACGAGCTTGTCTAGTGAACTGAACCGAGTGAGCAGGTCAAAGTCAAGACCGGGCACTGTGACCAGTGACGGGACGTGTTTGGGCTTAAGGCCGGGCAGGGCGTGATGGCCCAGAGCTAAGGGCATCGCAGGCCAAGACTCAGAAGGCTGTCCAAGCCACGTGGGAGACCACCATAGGTCGTGGGCTGACAGGGATTGCGCAGACATCCCTCTGCTTGCGCAATCTGCCGGGTTGAGCTCGGAAGGTACGTGTCGCCAGGTACATTCTGGTGAGCCTGAGCTGATTTTGACTACCCTGTTGGCTTCAAAGGGTTGAAGACGGTGAGGCGGTGTATTGAGCCAGGCCAGGACTATCGTACTGTCTGACCAACATATATGTTGTTGTATACTGATATGGGCCGATAACTGAACCGACACACGGATCATGAGCTGGGAGAGTAGGGTGGCGGCCGACAACTCTAACTTGGGGATTGTGAGGCGATTCTTGATTGGTGCGACTCGCGACTTGGCGACAATCAAGTGTACTAAAGTATCTCCGGAGGCATTGAGCTCATGGAGATAAACAACGGCGGCAAACCCGGCCTCAGAGGCATCTGCAAACCCGTGAAGCGAGTATGCAGCTCAGCCTTTGTTTGCACAAACGTGCTGAGGGAAGCGAATGCTAGACCCGTGTCTGCGTTCAAATAGCGTGTGGATGCTCGGCAGCCCCAGGCGCTCTAACATACGCACACTTTTCCTCACTCCGCTGGTGTCTGCCCAGTGTGCCCTCAACAATTTAGATTTGCCCATAGGAGACGATTACGTGTTTGTGTCAATAGAAGTGCGGAAGCTCAAGGGCGAGCTCCGCACGCTATTTGAACGCAGACACGAGTCTAGCATTCGCTTCCCTCGGCACGTTTGTGCAAACAAAGGCTCAGCTGCATACTCGCTTCACGGGTTTGCAGATGCCTCTGAGGCCGGGTTTGCCGCCGTTGTTTATCTCCATGAGCTCAATGCCTCCGGAGATACTTTAGTACACTTGATTGTCGCCAAGTCGCGAGTCGCACCAATCAAGAATCGCCTAACAATCCCCAAGTTAGAGTTGTCGGCCGCCACCATACTCTCCCAGCTCATGATCCGTGTGTCGGTTCAGTTATCGGCCCATATCAGTATACAACAACATATATGTTGGTCAGACAGTACGATAGTCCTGGCCTGGCTCAATACACCGCCTCACCGTCTTCAACCCTTTGTTTGTGCAAACAAAGGCTCAGCTGCATACTCGCTTCACGGGTTTGCAGATGCCTCTGAGGCCGGGTTTGCCGCCGTTGTTTATCTCCATGAGCTCAATGCCTCCGGAGATACTTTAGTACACTTGATTGTCGCCAAGTCGCGAGTCGCACCAATCAAGAATCGCCTCACAATCCCCAAGTTAGAGTTGTCGGCCGCCACCCTACTCTCCCAGCTCATGATCCATAGGTCGCTGGTTCAGATCCGGCTCGAAGGACCAAAATGTATTCGCGGGTCAGAAGACACCGCCAAATACAGCAGAGTAAAGATGGTTAGGCAGGGCGAAAAAGGGAGTGAAGTACTTACAGGGATGATGAGTCACAGGAACCGGGGGACGAGCTGACCACGGGCGGCGAGGTAGGTTGGTTTCCTGGCGCACAGTCACTACACTAAACTATTCACTAGGGGCACTGGTTTGTTAGGCGTTAGGCGTAACTGTAAACATATGCTATTTCGAAGGCTGATTTCAAGGGCGCGTGACGCGTGGTTTCGTCTTGAGATCTCAAAAGGCACTAGTCTTGCGCGGGCGCCGGCAGTCAAAATATCCGCGCGACGGGTTAGTGCAGTCCAATATGCACTCTATTCCGGCGCAGAGACGGCTGTTATTCGTTGCGCTGTGGCGCAAACATCTACTAATTTAATTTATTACTGTTATCCTAAATTACAAAATTTATACAATAAGTGGGGTTGAGGGCGTTTCATCACATAATATTATGTCCAAGATCACCCTCTTGAAACTCGAAAAGCTGCTGTTAAAGACGTCTATATCCTTATAACCACGATGTAATTCGTTATAGGTCCGGCACATTTTGACAATAGGATTATAAAAGGATGTATTGTTTTTATAAGCCTGAATCAAGAACGTATCCGGACAACGCTACCTATGCCTGGTATTAATGTCAATCAAGGAGAGCAGCTCAGGCGAATCAAAGGAGGAATGCACTATTTTATGAAGCGGGCACACAACGGTATCATACCAAATTTAGACAGCCTGTCACTGTAACTCCTAAGAGACCGACCAAAATTATATTTACGCGTAATAAATTTCAAGCATCGCTTTTGCACTCTTTCAAGTGCATCAACGTGAACGATAAAGTATGGAGACCAAATTGGACAGCAATATTCAAACACACTTCTGACTAAACTGAAGAAAAGATAAAGCACACTACTAGGTTTCTTAAAATCTTTTGATGATCTTATTATAAATCCCATGAGTTTATTAGCCCTCTTTGTGATATATAAATAATGAGGACGAAAACTTAATTGTTCATCAAATAGAATGCCTAAATCTTTTACTATGTCTTTTCTATCTAATATTTGACCCTGTAGACAGTATTTGTTGTGAAGCTTATTTTTCTTTCTTGTAAACGAGATAACACAGCACTTTTGCACGTTAAGGCTCATCTTGTTGAGTAAGCACCAGTCAGAAATTACCTTCAGGTCATTTTGTAGTGCTAAACACTGCCCTATGTCCCTGACATCAGTAAAAACTTTAAGATCGTCGGCGTACAAAAGAGAGGAACAGGATAATCGACAGATCAAGTCGTTTATAAAAACGACAAAAAGGAGTGGACCAAGATGGGATCCCTGCGGAACGCCTGAGGGTGAATGTATTGATGCTGAAGTATAACCCTTCACAGTAACAAGCTGAGTGCGGTTACTCAAATATGAAATGATCCACCTCAGTAGACATCCATGAATGCCATAGTGTTCTAGTTTAAGACTTAGCAGATAATGATTAACCCTGTCAAAGGCTTTGCTAAAGTCCAGGTAAATGGCATCGACCTGACCCCCAACTGCGAATACCTGACAAAGGTAGTTTTTAAATTCTAAAAGGTTACTCAACGTAGATCTTTTCCTGACGAAGCCGTGTTGCTTGTCCGATATAAAGTTGCCCAGGTGGTGATAGAGTGGAGTATACGCCAGAGATTCAAACAATTTAGCCATACAAGATAAAATACTTATTGGCCGATAGTTGGTACACGACGTTTTGTCCCCAGATTTAAATATCGGGATAATATGTGCTACCTTCCAACGCAAAGGGAAAACGCCAGATGCTAAAGATTTGTTGAAGATTATAGCAAGAGGTAAGGATAGCTCCCTAGAACAGTTCTTAATAAATTTAGGCGGAATTTCGTCAGGACCGGGACCCTTACGCTCATCTAAATGTTTTATCTTAAGGTTCTGATTCTCTTTAATTCTGATTTATTTTAATCTCGTGCAAAGACAGGCTACCTGCAATAGGCATATTGATTAAATCGCCAGATTGGGAGCTGGAGGGTGCATCATAAACTTACCCAAAGTACTCGGAGAAGAGCTCGCAAACACCTTGACCATCTGAGTAAGTCCTGTTATTGAACGTCATGTGTGTGGTATAGCGGGACCGCCTTTCCTGTCATTTACGTACCGCCAAAACATCTTAGGGTCATCGCTTAGAGAGTCCTCAACTGAAGACAGAAACGCTTTATAACAGCTTGCAATTAATGACTTACATCTACTTCGCAGCAAAGAGAAAGTATCATAGTCACGGGGGTTGGAAAACTTTTTGAAGTGCTTGTGATGCTTATTTTTTTCATTTATACAGCGAATTAAAGCCCGACTATACCAGATGGGGTATTTATTTGACGATGTATTTCTGGTGAGTGGCGTGTTCTTCGAAATTACATTGTTTATTTTATCGTAAAACACATCCACACATTCATAAACATCGTCTGATGACAACAAGTCGTCCCAATTAATACGGTGCAACTCAGATTTTAGGTTTACATAATTACACCGGTTAAAGTTGTAGCGGTTTTTAAACTTGGGTTTTAATGGTTTATCTGAATTGTATTTGATAACGTCCAATCGATATGCTAGATGGTGACCATCCAACCGACAAAGAGGATCAGTTTCGAGTACAGTGACTGAGCCACAAGGTAGTGTAGAAAGGACAAGATCCAGGTACCGGTTATTTTTATTGGGAATAGTGTTATACTGAGCCAGGTTACAGGTATGCATTGTCTCCAAGAGCAAAACAGCTTTGCGATCTTGAGGGTTCATTGGTGTGAGGTGGGTTGACTCTCCCTGTTTGACCCAAGACACATTCGCGGTATTAAAATCACCAAGGATAAGAAAATGATCTCCGAAGCTTGAATTAAGTATAACCCCTTGAGTATTGTGGTGAAAAGTTGTAAGGTCCTCAATGGGCAAGTCAGGTGGTAAGTAACAAAGGCAAATATGTAGAGAAGGCTCGCCATATTTACTGGGTAATATAGTAAGCCAAACATCCTCAACCCTGCTTTCCCAAGATATCTGACGGAGAACATTAACTTGACTTTTAACGCAATAAGAACACCTCCTCCTCCTTGTTTCTTAGAACATGTGGTTTCGCAGTCACGTCTATAGACACTGTATCGGCTATCAAACGATTCTTTATCGAAAACACTACTGTCAAAATTAGTTTCCGTCAGACAAACAATGTCATAATCAGTGTTTAAAAGATTTAAGTAAATATCTTTTAGTTTTGATCTAGCCCTACCCAAATTTTGACAAAAACACTATACATTATATTAATATGAATACGAACAAAATAGCCAAAACTGAATATTTACGAGAAAAGAAAATCAATACAGAATTAAATTATATTAAACTAATTAACTACTATTCCATTTTATGAAGGAAATCTAAATTCTTAATGAGAATAGCGCCAGCCCCCTCATCGCGGCGCACATAAATTTGCCCATACTTTACCCACACAAACTTGAAACCACGCTCCTTGGCCACCTTTCTCGTCGCCGCGTGCAAACTTTTTTGTTCCGGGGACAAGTGCTCCGTGATGAAAATCCTACACGGTTCACCCGGAATGCCTAGGTCCGAAGAGGAAAGTCCATGGCCAGAGTGCGCTTTGTTGTATCTGTGAGTCGCAGATAACACCAAGTCCCTTATACGCGGATTAGAGAAAGTTACTACAATGTTACGTGGCCGGCTAGAAGCAGTGTTAAGCTTAGCCACTCTACGGCATGCATTGATATTCCCGTCTTCCAAGGGAACCTTTACCACGTCACAAAGTTTCTTAAGCAACAACAAGACACTTTCGCTCTAACGTTCGAACGAATCTTTCTGTTCACCGCAGATGAAGTCCGTTGTAGCACTAAATTCATTTTTAATATTTTTTATAGCACCGCCCATCTCGTTCTTAACCATCTCTTTGACGTCGTCTCTTAACGCTTTACGGAAATTCTCCATGAGAATAGTTAAGGTCGAACTAAGCTTCTGATCTAGAAGAGCGCTAATTTTGTCCATAGTTACCTCGTGATTGCTGGTAATTATGGCTGAGGGGGACCCAGATACCTGGGGAGGTGACAGGACAGAAGCGGACGTGCTTTGATCCATTACATCGCATGACATGTTCAATGAGTCGTCATTACTCGGCATCAAGTTGCTTCGACGCACAGGATTGTCATCTTTCGATCTTGCACGACGAGTGACGTTATTGCAAGTTGGGCAAACCCAAAGCAATATTTGTTCTTTCGTAAATGCAGCAAATAAATGTTTTTCAATATTTAAACATTGATAGTGAAATTTACCCAGACATAGTCGACATTTCATAGACTCCTTTATGTTCATTATTTTATTATTGCATGCCTTACAATTCATTATTATGCTGCACAATGTACTAAGTAGTTAATAAAAAGCACGATGACAGTTTGCGGCAAGCGCAACAGCGAGCGCAGCGCAACAGGGACAGCAACCACAAGTGAAGCGTTGATTCTCACTCACGATCAAACAGTGCCGGCCCCGGTGACGTCAATCGTGTGTAGCTACTGGTCACTAATTTCGGCCGCAACGCGCCCACCGCCCGTGGTCTAGCGGATAACTCGCCGTCACTCACTCAGCGAGTCCGGGTTCAAATCACGCAGCTGCGCGGGTCTCAAAAGTAAACTTTTCGAGTTGAAATCTTTCACTGAGGGGGCTCCGCAAAATGTTCAATGAGGTCACAGCATGATGGGGCGAAGACCTGAGACACTTCACAATTAAATTAAATAAAATTTCAAAAATTCAAAATTATTAGACACGTCCGTTCGTAGAGATTACTGAAGGCGGAAAAAGAAAAGCTTGCATTACATACTGTCTAAAACCTTAAATAATGAGACTACTGTGCGACTTTTATGTTCCAAATCAAAGGTCGCGCCGTTGAAGCCTACTACCGTGCCACGTTTGGAACTCTGTGGTGCTCTTCTTGCAGCTCGCTTGTGTGGAACGGTGGTTGAATCTTTAAGGCTTGCTCCGGACCGTATAATTCACTGGTGTGACTCTAGTGTTGTTCTGGGTTGGTTAAAGGGTGATGCTTCGAGACTCAAAACCTTTGTCGCAAATAGGATCGGCGAAATACAAGAGACCTCGCAGTCTTTTGCGTGGCGCTATGTACCTACAGCTGACAACCCGGCTGATCTCATTTATCGGGGTGTTAACTGTGATCAATTGCAAAATTCAAGTTTATAGTGGCATGGTCCGGTGTTTTTGCTTAAGAGAGAAAGTGATTGGCCTGTCTTGAATATAGAAAAGTCTTGTAACTTACCTGAAGTCAAAACAGTTGCCACAACAATCATTTCAGAGCCAATCATTCAATTTGAACGATTTTCTAATTTCAGACAATGGCCTATGTTAAACGTTTTATAAATAATATTAAATATTCTAAAAAAAATTACCGGAAATTTAACAGCAAATGAACTTAATGATTCTACTATTTAATTATGCGCTATAGCTCAACAACAAACTTTTCCGAATAAATACAAAATACTAAAAGACAAAAAACAACTAAATTTCTAAATGCCATATCTTGTCTTTATCCCCATTTATAGATGAAGGCATAAAATTTACATTTACGCTATCTTACGCTCCCCATTTCGGTGGTACTTGGTGGTAACGCCTACAAAAATTGTCACCGCAAAATCAATATTTGTCAACTGCGCGCTACGTCTTGTTTGTCAGTAAAAATGTCATAGACTTACTTGCCGTCCAAACGTCATTCAAGTTGCATCTAAATGTTGTAATCCAGTTTAAAATTAAATTATCAAAAGAAGGAACCGAGTTTATTTTCTAAAAAGTAAATTCCATTGCGCCAAGAAGGCGTAAACAATATTTTTATTTATTTATTTAATCTTTTTTGCACAAAAAAAAACTGCAAAAGGCGGACTTAACGCCACATGGCATTCTCTACCAGTCAACCGGTAAGGATGTGGGAGACTAGAAGTAAGGCGATAGATCAAAAACAGTTAATACAATTATAAACAACTTAATACTTAGGTAATTAAGATTATGATGATTGATGATTAAAAATAGATGATTAAAAATTCACCGTTGATAAGATTTAAAAAATGCTTGTAAAGAGCATCTGGATTTTCCTGTATAAATAAACATGCAAGTTTTTCATTAACTTTATTTATGCTTGAAAATTTTAACCCGTTTCTCTGTCACTGGCCTACAAGATATTTCTTCTGAGTTAGGGTGTCCATAACAGTAAAAGCTATTTTTTGCCCACAGTGATCTGAAGATAAATTAATTAGTATGGACTTAGACTCAGGAACAAAGTTGCAAAAAAAATTGTCTAAGCAGGTTGCAGTGGTTGCTGTAACGTAGTCGGTTCTCTTAATTGGTAATCCAAATCAAATGATTTAAATAACGAGATTAATCTTACACTAGTTGTATGACTGTCTAATAAATTTACATTAAAATCCCCACAAATTACTATTTTCTTTTTAGATTTACAAATCTTCTTAATGTCATCTTCCATAATTGCCTCAAAGACACTAAAATTCTAAATTTCTCTAACTCGTCACGTTAATAGAAAGGGAAACTACATCCTTTCGTTCCATAATCTTACGTTTACAGTAATTTACAAATATTAAGGATCCGCCGCGAATTGCATTTGTTCTAGTAAAAGCACTGGAAAGCTGAAAGTTTTTAATATTAAAAATTAACTGATAATCTTTAAGCCAGTGCTCAGTTATACATAAAATGTTTATATCTTCATGTCATAAAAAAGTTAAATTTCTAACTCTTTGCCGGCCAGGCCCTGCATGTTTTGATGAACTATTTTAATTTGAATAGGACTGGCTTTTGTCTTACCTCTTAGTTTAAACTAGAGGTTGTGCAAGACCTATCAACTAAATTTACATTAGTAGAAATACTAACAGTGCGATAATTTTGTGTCGACATTGTTATACTACTTATAACTGTGTCTTTTAAATTATATGCTAACAATGAAGCTATCTGTAACCTGTCTTTGTATAATAAATACATAGATCAGTAGTCAACTTAAAACTAGATATAAATTTATTTGTATCAAAAAATACAATACTGTCACTGTGACGATAAGTGGAGTTATACAAAAGTAAGTTCAAATCAAAGATCTGTTTGTTTTGTTTCCACGATAAGTTACAGGCATAGGGAAAGTCACAAACTATTAGTTTACAATGAGTTTTAGATTGTATATCAATTAAACTCTCTATGCTTTTTAAAAGGTCACGCTTTTTTATTGTGAGACTATCACCGCACAGTATTACAGCATTTGTTGAATGATTCAACTCCTGCTTTCTTGATGTACTTACTAAATTAGTGAATGTTTGGCCTGGATTGCAAAAGTTTATAAGCTTATGGCTGAGTTTAGATATAAGCTGCAGACTCAGGCCCTGACCTATCTTGTTAGAAAAGATAAGAGTTTTTCTAGACATTCCTTTAACAGAAGAATCTTTGTCTAAAGGTAAGTTGCGTTTTTCTAACTTTGTATTACTCTAAATTGTCTAAATATTATTATTAGCAAATGTAGCACAGGGTACCACTGGGATACCATTTATGACACTCTTTATGGGTGTTACGGATAGCAACAAATCTACTTAACCAACTAGTTGATTGTTCAAAAGAGAGTCATATCGTTCTGCATTGTACTTGCACAGATCTACTAACTCCGTGGTAGACTTAATGTGTTCTTCAATTTCTTTCCGCGAAGACAAGTATTTTTTATTTAAAGCATCAAGAGACTCATACAATCTCTGTATGTCAGATTGTAGTTGTTTGGTATCTCGATTATACACCTGTCTACTTTCTTTTAGTTTCGAATCGAAAATGTCTAGAGAGTCCATCAAACTCATGCGTTCTTTCCTAAGCGCAATATTTTTATAAAAAACAATTATTCTTTTTAATAAGCTTTTCTGTTTTCCTAATATATCTATTAATTTTGACATATTTCTTACTTTTGTTAGTGCCCAAGTAATTACATTTTATTTTACTATCATTGGTAAGTACTACTCGTTGCTTTGGTGAAACATATGATAAACCGGTGTTTGGGAACTGTTGATGCTCTGAAACAGCCGAAAATTCGCCAGGTGATGCCATCAGTCCGTCAAAAAGGTTCAGGGTGACTTCCGCTTGATTATATTGCGTTTGTTTATCCTGCTGAGATATGCGTTTGTGCGCCCTCGCCAACTCTTGCTCCAGCTCAGTGATGCGATTCAGGGCCCTCTCATAGGTGGTGTTGCAATGATCAAATGATTCAATAGTGCGTTGCAGCTGGTCTTGTTGATGAAGCACCTCGGAGTGTACCTTCCTATACCGAAAACGCGGGAACGCAGGAAGCAACACTCCCCTACAGCTTTTATAGCGCAACTAATAGCAAGTATCGGATGTGAAGGAGCCGTACATGCATAAACTGCAGACGTCGGACACCTCTTTAATTTTGTATTGACGCAAAACTAAGAAGTATTTACATGAAATGAATGTAATTTATCAAAACAGCATTATTTACTAAGTTTGTGAACATTTTTCTAGTAAAATATGGGTAAAAGAATAAAAGTTTTGAAACACAATTCTAACAATACTGGAGTCAGGACACACCAGAGCGATCAATATTTGGTGGTTTGCGATTTTTTTTATGTACTTATAATAATATTAGGCACCATTATGTAAATGTCCAAGGTATGCTGCAGGCCACACTATAATAAACAACATTTTAAATCACAAACTTATCTTTTGTATAGTAGTTTCTCCAGTTAGACGCTATTTTCTTGTCGTTTGGAGAACTAGCCATTAGCAAAATGTTTTTGAAAGTATTGTTATTTATTGTTATTTATTAAAATGTAACCATTAAACGGTCAATGATTCCAATCCGAACCATTAGAACTAGCCATTAGCAAAATGTTTTTGAAAGTATTGTTATTTATTGTTAATTTATTAAAATGTAACCATTAAACGGTCAATGATTCCAATCCGAACCATTAAAAAAACTTGACAATTTGCGTCTGTCATCGGCCAATGGTGCGGAAATGAATCATCGTACTACAGTTGATTTTAAACTTTGATACACACTATTAGATTTTCTTATAGTATGGCAATCGGTTCTCTAATAAATAAACTGTGAAATAAACTCGCCATTCATTTGACAAGTGTAAAAGTCTGTGACAAAACCAGTAGCGAAGTTGACCTTTTACTGTGCGTTATTGATATCATTTCGATTCTATAGTTGATTTTTATTTGAAACTGCTTTGAGAAGGAGTTATTGTGCAAAATATGGATCTTCCTTAGTGCCGGGGTAGATCTTCTAGTCTCAAAATCGACCCGAGAATAGAAAATATCGACCTTTACAAAAATCCATAAATTTTTGAATTTCTCTTTGAAAATCGATATTTAGAACTCATAAAAATGAATGTATTTGTCTCCCTCCATTTGGATAGGTAATACATTTCTCATTAAAACTACGTTTACACAATGCAAATCAGATGAGTGGTTAAGTTTTTATAACAAGTTTATCTAGTGGGTTCGCCGGGCTGGCGCCTGGAGGCAAAAAAAAGTGAACACATGACGCGCTCGCTGAACGATACTCCGGCCGTCAAAAAAAACGGAACAGAGACAAAGCTTCATACAACGCGCAAACGCGTGTCGTGTAAGGCCGAGTTTTCACTGACGCGGAGTGGCACAGCCTCAGTGGAAACCCACCCTAAATACTGTGGTAAACCGGTTTTATCCAGTGGCGGCGCATACGCGACGCAGCGGCTAGTGGACACGCACACATGCGCCGTATGCTTGTAGTAGTTGACTCGCGACGGCGCGGTTGTATGAAGCTTTGTCTCTGTTCTGTTTCTTTACTCACGTGGTCAAGGGTAAGCGCTATCACACACTCACCAATGATGTCCTGGTAAACTAGTTTACTTAGTTTAGGTATCACTTCGTTTATTTGTCACTACTAACCTTGGGGGTGTAACGGGGTTCTATCTTAGACCAATCGGAGCCCAAGTCAACCTCTCCTGCTCGTGGTGCATCCTGCCGAAAAACGAACGAGGCTCTGGCGACCGATCGATGGCGGGATAACCATCACAGCCCATGCGTAGCTTAATAAGTGCACAGACTGGTGTCGGGCAACAGCGACACCGGTGCGATAAGCTACGCACTGCGATTGCCAACCCGCATGCCCAGCGTGGCAATTATGGGCAAACCCTCCATGGCGACACAAAAAAGACCACAGCCCCCAGTTCCCGGCCGCCCTGCTATTCCTGATCACGGCGGCGGTCACGGTAACGGCAGGATAGGGGGTGCGAAGAATCCCCGGGTTACAAAAGGCCGATATAAACAACTGACCCTGGCGACGTATAACGGACGCACGCTACGGCTAGACGAGCACCTGGCGCAACTCGAAGAGGAACTCGGAAGGATTAGGTGGCATATCCTTGGGTTATGTGAAGTCCGAAGAGAGGGGGAGGACACTGTTACCCTTAGATCGGGTCACCTCATATACTTCCGAGAGGGAGACCAGCTATCCCAAGGTGGCGTAGGATTTCTGGTAAATAAAGCCCTCTGTGACAATGTTGTGGAAGTGACAAGTGTGTCAAGCAGGGTTGCGTACCTCGTAATTAAACTAACCGAGAGGTATTGCCTCAAGGTTGTGCAGGTTTACGCAACGACCTCAACACACTCGGACGAAGAAGTGGAAGATGTGTTTGGAGACATATCCAAGGCCTTACACTTCACCACCAAGGCCCACTATAATGTCGTCATGGGGGACTTCAACGCTAAAGTGGGAGTACAGAATCGCGACGAATCGGTAGTAGGATCTTATGGTTTTGGCAGCAGGAATCATAGGGGGTAGATGCTTGTCAACTTCCTCGAGCGGGAGGGACTTTTCTTGATGAATTCGTTCTTCAAGAAACAACCCCAACGGAAGTGGACATGGCGGAGCCCCGATACTATGACAAAAAATGAGATCGACTTCATCATGATGGATAAGAAGCACATATTCAGAGACGTCTCAGTGATCAACAGGTTCAATACCGGCAGTGACCACCGACTTGTACGAGGCTCTCTGAATATCAACTTTAAGCTTGAACACGTTCGCTTGATGAAATCCAGGCTCCGTCCTAATCTGCTCCAAACCATCATGGGATCTGAAACGTTCCAGTCAAACCTCGAGAACCGATTTGCTGCCGTGGAAACCAGAAATGCTGTTGACGTTGACCAGGCTCTCGAAAACGTTTTTGAAATCCTCAGGGAAGAAGGTTTGAGATTTTGTGAAGTTCAGCGTAAAGGTAGGAAGTCAAAGTTTTCGGAAAAAACGCTCAGGCTTATGAAGAGACGGCGCGAAGACCCACCTATCACTTCGTCTGACCAACGGGCCCTCAACAAGAAGATTGGCAAAATGGTGCAATATGACCTCCGATGCTCCAATACACGCTCGATTAAACGAGTAATTGAGCAGAATCGGGGGTCTAAAGTGTTTGTCCAGTCTCTTGGTAGGAGCCATCTGACGAAGTTGAATACGGCCAGCGGAGCAGTCGTTGCTTCGA
Organism: Scoparia ambigualis; assembly: GCA_963921215.1. Classification (NCBI taxonomy): domain Eukaryota; kingdom Metazoa; phylum Arthropoda; class Insecta; order Lepidoptera; family Crambidae; genus Scoparia; species Scoparia ambigualis. Next base: position 5,035,946 of record OY992516.1, read on the forward strand.
AGCCAGACGTCCTTTCGGAAATAGAAAACTTCTATGGCCAGCTATACGCCTCGCATGCATCTCAACCTGATCCCGAAAATGAGGAAACCAGAGCAACGTTGACCCGCCACTTTACCAAAGACTTGCCAGAAATCAGCCTAGGCGAAATTGAGTTGGCTCTTGGACAGCTCCAGGAGTAGAAGTCCACAACGACCAATATTTTCAAGCCAACAGACTAAATATACCAAAAAGGAGGTCGGAAATAATTTAAGAAATTACAACGTGCATGCTGATAAATCAGATGCGGCAAATTTTCAAAATTTTCCATTCGAAGAGACAGTGGAATAAGGCTTTTAATAATGACGCAGTGATTGTTTCCCCTGATAACGACGGATTTAAATTAACTAACAACGCGAATAGAATGACACAAAAAGCGACTACCACGCAGAATGACAGCATACGTAGAAATTATGATTCTAACAATGATAAAAGTGGTACTGAAGTTAGGCGAATGCAAAGGCTTATAAAAATACAAGCTGGTGGCAAAGACTATGTGTGGAATAAAATATTGGTAATGATTGCAGTAATGTTGAACAATAATTGAAATAGGTAGCTATTTTAAGCAATATAATTATATTGTTACATTCATTCCCGAATTTAGTTTATAAGATGAAATATATTAATATGTTTTTTATAAATGTTAACCCCCTACTTATCCTTAACTATTATAAGTGTAAGCTTGAGTTTGTATACCACTTCACGTATTAACGGTAAGACAGAAAATTATGGTTTAGATATTTATCCCTTACATAAAATACATTTTTTTGTAAATGTAAAGGACGATGTGTCAAAACGCCCTCCCAAACCCTTACATCGACCAACAAGGTTTTTATAACTATGGCGACACCTTAAAAAAATGCGGGGTTTTCTGGAAAAATCTTTTTTCAAATTGTAAACCTAAGCCTAGCCTTATTGATTGGATGTATGTAGGTACCTACAATATAGCGAGCGCGCTGCACCGCTTTCTTGGTTTGAAGCTTCTTATCAGCCTGTTATAATAATATTTTTACTATTATGATGTTTGTAGCGCTTTATTAATGTTAATAAATCTAGTTTTTAAAACAGGTCGCTTGTCTTTTTATAGATCAGTACGAAACTATTCAAACATATAAAAAATCTGTTGGAGGGGAAGAGAGAGTACTTAAAAATTTGGTCATCATTTTTCATTTAGAAATGTATAGGTATTTAGTCCAATTTAATAATGTATGTGTATGTTAAGCTATTTTGAGTTTACAAATAGAAAAAGACAGTGTCGAAAAAATTTCCTTGCACGAGCAGGATTCGTACCCGCCGCACAATTTTGGCAATCCGAGCCAGGTGCTCTTTCCAGTTGAGCTACCGTGGAACTTATTTCTTGTTTGTAAAAATATTAAGATCGGATGTTGATAACGTAGTTTGTTGACATTGAATGGAGGCGCCTTTGGCTTACTAAGTAAAAAATAAAGATGGTGTTGATTAATTTCGGCGGGCTGGGTAAGTTCCTCGGTAGCCCAACTGGAATGAGCACCTGGCCCAGTTTGCCAGAAGGGTGCAGGTTGGAATCCTGCTCGTGGAAATTTTTGCGACACTGTATTTTTCAATGTGTAATTGGTTCGAACAAAATTTGCGTTAAAATTATATAAACAATAATATTTTGCGTTAGTTAATCTACTTTTTAATCATTATATTTCACTGAAAGCATTATCAATGAACTGTCGATGCGATGGAAAGGTAAAAAGGGTATGGTTATGTCAATTTGCCTTATTGGGGGAAAGAGACAAAAACACTTGATTGATGAGGAACCCGCAGAATCGCATGAGCTATCGCTAGTGGCAGATTTAATGGAGAAGTACATAGTAGGACAGTGTAGGCGAACTATTATTTCAATGATCAATATTATGGTGATTAAAGTTTGTCGACCTCCGTGATGAAGTGGTTAGCACGCCATTCAATTCAAATTCCGGGTCGGGTCAATTTAGAGAAAGTTTTTCTAAATTGATTTCGGGTCTGGGTTGATTTGATTTCTATTTTTATGTACCTATTATATATTTATCGGTTATCTAGTTTAACCATATTAACAAGTATCACAAGATGCATACCTTGGACTAGATCATTGGTGTAAATCAAAATACATTTATTTATTTATTTAACTAAACCGTGTCGCTTAGTGGTAAAAGAATACTACCACCCCCTCTCTTCCATTAGGTGTTGTAGAAGGCGATTAACGGACTAAGGACTGCACATACATCTAACAGCTTAGAAAGTTGATGGGCTCACCACCTGTCCCGCTGAGCACATGAGCTGAGCACATGTTCAGTCGCTATTAGGTGAAAGCAGACTATAGCAGACGACTACTTTTGCGGTCCTGATTGCTTGGTCTCTCGACTAATCCTTCTGGAATAATAGTCGTCATCATATGTATGTATGGAAGAGCTCGTTGGTTCAGCGGCTAATGCGTACGGTATGCGATCGTGCCAGTTAAGCAACTTCCGCAAATCCGGGTCTTTAAAAGGATGACCAAATCAAAACATCTCGAGCTCCTCCGTGCTTCGGAAGTCACGTGGTCCCGGTTGTTGTCCTAACTGCTTACGGCGGTCGGTTTACGGCGTCGCATCGCCTTCGTCATGCGAATTCTGTTGTGTTGAGTTTTATTTGTTTCATTATGTGTTGCTCGACTGCGGTAGTCACGGCTCCGTAAGTGACATAAACAGTTAAATTTCTATTATCTAGTACCGCCGCAGACGTGATACCTTCTTTTTTTTTGCCAACGGGTTAGCGCTTGGCCTTCATCTCACCTGATGGTAAAGTGACGATAAGGCCGAAGTTGGAAGCGCGCTTCACCCGGAATCCTCAACCACTGAGAAACTGGCTATCTTATCTCAAACTGTCGGAACACAACAATGCCATAAACATAGTTGCTTAGATTAATGATTGGTCTCGCTGCGCTCGACTAGATACCTCCGTCGTTCTTGTCAAATGCGGCAACCAATACTACGCCGAAATCGGCGTACCCGAGTCAGTCACACTGGCTCTGTGCTGTGGTGACGTGTACGTCCCGAATGTTTTATTCAATTTTGGGCTTAATTCAAACTAAAATGCCAGTTTGCGTAGTAAAATTGTGTAAAAATAATACTTCTAAAAATATGAAGGACACTGGGATCACATACAATCAGTAAGTATCGTATAATTTCGATTTTTTTTATAAAATAATATGAACAATAAACGCCATTCAGTGTTACCGCTTATACAAGAATAAGGTCCCCGTGGTTGAGATTTTTATTATGTGAATTTATTGTTATTGTCTTTTATTATATAGGTAACCTATTTCATTTGTCTTACAAAGTTACTATATACTTAACCTAGTTCTATGTTATTTCATGTTTACTTATATTTGTGATCTATATTAGGGTGTAAAAATGTTAGCTGACACTATATCAAGGGGATTCTACCGATGAAACTGAACAACTTTCCATTAAGGAACATGGGTCGAAAATTTATTATTTTTCCCTATACAAAATGCGCAATCAGCTGATTGACTCCAGTACGGAAAAGCTATTTTTTTAATTTTGACCTATGTTCCTGAAATGTAAACTTTTCGTGTCTGTAGTTACATTGAAAATATTTGCGAAAAACATAATCTAGGGGATGAAGGATACGTGAACATTAGAATCTTTTTTGGAATTTTTGTCTGTCTGTTTGTTTGACGCGCATCACAAAAACCGCTGGACGGATTATAATGAAACTGAGAACAGGTGTATAGCTTATGATTTGGGTAATATTATAGGTTAAAGGTTGCTTCACACATATCAGTGAAGCCACAGTTCCGACACAGTACCGGCACAGTGTTTTTCATACATTCTCTATGAACGCATCCCCACTCTGCTCTCAGTGTCAGTGCCGCCACCGGCAAATCACGGACGTATTCGTTTTGAAAAAATTCATAGACAATGTTTAAAATAATATTTTCACTCCTCTTGCTCAAAAATACCGTCATTGTAGCGTTGTAAAGCGAGGCTACAATAGTTTTTCTTGCCCTAGGGGAAAAAGTATTTTTTTTTTAATTTTTGTCTGTCACATGACAATATGCCTACAAAAACGAAAAAGTATTTAGTCATATGTAGAATAATCATGAATAAAGACTCGACTTATTACTGTTTACTTAGATCAACAACTTTTTTGAGATAGATTAATATTAAAGTTTATGGTAAAATTAGTAATCATTTGAATCTATGGATAATACAGACCACGCCCACACACTCCACGCTTCAGCGGGCTAAAGGCAGGTGGTGAGCCTTTAGCCCGTTAGTCGCTTTTACGACACCAAAGGGAAGAGAGGGGTTGGTAGTATTATTTTGATAAGCCCATCGCCGCTCTATGCTGTTGTATGTATGTGCAGTCTTTAGTCCATTAGTAGCCTTTTACGACACCGAAGAGAAGAGAGGGTTTGGTAGTATTATTTTAATGAGCCCATCGTCGCTCTATGCTGTTGGATGCATGTGCAGTCTTTAGTCCGTTAGTCCCCTTTTACGACATTGAAGAAAAGTGAGGGGTTGGTAGTATTATTTTGATGAGCCAATAGTTGCTCTATGCTGTTGGATGTATGTGCAGTATTTAGTCTGTTAGTCGCCTTTTACGACACCGAAGGCAAGAGAGGGGTTGGTAATATTATTTTGAAGAGCCCATCGCCGCTCTATGCTATTGGATGTATGTGCAGTCTTTAGTCCGTTAGTCGCCTTTTTTTAGGTTGGTAGTAATTAAAAAAAACTACTAAAAAAATGAGGTCTAATCATTGCTATACATACCTACCATTTTTCTACAGATGAAACCTACGTCTAACCTACATAATAATATAAACAATTATATTGATACATATTCGCTTTTAGTTGTTAATTTTTAAATATTTTCTGAGCTATATATATTTATAACCAAACTAATACATCACTGCAAACATATTTTTCCCATTAACTCGGGTAACAGTTGAGCAGCTGGCAACAAATTTTTTACGCACACTAGCATCCTGGCATATTGTCATAAACACACTACAATAACGAGTTGCCGCATTTACGGAGCTGTGGTTTATAGGTAGCGCGGTATCTAGACGAGCGCAGCGAGGCCAATCATTCATCTATGCATAGTTGTTATGGCGACAGACTTAAATAAGATGGTGGTAGCTAGCCAGGTGGACTTAACAGCCCTACCACCAACCAAACCGAGCACACAAAGATGTAGGTACCCCTGTTACGGATGCCGGTGGAGTCTCAGTAAGTACGCCTTTAGATGTTTAAGTATTTAATAAGTAAAAACAGTTTAGCAATAAAATTAGTTCCGCTAGGGCGTAATGCGGTGTCACTCAGCGAGAAAACAATTGACAGATGAATTGAACTGACAGCATTTTTAAAATAATAACATAAATACTCGTAGGTACTAAAAACTCTTTAGAGCGCGTCGCTAACACCCCCGCTGGGAATCGAACCCGGGACCTCTATGTCTGAAACCGGTGGCTTAGCCACTAGACCACAGAGCCAGTTTAAAAGGTGAAGGTAAATCAAATATAGTAAATAATAAAACATTTATTAATGTGAAACAATATAATAATAATAACACAAGCTACACTTTTCACATCACGGCTTCGTCATTAATTTATTGATTAGTATGTTATCAATCGATATTAGACATAGGCGTTTTCGTTTTTTTACCAAAACCGATATGTAACTGATATGGAGATTTCATGTCGATATGGATAACCGTTTTTAGATATTGATATCAGTAATTACAGTTTACTAACTTAAATGCGTTATACGGCAAACTAACAACAAACGTTAACCGCGCATATTTATCGAGTTATTTAAATTAACAGTTAGTTATTTCGATTTCCCTTCATTCTTTACTAGGCTTAAGACTAACAAAAAAGTGTTGTATTTTTAAAAGTGCAATACTTGAGTACAACACAATGAACGAAATGTTTACTTTCTCAATTTCACAGCACGCCACCACCCTCTCACTAATATTCGGCGTGAAATAATGGCACTTGCTGCTCGTTTGCCTCCCTCTTATATAAAAAAAAAAAAAAAAAAAACTTGTCACCCAGATCAAGGGCGCATCAAAACTATTACCAAAAAACTCTTTCAAACAAATCGAAACTCTAGCTCTAGGTACTAAAACTAATTTCTCAAGCATTGCAACAAATAAGCACAAATTCGCTTCATCTTTTTACACCGCTATAAGAAGACAGAGAAAAAGCAAATGACCTCATATTCGCTTCATCCTATCTTTTACACCACTTTAGTAAGAAAAATAAGAAGAGAATATCAATCCATTCGGTTGTGTGCACGGTTTGCGTTTAATTATATCGCTTGCAGTTTTTCATAACGTTTTCTCGCGCTTGCTTTGATTTCGTCTCGATATCATGGTTTTTGTTATATCGGATTATTCTGTGATATCGGTTATGTCAACTGTAATATCGATATGATATGATATGAAACTCAAATCGGTTATTATAATAATCGATATAGGGTTTAAAATACTGGCAACATTGAATGATATTGTCAAAGATGGCTGATTGTGGGTTGGAAGGAAGTGATAACATAAATACTATTATTTATAACATTTTTTTTCCAGCGAAGTTAAGACTTAATTCTAAAAAGGATCAAGTACGAAAAAATATACAAATTATCTATATAAATTTGATAGGGGCACAAAAATCGTACAATGTGAAACCGAAGCCCATATTCATTTATCAATCTCCTTTGTACGGAAACCTAGGTGGGCGAGTCCGCCCACATTTAGTCCCATGCATTGCACTCTGTTTGTGAATTGTTATTTTAAGTTTCTATTTATCTATCTAGCTTTCTTGTTGCTCTAGTTGTTCTGTAAATCTAGTTTCTGTTTATATCAGTATCACATATTCTCCTTAAGAATGGATTCTGTAAATTCTTTTGAGAAAACAAAAAAATACTTTAACGGTATGTGTTACTTAAGCGAAAACCCGTAACAACTTTGACTGTTTCCAACGTCAGTCATATTCACAAACCTAACGCCTGCTGAAATTGAAACTGCCAACTGACTTCGCATCACACGATAATCTCACAAATTAATCTAGTGCGCGGGTAAAACGGCCGTCGATTGATGGGTGTTAACGACCAAAGCTGATAACAATCGGGGTGTTGATGACACTCGCACGCTTCCAGAATAAGATAATCTACTTGAGTATGATGTTGGGCTAAGAAACTTTAGGTGGCAGTGTAGTGATAGTCAATGGTAACATTTTTGTTTTGACATAGTTATTCGTTGAAATATAACGTATACCTCAGCTGGGAATCGAAACCGGGACTTGTGGGTCTAAGACCAGTAGCTTAGCCTCTAGACCACAAAATAAATTTATTTTAACATGCAACGTTTACGCAGTCCATCCGATTTTCTATAATGATTTAATGAGAATTTAATAAAATTATATCTGATCAAAGTGTAAAAAGTATACTTAGACGAAAAATACGTTAAAGGCCTTCGCTCCTTTAAACAATAGATGCACGGTCTCATACAGAATCATACTCAAATAATGTCCCCCCGTAAATACATACATACATTAAAAAAAACATACATCCATAGATCTCCACCAGAAATGAAACGGCATATATAGATAAACAATGATATTAGAATAAAATAGAGGTAGATAGGTTATGTCAGTACTAATGTCAGTTAAAATTTAAAAAAAAAAATAACTAAATAATAAATTAGGCGTAATAATATACAAAACCAACTTAATAAATTTAATAAAAATAAGAATACACATTTAAAACATAATGATAAAACAGGTATAATTTAAAACTTTTGCAAAACTTATGTAAACATTGCGGAATGATCCTATTATTGTATCAATAACTTAATAATAATATTAACGTTGAATATCACAAAGTACGCTCATGCCACTTCCAGTGTCGTTAGTTCAACGTGTATTTGTTGTCGGGGTTACTCGCCGGGGTGAGGTAGTGTACGGACCGCTCCTAGCGAACCGAACCAGAGTTTTAATAAAACTACCTTCGTGTTTTGTTATTTTTTGTTGATCGCTTTGTTTTGTGTCGTTCAACGTGTTTTAAAATAATTTTGTATCTCTCATGTAAGTGAATTGTAAATTCTTTATGAGAAATAAATATCTTTAACCCTAATGTGATGTCAATAACGGACCAAAGCGTTACGATGTTAACATCCCATGAATTTTATTAGTCTTAATTGTGTTGTTTCTACAATGTCGTATTATATAGGACGGCATTTTAAACTAACTTATGGAAACGAATATACGCAAACTGACACTGTCAGCCACAGACCGCTGTCAACGCTTTCCTGAGACTACGCTAAGGTAAGCCAATTAGTATAGTTTTCTGTTATCTACCTCTTTTTATTGTAACATCATTGTAGATAAACATTTATTGTAAAGTAAACACTAAAGTACAAATTCTTAAAAAATATTATTGGAGTTACATCACTTTGGAACTAGGCTCGCTAGATTCAAGCTAGTTAGAACAAAGTTCTACATTCAAAATTGTGATAGAAAAGCAAGGCACATTTTTGATAAGTGTCTTGTTTCGTGGTGCCGTTTTTCAAGCAGCAATCGTGTATCTATAGTATATATAATCGAAGTTAAAGGCCTAAAAAGTAGGATTACTAAAAACTAAATATACATAAAAAATAAACTTTCACATCTCTGTAACTTTCCAAAAGTACTGACAATATCATTTTAATCTCACCAGCTATAGCTGATGCACGACGGGTGACAGGAAGCGCGAGTTGAGAGGAAAAATGGCCGCGTTTCCGGTACGGTAATGGCGCCGCGCTGTTTGATGGCGGCCATCCGGGATAGGGGTAACAATAAGAAAAAGACTCTGAAGAAAATATTAAAGATTCACATACACACACTCACGGCTGATTATCACCAAAAGGTTAGTCTAGGCATTGAGAACCGCAAATGTAGTCCATTGCCACAGCCCACGTCTCACTAAATAACAACTGCTCATGTGATCATCGTAAAAGGTGGTGAGTTAATCGCCGCTTTATGCTGTTCGATGTAGATTAGTACTCTTTATTAGTTAGTCTATTAGTCCCCTTTTAAGAGATGTGTTAGTATTCTTTTAATAATGCGCCACCACCACATAAATATATCAAGATAGATGAAAAGAGTTCTGCAATTTGTAGGGAGACCGAGCGTGTAACATTTTGCGTAGGTACTTTGACGTTACAAGTGTCATTTAGTGATGAGAAACATAAGCCGCGTGAAAACAATTCAAAAGCATCGATTCACAGATCGATTAGAACACGGCACTGACTCTAAATGGCGCTTATATTCTAGTAAATATTATGCGAAGAACAAGAATGAAAAACCAGTTCTAGATGTCAATGTAGATAAAAATATTAAAGAGCTAGATGCTGCTGAAGCTGAGGAAACTTTACCCTTTAGAGCTGGAGTCCAAAGAAAAACAACCAAAAGTAAAAATTATATTTCATTTATATCAGATCTGTTTCTAAGTTTGAGTTAGGTATATTTTTAATGTGTTAAATTGTAGAGGGAACGCAGTCCTCGTTTATAATTAAAACCTAAATAACATAACAACGATATTTTCTACTTATTAATAATAAATGCCAAAATAAAAGGATCGAATTTTTTCTAAGGCATTGTACGCGTAATTTTAATAATGAATTTAGAGTCGTCTTTTTTATTCAAACTACTATTTACTAAAAAAAGGTACAACACTTTAAAGTATACAATCTAAATAAACAATTGCAGCCTAATAATATAAAATGAAAAATGCTCTTTGATGATCGCCATTTTGATAAACTTTGGTAATTTTGGCCGTCCTTTTCACTAAATAAATAATATGATAAAAAAGTGGTTTTATTTCTATAGCCAAATCCTGGTGTTTTGAAGTAAACTATTTTTTGCGAGCCGTCGCTTCAATCCACCTATTTTAGTATCATTTTAACTAACTAAGCACATGCAATCATGTGTTATTGTCCCTCGAACAGAGTTAACTTGTTGTAAATCTGTCTTTTTGTTGATACAAATTTCATATGCTTTGTTAAATATCGAAGACGTAAGTCAACGTACGCGTTTGCGATTGCTTTCATTAAGTTGATTAAATGGTTTTCTGTCGGCGCTTGGTCAAATTGATGTATTGCAATAGAGCTGAAAATATTGCTGTGAAATAACGTAAGACCATTTTGTTATTTGGGCCTTGCTCACTGATGGGTTAATGCGACAATTTTTTTAATTGTTAATTTATTTCACTGATTTCTAATTCGGCCACTTCACATATTTGGATGGTATCTTTAGAAGGATATGCAAGCCCACCTTTATCTTTTTTAGTTATAAAACCATATGTATGACAAGTTCAAGGTTCTTGTAGACCGGTTATAATGTACACCGACAGAGGGCGCTAACCAGTTAACATAGTCTTGTTACATTCTAAATTTTAAAAATAGTTAAAAGTATTTTTATGTGATTATAGTGTAACTAAATCGTGCATAATAAGTTGCTGGTTTATTACAAATGTTATCTAAGTGTTATTTTATGTACAAAAAAAAGAAATAGGAAATGTAAACCGTGACGACAAAAGTATTTAATAACAATCAATACTACTTACTAAAACAGTGTTATGTAAACAATACTTTAATTTACGTGTTTCTTGACAATATTCTTGATAAACATTGGTAAAACCAACTAAAACAAGTGAATAATTCATAAAATCCCCAGTGAACTTAAAATAAATAAGGTAAAAGTAAAAAAAGTTAATCAGATAACCGCCGTTTTAGTGAATAATAACTGCCTTGGACTTGTAAACAAACCTCGTTGATGATCAGTGTAACAGCGGAACAGTACACATATTTTCATCGCTCAAAATAAACCTGCAGTGGCGTATCGGTTAAGCAGCCGGATAACAAACGTAGAAAACGCGGTTCAAACCTCCGAATCAATATATTTTCTTTTTTGTTTTGTTATTTTTTTTTTCTTGAACGCAATTTTTTTTAACTTCAAATCTAAGAAAACTTAGCAATTGCTACGATGTCGAAATCTTTGCAAAAAAATTGCATCAACGTCCGCAAGGGTTCATCACTTGTCATATGCCAGAAATGTAAAGTAAAAGTAGACTCTAAAAAGGAACTTTGCTATGCTCAGCATGCAAAAGGCACTATGAATACGACTGCATTGGCTTGTCGGAGAAATTATTTCGACTTAAAGATTTCGATACACGGAATAAGTGGAAATGCGTAGAATGTGTTCAAAAAGGACAAGTCTCATCTATACCTGGGTCATCAAACATTACACGGAGAAGGAAATATGTCGCATCTGACTCTCAAGAAATTATGTGACACCACACTTGAATACAGAAATTACATTCTCACCGATATTACAGCAGTCTACCCCAACAGGCACCTTATCTGTATCACATGACTCGCACATACTCACCGCAGTCAGCTCTTCAGATGAGTCTCTTTCGTCTTCAGATCAACTGCTATCAAAGAGTATGGATTGTACTGTCACGAATTTAATATCAGCCCAAGAAATGAAAGACACCATTAGTCAGCTTCAGACAGAGCTCGCCGTTACCCAAAACGAATTCGAAAATATAACTTTGAAAAACAATAAGTTACAACGACAAGTCACTAAGCTGTCCAAAGAAAATGCTACGCTTAAAAATCTTTGTAGTGCTCCGTTAAATGAAATACCTACGATACATAGCAGCACGAAAAAGAGAAGGCAATCTATTCGTTGGTTGGAACCATCCTCTTTTCTAACACCTCCTAGATCAAACCAAGCACAAAAAAAGAATAGTCCAGTTGACAAAATTCTTGTGACACTACAACGCAGAAGATAAGAGCTAGAAGAGCAGTTGAAGACCACCTTAGACCAGATATCAAAACTTAACGACTATATTAAAACCTTGGAATGTAAACGGGGTTTTGATCCGTGCGGTGACGGAGAAAGAATACCAATCGCCGCCCCTCTCTCCGTCCGGTGGGTGTCGTAAGAAGCGACTAACGGACTCTTTCGAGCGATGATCTGCTCCACTGGTGGTAGGGCTTGACCCGTCTGGTTGGTGACCACCGTACGCATGGTGTAAAACCCGTCAAGTGACTGCTTGTCGGTCGCGTTTCGGGATCAGCCAGCGTATAACCAGAGCTCGAGAGGATGATGCTGCGATGTATTTGGTCTGTGGAGGCTTCCGTCAAACCAGTGCCAGGAGGACTTCGTTAACCTGCCGACCAGGGAGACCCGTAAAAACGGTTGTCCCGCTGGCCGCCCGTGGCACAGTACAGGGGCCCAAGCGAGCCTAACCAGCTCGTGAGGCTGCCTCACCATGCCACGCATAATCTCGGGGTGGTCCGTCGTGCCGGTTGGTGACCGGAAGGTGGGGTCCCGGCGGCCATTCCCGGGGAAGTTCGGGGGCCCTTCCGTTCGGCAGGTTAATAATACTCGTCTGTGGGCAAATTCCTGGGGAAACAGGCCACCACACTTTGACCATTCGCATCGCGGCATCATTTTCTCGATTCACGCCTCTCTCTTTCCACTCCTAAAATGACAGCGCCTAACAACAAAACTGGTTCTACAGCGGTGCACACCTCCACCACAACCTTACCGTTTGAGGTGGAGTTCGCTAACATCCGCGGACTCCATGCAAACCTCAATGCCGTCCACCACCATCTTGAGACGGCACGGCCAGCAATGTTGTTCCTGACGGAGACGCAAATAATCCGCCCAGCTGAGACCACCTACCTGAACTATCCCGGCTTTGTGCTTGAAGAATCCTTCAAAGCCAAAGCCGGAGTTTGCTTATTCGTTCGGGCGGATGTTTGCTGTCGCCGTCTGCGCTGTCTGGAGGACCCTTCCTTCTCTCTCCTAGTGGTACACGTCGACTTAGGCTCTCGTTGCCGTGTCTACGTCTGCGTCTACCGATCCCATAACGGCGACATGGAGACAACTCGACTAATTGAACATCTTAGTCGGGTAGCAGATGATGCGCAGGAGCGGTTTCCATCGGCGGAACTGGTGTTTTTGGGGGACTTCAACGCCCACCATGAGTTGTGGTTAGGTTCCTCCAAAACAGACCATGCTGGTAGAACTGCCCACGCATTCGCTCTCACGCATGACCTGACGCAACTGGTGAACCAGCCCACCAGGATCCCAGACATAGTTGGCCATGCGCCCTCCTTACTCGACCTTCTGCTGACGAGTCGCCCAGCTGGATACCGGGTGGAGATTTGAGCTCCTTTAGGTTCCTCGGATCACTGCTTGATATCCAGCACAGTGCCCTTGGCATCGCGCCCGCCAACAGCGGTTTCGAAACGCCAGATTTGGCACTACGCGTCGGCAGACTGGGACGGGATGCGGGAGTATTTTGGATCCGTTCCTTGGAGGCAGCGCTGCTTTAGTGGGAAGGACCCGACCGCTAGCGCCACTGCCGTTGCTGATGAGATAGTATTAGGAATGGAATACTATATTCCACACTCCTATGTCATCAGCAAAGGCAGACGCAACCGCTGGTTCAATCGCGAGTGTGCCAGCGCTGTTGAGAGCAAACAGACGGCATACCGCGCTTGGATCAGAGGTAAAGCTCACAGGGCTCCCGAAACTCGCTCGCTAAAAGCAGCCTATAATAATGCCACCAAGTCGTGTAAGAGGGCCTACATTAGAGCGGATGCCCAGCGCGTTGCACGAGTAGGCCAAGAACTCCTGACGCATCCTACGGGCAGCCGTAGCTACTGGCGTCTGGCCAAAGCCGTGCAATCCAACTTCTGCCAACCCTCGCTGCCACCACTGAGATGTCCTGACGGAACTTTAGCTCACAAGCCGCAGGAAAAGGTCGATCTCCTGGCCAAACTCTTTGCGGCTAACTCCCGGATCGATGACTGTAATGCACAGCCACCCTCAATTCCTCACTGTGACCACACAATGTCTGATATTAAAATCAGGCAGTGTGATGTCCGTGCGGAAATGCAGTCAATCGATGTCCGGAAAGCTAACGGTCCTGATGACATCCCAGCAATAGTCCTGAAAATGTGTGCAGCGGAGTTGTCCCCTGTGTTAACGCGTCTGTACTGTCTCTCGCTCTCTTCGGGTTGTGTGCCGGAATCTTGCAGAGAAGCTAATGTGCAACCGATCCCTAAAAAAGGAGATCGGTCAGATCCGACTAATTACCGCCCTATAGCCGTAACTTCAGTGTTGTGTAAGATCCTAGAACGAATATTGAACAAACAGCTTATTCGATACCTAGAAGATCACTCCCTAATTCACGATCGTCAATATGGGTTTCGGCCAAAACGGTCAACGGGTGATCTTCTAGCGTACGTCACACATCTCTGGGGTGAGGCTATTGACAAGCGTGGCGAGTCACTGGCAGTTAGCCTTGACATAGCCAAGGCTTTTGATCGGGTCTGGCACAAAGCTCTTCTCTCCAAGCTCCCAGCATACGGTTTGCCCGCTCAGTTCTGTACCTGGATTGCCAGCTTCCTGCATGAGCGTAGAATCCGTGTCCTTTCGGATGGATGCGCTTCGCGGTTCATGTCAGTGAACGCTGGTGTTCCTCAAGGCTCCGTTCTGTCCCCCACGCTGTTCCTTCTGCATATCAATGACATGCTTCCTCTTGGAAACATTCATTGCTATGCAGATGATAGCACAGTGCATGGGGGATATAACGGGCACCCAACGGCTGGGCGGGTAGACACCGAAATGAAGCGAGCAAATCTTGTCATTGAGCTCGATCGGGTGTTGGACCTCATTTCTAAATGGGGCTCCGATAATCTGGTGGAGTTCAATGCCAAGAAAACACAGGTGTGCGCGTTCACAGCGAAAAAGTCGCCATTCCTTCCCCTTCCCTCTCTTCAGGGTACATCTCTAGGCCTGCAGAGCAGTATTAACATGCTCGGTATGGATATCCGCTGCGATCTGAACCAAAAGGACTACATCGAAACCGTGATTAAAAATGCCTCACGTAAACTCGGTGTCCTGAACAAGGTGCGGCGATTCTTCACGCCTGATCAGTTGTGTCTATTATACAAGACACAGGTGCGGTCTTGCGTGGAGTATTGCTTTCACCTTTGGGACGGCTCCGCAAAGTACCTTCTCGATGCCTTGGACAGATTGCAGCGCCGCGCTGTGCGCATTATCGGCAATGAGAGGTCACTAAAACTCTCGAGCCTTTGCAATTGCGTAGAGATATTGCGTCACTCAGCGTCTTTTATCGTTTATACCATGGCGAGTGCTCAGAAGAACTCTTTGACCTCATCCCTCCTTCTCCCTTCCTCCATAGGAGTACGCGTGCTGCTCTCCGGAGTCACCAATTTACAGTCTCTAACATTCCATCTCGCACAAAGAAATTTGGTGACTCGTTTCTTTGCCGCACTTCCAAAAGATGGAATAGTCTACCAGCACACATATTCCCTCCTACCTATGACATAGGGTCCTTCAAACGAGGCGTGAAGAAGCACTTTGTGGGCCGGCAGAGTGAGGATGACTGATGCTACGTCTCTTACGCTGCACCAGTTGTCCTCGCGCCTGGACCTCATTTCCACTTAACATCAGGTGGAGTGGGGTAATTTGCCGGGCTTAGTATATAAAAAAAAAGGGTACAGCTGGTTCTTCATCGGATCACCTAGACACAAAAGTACCTTTAACAAGTACTCAAAACAGCAAAGTCGTATCTCTGACACAAAAACAGGATAATGACGACAGGATTTTCATCTTTGGAACTCAGCGCTGCGTTGGCCTGGCGTCTGTGCTCTCACGCACAAGGCAAAACACATCTTATGGAAAATACGTGATTACATCGCAAACAAAACCGGACGCACTTACTTCTGATGTCTTGTTGAATTGTTAAAGTCAAAAGTCAAAGTCAAATTATTTATTCAATGTAAACCTTTACAGGCACTTATTGACGTCAATAATAATAATAATAAAAAAACAGTTAACTAACTTATAGTTAAGACTTAACAATTAATCTAACGAGCTATAGTCTGTGCCAGACAAAATGCGCATCGCTACCCCCAGTACCACTGCACGCCGAAATAGAATCGCGTCGAACCGAAATATAAGCCGTGGTCATAGAATTGTGTTAACAAACGTATCCTGGTACGAGACAAAAATAGCGGGCAAGTGTCTCTCCCCTAGCGACACAAACGGCTAATATTTATAGGTAATTTATCGTTTTTTTTTGACGTGACAACGTCTTATAAATTGGTTTGCCGGGTGACACTTCAAGAAACTGCGTTACGCTCCGCTCACGTTATGCGCTCACAATGAGAGCGAGTGAGAGGCACGCGTCCCTTCCACTCGGGCATGGTTAGCCCGCCTAAGAGCGAGAGAGACAGACATAAAAAGTGAAAGGCACTTAATGTTTTAAATATAATTCTTTGTATAAATAAATGTTTTAAATTGTTACTATTATTTCATCCTTCTTCCTACTATACGAATGAATATTCACATTAAAATTATTTTACCACTCAAAGTCGTTGTCACGTAAAACTTTCGCCCGTATACCGACTTTACAGGCAACCAATTTTTTTTAGGATGAAAGGTGAAGAATGATAAATCACAATGAATTGTTAACTTAAGTTATTACTTTAAGGAATAAAATTAAATGTGATTTCCAATTATCATATTGATATTGTGGTAAGTAATAGAAATTGGAAATAACTGAGTTTTTAAAGTAAAATAAAGTAACGGTTGAAATGAGTTTTGGAAAACATTAGTACCTAACCAATAAGGTTGACATTTTTAATCATTCAAATATCTTTTTTTATAAAAACTTAAGCATAGAAAACGTCAAAAATTAATAAGCATAAATTTGTGTGTTTTAAAATTGTTTCGTTTTTCGTCTTGGTACAAGCACAGAATAACTAATATTACTTCCGTACAGAAGGTTCACCCTCCAACGACCCCCACGCGAAACCGAAACCCATCGCGTGACCCGAGCGTTCATATTCCGTTAAGCAAAGCCGACTCGAGCGCAGGGTTTACGCGCGCGCGTAGGGTTTACGAGTTAAGGCTAGATAGGTCGCGCTTTGAGTTTTTCAAACCATTTAAGACATAGAAAATAATGGTTTAAATTCTGGAAAAAAAAGTATGTATTATATAGTCTGACCGCCACCGCCGCACCGCGCCCCGGGCACGCGAGCGGCGAGGCGGGGGGGCGAAACAGTTGCTCCATTTAGTTATTCTGCCGTCATCGCTCACGGCGGCAACTAGTGTGTCAGACGCACATGAGATAAAATATCCAAAATGGGTCGTGCATTATCACGAGATAATCAAGACAGTCATTTTTAAAGTGGCCGAATATTTTAAGAAAAGAAAAGCAAACAAAGTTTATATTATATAAGGTGACTGCCAGAAACCGCAAGAAACTTCAAGGGCCGATCAGGTCAAGCGTCTTAAACATGAGAAAAATGGTCTCATTGCAGATTAACGTAGGTACTTATCGCCCAGCTGACGCGAACGGGTCAACAGACGGTCGACCGGCCGGCCGTTGCCCGCGCGTTGTAAATAATTGTTTTCCATTTACTTTTCTTATGTTATTGCTTTAAAATAAATTAGATACTCAAATAAATACAAAGACTATCCAATTAAAATTCACAAAAGAATTATTTAATTAAAAATGAAAAAAAAACACGAATTCCTTTTTTGTCATCTTTGTCATGTTCAAAACACCCGAACCGACCAGCCCCCGAAGCCCCCCGCGGTTCCTAGCAGTCACCCCATATATTTCCAAGAATTAAAGATTTATTTCATTTATATTGGTTCTTTAATTTAAAAACGGATTGGATGTAATTATACTCGTAAATATAAAGCTTCAATAAACTGTGCTTCGATATCGTAAGAACTGTCTGACACTACGAATCTCATGTGAGTTCATGCTCTTTACTTCCCACTCCCCCCACCACCCGCGCATACCCAAGGCGCGGCACAGCGGCTGCGGCCAGGCCATAGTTAAGGATCTAATCTATTCAAAGTCTCATTCAGTTACAAGATCCAATGAACTTCACTCGATAGAAAAAAAAATCCCAAAATTACCCCTTTTTGTAATGTTTTTCAATATTATGACTAAACTACTGATACTTAACTGTTAATTTTTGTACTCAACGAAAGACAAACAATTCGCAGATAAATTAGCAGAGAATCCTATAAAGTATATACCTAAAGGCAACAAAACGCGCGGCTTCGCTGTTATACCCGTCCCGTACCATCGAGAGAGCGAGAGAAGCCGCGAGAGAGAAATACCTGGGGCCCAAGTCTGCCAATCCACGAATGGCACAATTGAATCGCAGCTGGATCGCACTGCAACCGCGCGACACATCCTCAAGTAAAAGAGAAAGACAAAATAATAATCTGTGTTGGTGAAAACGATTATGACATTAAAATTGTATTGACACATTTACGTAAATTCATTAATAAATATCAAAATAATAATAATATAATTGTATTAAATGTCTTAAATAATAAGTATATAAATGTATTAGAATTAAATAATAATATTAAAAACTTTTGTAATGAATGTAAAAATTGTTCTTTTATAGATTCTAACTCCAGAATTTACATGAAATTAGCAAATTAATTAATTTTAATATTGACTATTGTGATTATAAAAACAAATACTTGAATGTTACGGAAATAAAAAAGATGATAGCGCGTGGTAGATCATTGCCCCTAAAATCCAACTCAATACCCACAGACGTCCTTAATTATACTAAAGGTACAATCCCATACTATTTTAAAAGACTTCACTCAGAAGGCCACTTTACTGTTGACGGCAACAAATCTTTATCATTAAAACAAAAAACAATACCTCAATATTTTTCAAAAAGTAGTAAAAACCCGTTTTTTCGTGAATTTAACTAAAACACCTCTTCATACATTTAGAATCATGCACCAAAATATTGCTAGCATATTCGCCAAACAGGAAATACTAGAGTTAACTTTGCAAGAACTGCATAAAGCTGATAACGTTCCGGACGTTATTTGTTTAACAGAAACTTTCTTGCGCAAAGGTACCGAAAGATTTTTGAATCTAAAGAACTATGAATTAGCGACTGTTTTTTGTAGGAATGAGCAGAGGGGCGGCACATGTATTTTGGTCATAAAGAATTTAATATTTGAGGATCTGACAAGCGTGAGACGATATGTATCTGAAAAAAACTTTTGAGGCTTGTGGCATAGAAGTACCCGCACACAAATTACTAATACTTTGTCTTTATAGAACGCCCAAGTCTGATCCAAACATTTTTTTGAATAAACTTAATCAGCTCTTGTTTGAATTAACGAGAACATACAATAATAAAACAAAGATAGTTGTGACTGGTGACTTTAATATAGATACCCTTAAGCAGGGACGAATAACGAATGATTTGCGCGATTTATGTTACAATTATAATATGCAAATCCACATTAATGTCCCCACACGTAAAAATTATTGTATTGACCATATACTGAGTAACATTAACGATGCGAGTGTTGATGTGATTCCTCTTTGTTTGTCAGATCACGAGACATCTCAGTTTATAAATTTCTCTGTTAAACAGAACTACAGCTGTCCGAAACGCTATATAATCTATAGAAAAGACTATGGCTACTGTTCCGTCGGGCGAAGTGTGAGAGGTTGTGATGATGATGGGATTCCATGGCGATGGTAAATAACGGCTGCGTCTCTTAAGGTGATGTTGTATATTTACAGTGACTACATTGTGACTAACTTATTATCTAAACCTTACAAGACTATTTATACAGTAATACTACGTAGATGTTGGAGGGAGGATGCCGTGACATATCTTTATCGGATCTGCACGCGTTTAGGAATGTGCTTACAAACTCTTTAACCGATACGTGATGATAATAAATTATGTGGCGACTAAGGCCGCCACAGTTACGATAATATTTTAAAATTTAAAGCACATTTAAGTCATTTAACTTGGTCTGAAACATATTCGGAGACCGATTTAAATAAAGCTTTCAATTATCTTCATGAAACTTTAACCTTATTTTACAAGCTATGTTTTCCAACTATACAAATAAAAATAAATAATAAAGACAAAAAACAAAATTGGATCAGCAGAGGTCTAAAAATAAGTTGCAAAGTAAAAAGAAAACTGCGCTTCCAGTACTACAAAAATAAATCAAATTTAAATAAAAATAAGTACATGAAATATTCAAAATTGCTAAAAATTTGCATTTATCGGTCTAAAAAAATTGCAAATACAAAATTTATATGCCACAGTAAGAACAAGTGCAAAGCAACTTGGTCGGTAATAAAAAATGAAATTAGCTCCTCAAAGTTAGATGACAATATTGCAAGTCTTAAAATAAATATTGAATGTTTAACGTCACCCAAAAAAATTGCCAGTGCCTTCAATAAATATGTATTTCGTAGAATCTTCCAACGTCAGCAATTCAACATTTAATAATTTGCAACTTAAATTAAGTGCTAACACGATGTTCCTAAGGCCTGTGTCTCAAGAAGAGGTAAAAAAAGTTATCATGACTTTAAACAATACAACCTCTGAGGGTTTTGACGGTATTAATACGAAAATAATTAAGGCATGTGTGTCTGAATTAGTACCGATTTTGACGTACCTTATAAACTTATCTTTTTCAACAGGAATTTTTCCTGATGCACTAAAATCGTCCATCGTTAAACCTCTCCATAAAATAGGCGATAAGGATGAAATCAATAATTACCGTCCAATTGCCTTAATACCGGTCTTGTCTAAAATATTTGAGAAGTGCATGTATTTCAGACTATTAGACTACTGCGACAAATTCAATATAATAAATAAAGAACAGTTTGGCTTCCAAAAGAATAAGTCGACAACATTAGCTATATTTACATTGATCAATACAATTCTGACAAATATTAATGATAATTTTTTGACAACTGCCTTATTTTTTGACTTATCAAAAGCATTCGACTTCGTTTCTCATAGTAAACTATTAAAAAAATTGGAGGCGATGGGAATAAGAGGGCTCGCACTACAGTGGATATCGTCATATCTCACTAATCGACGTCAGTGTGTTATTGTTAATAAAATAGTTAAAAATGAACTTAAGTCACACTTATCTGAATTTATTAACAACGGCAGCGGCGTCCCTCAGGGTAGCGTTTTAGGTCCAATCCTATTCGTACTCTACATTAATGACATAACAGAAGCGACTAATCATAAATGTTGTTTATATGCAAATGACATCTCTATTATTGTGACTACTAATAAGAATAATTTTACATTATGTGACCATGAAAAGGACATGAATTATACTATTGACAACATTATGAAATGGCTTGAGAATAATAATTTAAAAATTAATTTACTTAAGTCGAATTATATACAATTTAATCAATCTATACATTCTAAATACAATTTTAAATAAAATATTGATAAAATAGAGGAAGTAACACAAACCAAATTCTTAGGGGTTACTATAGACCGAAACATAAACTGGAAACTACATGTAGAAAATTTATGCAAAAGGATTCATCAATTTGTATACGCTCTCAACAAGTTAAGTAAGATAACTAACAGGGAGACAACAGTAACAACCTATCGCGCATATTTAGATTCTATATTACGATACGGATTGATATTATAGGGCAATGGCACAGACGCTAGCAAAGCATTTATCGCACAAAAAAGATGTATCAGGGCTATCTGTGGTATCCCACCTGATGAATCCTGTCGACCATATTTTAGGGGCCTTACTTTGCTACCGCTACCATCTCTGTACATATACGAGATTAGCATATTTGTATATAACCACATGTACCTATATAAGAAAGCTCGAGATGTTAACTCTAGGATAAAGAGAAATCCTAATAGATTAGTCCTAAGTAATATTCCTAAATCGGAAAAATATAACAAAAATTGTATTGTCATGTGTGTTCGAATTTATAATAAGATGCCCTGTGAATTTAAAAATCTCAGCTTCAATTTGTTCAGAAGTAAATTATATACGTGGCTTATGGATAAAAACTTTTATGACATTAAGCAATTTCTAAACAATAAAAATTAGGTTTAATTGTAACAATTTGCATGCAACTCAAATGTGCAAAACATGAGAACTGTTCTTTACAATTTTAACAACTTTGTATACAATGTTTTATGCAAATAAATATATTATTATCCTCTTTATTTAACATAATTCTTAAGTTTAATTTTTTACAATATTTTATATAAAAACCTATTTACAATATAAAATATTATAAAAAACTTAACCTAGGTTGCCACCGGCAGCGGGGATAGACCCAAGCTATCGGTGGTTAGGGCTGCAGAGTGAGGAACCTCCTGACAATACGTGCCGTGTCAAGGAGTACTGCCTTTTGCATCTGACCCTTGACCCAACCTTTCAGCGAGAGCCTCTCTAGGTGTTGATCGAGGCTCTTTGCTATAAGGCCGTGTGCCGAAACGACTATCGGTACAATAATGGTTGAATCCACATCCCACATGGCGGTAACCTCGTGAGCCAAGTCAAGGTACTTACTGAGCTTGTCCTTCTCGGCTTTCACGAGGTTCTCGTCATGAGGTATGGTGATATCAACCAATATTGCTTGGCGCTGAGATCGGTCGATCACCACGATATCAGGCTTATTAGCGACAATAGTCCTGTCCGTGATGATAGAGCGATCCCAGTAGAGCATTGCATGACCATTTTCGAGAACTGGCGCAGGTGCGTACTTATAGTACGGCACCTCTGATTCAACAAGGCCATATTGAAGAGCAAGTTGCTGGTGAATTATTCTGGCTACTTGGTTGTGTCTGTGCAAATACTCTCCGTTAGCAAGATGAGAACAACCGCAAATAATATGTCGGAGTGATTCTCCAGGACGGCGGCATGCCCGACAGATGTCGACCGTACCGTCCCTCATAATATATTTCCGGTAGTTATTCGTCTTGATAACTTCATCTTCAATAGCACAGACAAAACCTTCGGTTTCCCCAAAGAGGTCACCGAAACGTAGCCAGTTCACCGAGGCAGGCAAATCTACATCAGGCCCAGTTAGAGCCCGATAGTAGCGCCCGTGTAGCACCTTGCTCTTCCATATGTCCTTGCGATCGAGAGTGCTTAGCACCACTGGTTTGCGCCAGTTTTCTGTTGCCAAGGAGAGCGGCGTAAAGTGTCTATCAACTGCCACGACATCCAAATGCATCCCGCACTCACTGTTAAGGAAATAATCCCTGAGACTGCACACCTCACGGTTATGTAGGTCCTTGGCATTTAAAAAGCCGCGACCCCCACATCTCCGCGGGATGTACAGCCTCATAACAGATGAGCGCGGGTGTAACATTCTGGAAGTCGTGAGCATTTGACGGACTCTTCTATCCAAGGCGTCCAATTCGGTCTGAGTCCATCTTAGTATGCCAAAGGAGTATGTGAGTAGAGGCATAACCCAGCCATTAAAAGCACGTGTCTTATTGCCACCCGATAAAAGACTGTTAAGTACTTTTCTTAGGCGGCAAAAGAATCGCTCCCGTAATGACTGTTTTATGTCCCCATCCACAACACCCAAAGACTGTGACATACCAAGATATTTATATGTTTCAACTTCGGAGAGAGATCTGAAGTTTATCGTTTCGGAGAGTTGTAAATTGGTTGAATTTACTACTCTCCCACGCTGTACATGCATAACCGCACACTTATCTACACCAAACTCCATCTTGATGGCACTGCTGAAAGTCTCAGTAATTTTCAGCAGTTTCACCAAGTCTTGGCGGTTTGGTGCGAGCTCACTATCTCACATCCTGGTTGACTCAAGACCGTGGTCCACTGCCGCATACATGATATCAAAAAGGATTTTAAAGTTATATCAATTTTATATAACTCTAAAATCCTTACCAACCATGAATGCGGCACCGAATCATAGGCCTTCTTATAGTCAATCCAGGCTGTAGAGAGAGTCCCTCTGCCACGCCGGACCTTCTGGCATATGGTCATGTCAATGAGAAGAAGCTCCTTAGTACCACGGGACCCAACCCTACATCCATTCTGAGTCATGTCCAAAATATTGTTTGCAACAATGTGCGTGTTAATTTTTATTCTCAGAATGGATGTAAGGAGCTTGTATAAAGTAGGTAAGCACGTGATGGGTCTATAATTTTTCGGTTCCGTGGTACTACCTGATTTATGGAGCAGAAAAGTGACACCAGTAGTCAACAAACTTGGGAGTGAGCCGAGCTCTATGGCTTCTTGGAATTGCGTTGCCAGTAACTCGTGTGAACATCGAAACCACTTGATCCAGAAGTTGTGCAATCCGTCCGGTCCTGGGCATTTCCAATTTTGGGCCGTACGGATTGCACAACTTACGTCAGCTGTACTTATATTTATAGGCTGCATGGTCTCGATAGGTTCACACGCGTCACTGACAACACGCATCCATTCACCTTCCGTGTGCTCGACGGACACCGACCAAATGCTGCGCCAGAAATTAGTCATGGCATCAACATCTGGTAGCTGTCCGTCGCTCACACGTTGATCAGCTCCTTCCCAACGTCTGTATACTTTTCTTTGGTCACTTTGAAAGAGGCGATTTTGTTGGTATCGGTCCACACGCACTCTGTAGCGACGTATACGGTTTGCCCACGCATAGACTTTTTGCTTCAGAAAGTCAATACTTTCCGTCACACAAGCCATATAGTTTTCCGGACGAACATCAGTCCCAACAAAGGCTTGTGTGACGAATCGCATGACGCGAGGTCGATTATTGCCATTTCTGAAGCAAATTAGCTTTGCAATGAGTGTCCTGAACTTATTAATACGCCCCTCGATCCTCAATTGCCAAGCAGGGGCAGTCCCGGTTCGCCGCGGTACTCGGTCAGAATCCTGGAATTTGACACGAGCAACGCGACACACCGTGATGGCCCCACAATAAAGGATCGAGTGGGTATCAATTAAACTTTCACTGGTTCCAAGATAAGGAACCAGTAAATCGTTCAAGGCACTCATTAACGCCAAATTATGTCTATTCGTGGGCAAACAAGGTATACGCGGCCTAGAGTTACGCGTGTCACGATACTGTAGAATAGCATCGTTCAAAGCGCTCCTCATTTGCTCATTCGCCTGTATACTTACATTCGTATTTATGAAATCTTCATCGTCGGGTATCGGATCTACTCGCGCCACCAAAACCGGCGTCACGGCCGGTAATTGTGGGGCAGGCCGATCCTGCACCGAAGAAGAAGCCGCACAAATACGTTGTGACTCCAGGCGTAGCCGATCAAGTGCTGACTGATCCAGCAAGTTGTTACGCTGGATCACCCGCACCTGATCCGACAATCGTTGGGCAGACACGCCTATGGTCGGTTCAAGGGCCTGAAACAAAGACAGCATCCTAACACGATACGCAGTAAGGGTAGTTCCTCCCTCTGTTGCCCTGTAGTAGGCGCGCATGCAGTTCTCATTTATTTGTTGAGTCCATCGCATGCGGCGCACTACACCGCCGGTAGCGGGGGTCGTACGCGGGGCAGATTGCCCCACTGATCCCAAGCGTGCCGGCAGCGGTGGTCGTCCACGTCGCGCAGGTCGTTGTGGCGGCGGAGACGGCGATCGCCCGCTCACGCTGCTCGACTCGTCTCTGGTAAAATCATCAGACGAGGAGCTTACGGTCGGCGGAGCGGGCGATGATGGAGGGCGTGCGCTTCGTCTTGCTCTTCGTAGTATCATACTTTCATTTTTATTTTAGTACATTATGTTTATTGTTTCAGGTCCATGATTGTATGTTTGATCAATTTTTGTATGGCATATTGTGTTGACATACGTCACCATTCTTCAATTTTGTTATTGTTGATTTTCTCATTTTTAAATTATTGTGGTAGTTATATTTATATGTTTTTGATATATTTTTAGCTGGTTTTCTCGATAAATAAGTTTATAAACTGTTGTAATTTGTCAAAAGACTTGTTACAAAATAAAATAAAATACTTGAAATAAAAATGATTATTATTATTATTGTAATGACAAAGCATTGATTGTTACATTCATTACATTTAATTGTTTTTCCAAGTGCTTGAGCCACATATCCAGCGATTATGTTATAATTTGTACGGTAAACTCTGTCGTTTTGGCATCGCGGAATAAAAATCATCAAAATCTCGTAAATTACTCTTATTTAGTTCTATATTTTTGACGCCATCACTGAGGGTGCCACGTGTTGTAGTACTATTGATTATTTTTACTGCTGAAGAACAGTTAAGTAGCTAAATGTATTCTAAGTCTACGCAATTTCCAGTGTCTCTGTTTTTCATTTCTATATGACACAGCAGTTTTTTATAAAAATTTGCAACTGTTTTGTTGTGGGATTAGTGTTACATCCGCCATGGGCTCGAATATTACAAAAAAATAACTATAGACATGAACTTCATTTTTTTTTGTTCAACGAAGTGGTTTAATAATATTTCCGTACCTTTAATATACACTCAGAGGTCAAGAAATCCAGTTTTTCTACCACTTTTGAGCAAATAATCTCTTTGTAATGTTTTTAGTCAACATTGCTTCATAAAATCTTAGAAGTTTTCACCTCTGAGATCCGAAAGAAATATTTTTACAAATATTTGAACATTCGGTTAATATGAAGCTGAATGTTTTATATTTTAGCGTTTTATTAACGCTTAAATATACTTAGGTAAAATTTTAAACACTGAAAAAAGACGACAACCTCAGGCGGGAATCGAACCACGCACCTTCCGCATTCCGGGCGGCTGCCTTAACCACTTGGCTACCGAGGTCTGGCTTTCAACCGTCGAAATTTGTCAATGTTTGATGTTTATGTTTTTAGTCAACATTGCTTCATAAAATCTTAGAAGTTTTCACCTCTGAGATCCGAAAGAAATATTTTTACAAATATTTGAACATTCGGTTAAGATGAAGCTGCATTTATAGATTAATGTTTTATATTTTAGCGTTTTATTAACGCTTAAATATACTTAAGTAAAATTTTAAACACTTCTATCATACAATTTAAATTATTTACTTTTGCAGCCAATAAGAATAACCGCCACTTCTGCTACCTGCATTGATAACATATATACTAATGTAATTGTTGAAATAAAAGAAGGAAAACTTATGAAAAACACTTTTCGATTTATTTTAACCTTAACCATTTGCAATACACATTTCTATCAAAAAATACAACCACAGAGTTCACGGTGTGGCCATACCAAAAAGAAAAACATATACTAGAGTAATGTAATGATGTAATGATGCCACAGCAAAAAACAATAAAAGGTGACAGCTTGCGCTGCTAAAATACTAGATGGCGTTATGTGTATCAAGATTATAACATTTCCTGTATATTTCAACACGCCTCCTTAAATTTATAATCTTAATCTTTTACCACAATAATTAACTTATTACTTAGGTACTAAACTAATCTTAACTCTAATCTGTTTTTCAAAAATTTTGTTTTATCTAAACTTTTAGTTAACATGTCTGCTAAGTTAAACTTGGTATCAATTTTTACAATATCAATTATTTTATTTTCATAGTTCTCGTTTATATAATGGTACTGCACTTCGATGTGTTTTGAATTTTTTGTAAAGTTACCGTACTTAGCAATCGCAATTGCACCTGAATTATCTTCATACAACTTTATTGGTTCACAAAATTTAACATCAAATGACTCACTTAACAAATTTCTAATAAAAAGTACTTCTGTTACTGCCTCTGACATAGCAATATATTCTGCAAAAGTTGAACATTTAGTTACTGTATTTTGTTTACGTGTTTTCCAAAAAATTAAGTTTCCAAAAAATCTATAATAAAACCTGACGTTGACTTCCGATCTACATTATCTCCAGCATAATCAGAATCTACCATACAATCCAATATTTCAGTGTCTACATTATCATAGTATGTTAACTTTAAATCCTTCGTCTTATACAGATATTTTAACACTCTCATTGCATATTTGTAATGTGTTCGGTTGTAACAACTTTGATATCTACTTAAGTAATTTACACTGTATGCTATATCCGGCCGTGTGCCTGTACTAATATACAATAATTAACCTATTATATTTCTATACTTTATACTTTCATCTACTTCTATAGCTTGTTCCAATTTTAAGTTTGTTTCCATTGGAGTATCATATAACTTAGAATTTTCTAGATCATATTTTGCAGCCAAAGATTCAATATATTTTGTTTGATTTAGAGTCATTACATTTTTATCATCACTATAATCAATATCTATGCCAATATAGTTTTTAATATTTCCCAAATCTTTCATTGCAAATTTTTTCAATTAATTAGTTTTTATCTCTTGTATTTTAATTTTATTTTTACAACATAACAAGAGATCATCAACAAATATTAGTATATAAATTGGATCTTTGTTTGCTCTATTTACGTATAAACAGTAATCATAGTTACTTCTAACAAAACTCAACGTTTTAATAAATTTATCAAAACAATCATACCATACTCTAGAACTTTCTTTGTGACCATAGAGAGCTTTTTGCAATTTGTAAACTTTATTGTCTCGAGTTTCATAACCTTCCGGTTGATTTATATAAACTTCTGACTTTATATTACCATTTAAAAAAGCTGTCTCGACATCCATTTGTTCAATAAATAAATTATTTTTGCAACTGTATGACAATAAAATTTTCAACGTTTGCATTTTTCCTACTGGTGAGTAAACATTTTCAATGTATTCCTTTTGCTGGAATCCTCTTACAACTAATCTAGCTTTATAGACATTATTGTTTTTCTTTTTAAACACCCACTTAACATCTATAACCTTTTTATCTTTTGGCCTATTAACAATTTGCCAAGTATTATTTTTATTTAAGCTATTTATTTCAGAATTCATTGCTATTTGCCATTGTTTACTATCATGGGAGTTTGTCGCCTCCTCAAATGTACTTGGTACATTTGCATCAATACAGTTTACATATATATAATGCGAAACTGGATTACCATACCTAGAAACTTGGGTTCTTTTTCTTTTTGGCGTTAGTACTGGTACATGTTTGTCTCTATTATCATCTAAATTATTATTATTATTAACCAGATCCTTAATAGCATTATTAGAATTTGTCTCAACGGCGTCTACAAAATTTTCATCGCTTTCGTACTCGGTTTTAGACATTTTATTCGACACATTTGAAGTTAGATCAATGTCTAAATCTTTATAATTTACTCTTTGATCATCAAGTTTTTCTAAACAAATTAATTGAATATTTTCTTCCACCACCTGTACATGTCTAGCATTAATTATTTTGTTATTTAATAGAACTCTATAACTATTTTCATTATAACCCACTAAAATCCCTTGTTGGGCTTTATCATCCTAAATCCAAATACTTCTTCTTAAAACTTCAGGAACCCTGACAAAGACTCTACTCCCATAAATCTTTTAATGCCCTACATTAGGTTTTATTCTAAAAAATATCTCATACGGAGTTTTATTTTCAACTGTATTTGCAATTGTTCGATTTTTTAAGTAAGCTGCTGTTTTTATTGCTTCTGGCCAATACCTTCTATGAATTTTAGCTTCTCTCATTAAACACCTACCTATATCCATAGCAGATCTGTTGTATCTTTCTGCAACTCCGTTTAATTCGTGGACGTAGGGTGGACATGGTAACAACTCTATACCCTTTTGCCGTATAAAATCATAAATATCCTTATTTAAATATTCCTTACCATTATCACACTGTAATTTCCTAACCCTTTTGTTGAATTTATTTTCTACTAAATTTACAAATTCTATAAAGCAGCTAGCAGTTTCAGATTTACTTTTAATACAAAATATTCTTGTACATTTACTATAGTCATCAATAAATGTCAAGAAATATTTTTCTCCTCCATAACCAGTTGTGTTGTGTGGTCCATTCAAATCAGTATGAATCAATTCCAAAATTTCAGTAGTCTTTTTCATATTATTTTCAAAAGGTACATTACACATTTTACTTTTAATACAATTTGAACATTTCATTTCCGTGTTTTCAATCTTATCCGGCAAACCATCTACTAATTTATCATTAATTAACTTATTTAAATATTGAAAATTTACAGGATTTAGATGGTAGATGGTAGATGAGCTCTCTTGAGGGTAGATGGCGCTGCCAACTAGTAAACAATAGCTCCGTATAAATTTGTAATTTAAAAATAGTGAAAGTAAACATTAGATGCATTACTAATGAACACTGTGTAAAGTGCGGCCTAAAGACTCTGTACAAGTGTTATCCCCGAAAAATACGTACGTTTTAGTGAGAAAAGAAGTCGGTGTATATCTAGTGACTAAGTAAGACTGATTTTATCTAATAAATTAAACAAATTTCATATAAAATTAATTGAACAATAACAATATCGTGTCTAGTGCCTAAAATATAATAAAGTGACTATCATTCTAACTGGAACTAAGTGAATAAATCTTAAATTATTATGTGCCTATTCAGACGGTTGATATAATTCAAATGTATGTAAGACTAATCAGCTGCTTGACATAGGTACTAGAAGGTATACACGTAGGTAGGTATGTAGGTTAGCCTGGAGAATAACAACACTCGACTGATCGGTAATCTATTTATTTCGAGACTGGCCATCTGTTCGATTACGTGTTAACAAAAGCTAATGCCGCCGGTAGACACATAAAACATAAGTAACAAATACCTTACACCTCCACCCTTAATTTACACTTAACCTAATAAGGACATCATTAAAGTTAATTTAAACAATCAACAAGAATCAATCTATTTGAAATCTAATGACAGGATGGCGAGATCGTTTGGGACGTGCAACCGGTTCCGGTGTCACCGGTGCGGACGTAGCGTCCTTCCATGCACTATCTGGTGAAGCCTTCGTACTTTCTCCGCCCTTATTAACCTCACTAGGTTCACCTTCCCCCACTGTATCGGAATTCGACATAGTTACGCCATCCTCACACCCCACCGTACTATTATCTCCGTTCTCCCCTTCTCCCGGACAAGCAACACTAGACAAACGTGCTCTGCGCCTAATTTGGTCTATATGTCTAGATAAATGTCGACCGTATTCGTCACCGAGAACATACCTACGAGACCCTTCCCTGTTCGTCACTTCAGCCTTTATCCATTTATCTTTACTACCATACTCTCGGGCCCAAACCTGGTCACCTTGTGACAGCGGCCGGAGTACCCCCCCTGCGTATTCGACCTGCTTTTGCTGCGCGGCGCGTACCCTATCCACTAAGCCGCCGTCGTCGCGGCGCAGCAAATCCAGTCTAGTCCGCAGCGAACGTCGCTGTAAGAGCATCGCCGGGGTCTCCCCGGTCGTGCTTTGAACCGAATTTCTATAAGCTAGTAAAAATGTTTGTAAAGCAGCATCTATATCTATCTTATCTCTAAAAGCTTTCTTAATTGCTCGTTTGCATAATTTAACGGCATTCTCTGCCGCCCCATTAGACTGCGGATGATATGCGGGTGAGAACACCTGCTGAACCTCGTTAGTATTGAGAAATTACTTGAACTTTGTACTCGTAAAGGGTGGACCCTGGTCGGACACTAGCGTCGTCGGTAGACCGAATCTAGCAAAGAGCGATCTCAGTACTTTAATAACACTCTCTGCATTGGTTTGTGTCATCCCAAAAATCTCGAGCCACTTACTGCTGGAGTCGATAAGTACAAAAAAAGTTTTACCTTTGTACGGCCCCAAAAAATCAACATGTACGCGGCTCCACGGCTGCCCTGCTAAGTACGGCCAGGGCTGCGGCGGCGCGCGCGGCGGAGCCGACGCCTCGGCCGCGCAAGTGTCGCAGCCCCGGCACGTCGCTTCCACATCCGCATCTATACCGGGCCACCACACGTAACTTCGAGCTAGGCTTTTTGTTTTAACAATGCCCATGTGACTGCTATGCAATTGTTTTAATATAGTTTGCCGCAGTTCCTTAGGCACTAACATCCTATAGCCCCACATTATACATCCACAATCCAAATACAACTCGTGCCGACGACCATAAAACGGTTTTAATTCCTCCGGACAAACCGTAGGCCAACCGGATTGTATGTATGACATAATTTTACACAAATCCCTGTCTTTTGCTGTTGCGCTTTTTATGTCATTTCTCGTCACGGGCAAAAAATCTTCTACGAACTGAACATAAGTTATATCTTTCTTTGTCGCTCGCTTATTTTCGCTACGCCTCGGTAACCTCGATAACCCATAGGCACAATTTTTTTTAGACGTTACGTATTCAATTTCATAATCATAACCCATCATCAGGACTGCCCAACGTTGCAGCCGTGAAGCCGCCATAATTGGTATGCCTGTTTTCTTTCCAAAAATGTGCGTCAAAGGCTTATGATCTGTCCTAAGTAAAAATTTTCGACCATACAAAAACTGCTGATACTTCCTCAGTCCAAATACTATACCTAGCGCTTCCCGGTCTATTTGTGAGTACGCTCGTTCCGCTGGTGTGAGCGAGCGTGAAGCGTAAGCCACTGGACGCTCCCCTTCCGGCGTGACGTGCGACAGTACGGCGCCTACCCCTACGCTGCTCGCGTCCGCCGTCAGTATCAAGGGTAATTCCAGAGAGTAGTGTACTAGCACCTCGCTCGAGGTTAGGGCTCGTTTCACCTGCTCTAACGCTTTTTGACAACTTTCATCCCAGATAAATTTAACGCCGGTTTTAAGCAAATTATATAACGGAGCGAGAATAGTACTAACACTTTTTATAAACTTTGCGTAATACATAACGGTCCCAATAAACGCTCTTAACTCAGACACATTTGTAGGCACTGGGGTTTCCACTATAGCTCTTACTTTTTCAGGACAAGTATGGACCCCCTCCTTGTTTATAACATAACCTAAATAATTTACGGATTCTTCGAAAAATGCACACTTTTCTTTTTTAACCTTGAGGCCGTGTGCCTCCAACCTATTAAACACCTTATGTAAGTTATCTATATGCTGTCTATTACTATTACCTGTAATAATAATATCGTCCAGGAAGACGCCCACGTGAGGTAAATCCGAAAATAATTGTTCTAATCGCTTCTGGAATATACCTGGACTCGAAGACAACCCGTAGACTAGACGGTTGTACTTAAATAACCCTTTGTGGGTGTTAATGACGGTGTATTTACTAGATTCATCTAACAATAGCTGGGCGTACGCTTGCGATAGGTCAATTTTGCTAAACCGCTCCCCCCCGTGTAACCTCGCTAACAGGTCTTCAACCCTCGGCAACGGATAACGGTCGACTTCTATAACTTTATTAAGCGTTAGTTTAAAATCAGCACACATCCTAATGTTACCGTCCTTTTTGACGACGGGGACAATCGGTCGCCCAATCCGAGCGGTCGACGGGTGTGAGGATGCCGTCGCGCACCAGCTGCTCCAGCGCGCGCTCCACGGGCTCGCGCAGCGCGTAGGCGAGTGGCCGCGCGCGCAGGAACACCGGCCGCGCCCCCTCGCGAATGTGTATGCGTACTGGCTCGCCGGTGAATCGTCCCAAACCATCCTCAAACACCTTATAGTATCTGGAACTAAATTCACTTAAATTAAATCCTGGTACTTTCGTTACATTCATATTGTGGCTGTAAACAATATTAGGTAACTAAATACTGAGCTCGGCTATCCATTGTCTACCAAGTAATACAGTCTTTCCATTTTTAACTACGTACAAATCTATTTTTTTTTCTTTATTCTTGTATTTAACTAATGGTCTCAACACTCCTACGGGTTTCACTAAATCCCCCGTGTAATACTTTAATATCAAACTACAATTTTTTATCGGTACATCTTGAAAATATTTTTGATAAGTACATCTCAAAACTAATATACAAGAAACGGCGCTGCCCGTATCGCACTCCATAGCTACCTGTCTATTGTTTATAATAATCGGTATATAGATAGGTTTACACTGATCAATAGATAACTGATTGAAATAAGTTACAATATTTACCTCGTCACTATCGGTACTATCATGACCGTCTATGTTATTTAGCAGCTGTTGTGCCACCTCCACGTTGTACTGCTGTGACAAGTTTGGGCACACACGCTTCAAATGCCCTCGTTTGTTACACACACGACACACGTAGCTACTAAACTTGCACGATATCGGTTCATGCGCACCCCCGCAAACGCGACAATGTCGTTGCCTCGTGCCACGTTCCGCTGGAGTCGGCGGCGGCGCTGGCCCGCGCGAGCCATCATAGCTAGGCCCCGCTCGCCGTCCACGCCACGAGGCGCGACCCGCCGCCGCACCGCTGCCGCCGCCCGCCGCCGCCACCGCAGATATCGCTTGACAGTCCACTGGTGGGCTCGAGCCCCTGCCCGCCCTCGACTGACCTTGACCTACGACGATCGCCGCATCTTTCTCGGCCGCCTCCATACTAACCGATTAATTATAAGCCTTGCCAAAGTCTAACTTACTTTCGGCAAATAGGCGCTGCCTGATGGCCTCACTCCTTATACCACATACCAACTGATCTCTCAGGCTATCCTGTAACCAACTTCCAAAATCGCATGTTTTTATCATTTTTTTCAATACCGCCACATATTCAGCAATCGTTTCGTCGTCGCCTTGCTTCCTATTTCTGAATTTATACCGTTCCGCCAACTCACTCGGTTTTGGCTGCAAATGATTTTCCATTACACTTGTAAGTTCTGCAAATGACTTATTTTTCGGTTTCTCGGGTGTACATAAGCTGACCAACAACTCATAGCCTGATCTGCGGTGGCGGCGGCGGGCGGCGGCAGCGGTGCGGCGGCGGGTCGCGCCTCGTGGCGTGGACGGCGAGCGGGGCCTAGCTATGATGGCTCGCGCGGGCCAGCGCCGCCGCCGACTCCAGCGGAACGTGGCACGAGGCAACGCCATTGTCGCGTTTGCGGGGGTGCGCATGAACCGATATCGTGCAAGTTTAGTAGCTACGTGTGTCGTGTGTGTAACAAACGAGGGCATTTGAAGCGTGTGTGCCCAAACTTGTCACAGCAGTACAACGTGGAGGTGGCACAACAGCTGCTAAATAACATAGACGGTCATGATAGTACCGATAGTGACGAGGTAAATATTGTAACTTATTTCAATCAGTTATCTATTGATCAGTGTATACCTATCTATGTACCGATTATTATAAACAATAGACAGGTAGCTATGGAGTGCGATACGGGCAGCGCCGTTTCTTGTATATTAGTTTTGAGATGTACTTATCAAAAATATTTTAATTTAAAATTTTTTATTAGATGTACCGATAAAAAATTGTAGTTTGATATTAAAGTATTACACGGGGGATTTAGTGAAACCCGTAGGAGTGTTGAGACCCTTAGTTAAATACAAGAATAAAGAAAAAAAATTAGATTTGTACGTAGTTAAAAATGGAAAGACTGTATTACTTGGTAGACAATGGATAGCCGAGCTCAGTATTTAGTTACCTAATATTGTTTACAGCCACAATATGAATGTAACGAAAGTACCAGGATTTAATTTAAGTGAATTTAGTTCCAGATACTATAAGGTGTTTGAGGATGGTTTGGGACGATTCACCGGCGAGCCAGTACGCATACACATTCGCGAGGGGGCGCGGCCGGTGTTCCTGCGCGCGCGGCCACTCGCCTACGCGCTGCGCGAGCCCGTGGAGCGCGCGCTGGAGCAGCTGGTGCGCGACGGCATCCTCACACCCGTCGACCGCTCGGATTGGGCGACCGATTGTCCCCGTCGTCAAAAAGGACGGTAACATTAGGATGTGTGCTGATTTTAAACTAACGCTTAATAAAGTTATAGAAGTCGACCGTTATCCGTTGCCGAGGGTTGAAGACCTGTTAGCGAGGTTACACGGGGGGGAGCGGTTTAGCAAAATTGACCTATCGCAAGCGTACGCCCAGCTATTGTTAGATGAATCTAGTAAATACACCGTCATTAACACCCACAAAGGGTTATTTAAGTACAACCGTCTAGTCTACGGGTTGTCTTCGAGTCCAGGTATATTCCAGAAGCGATTAGAACAATTATTTTCGGATTTACCTCACGTGGGCGTCTTCCTGGACGATATTATTATTACAGGTAATAGTAATAGACAGCATATAGATAACTTACATAAGGTGTTTAATAGGTTGGAGGCACACGGCCTCAAGGTTAAAAAAGAAAAGTGTGCATTTTTCGAAGAATCCGTAAATTATTTAGGTTATGTTATAAACAAGGAGGGGGTCCATACTTGTCCTGAAAAAGTAAGAGCTATAGTGGAAACCCCAGTGCCTACAAATGGGTCTGAGTTAAGAGCGTTTATTGGGACCGTTATGTATTACGCAAAGTTTATAAAAAGTGTTAGTACTATTCTCGCTCCGTTATATAATTTGCTTAAAACCGGCGTTAAATTTATCTGGGATGAAAGTTGTCAAAAAGCGGTAGAGCAGGTGAAACGAGCCCTAACCTCGAGCGAGGTGCTAGTACACTACTCTCTGGAATTACCCTTGATACTGACGGCGGACGCGAGCAGCGTAGGGGTAGGCGCCGTACTGTCGCACGTCACGCCGGAAGGGGAGCGTCCAGTGGCTTACGCTTCACGCTCGCTCACACCAGCGGAACGAGCGTACTCACAAATAGACCGGGAAGCGCTAGGTATAGTATTTGGACTGAGGAAGTATCAGCAGTTTTTGTATGGTCGAAAATTTTTACTTAGGACAGATCATAAGCCTTTGACGCACATTTTTGGAAAGAAAACAGGCATACCAATTATGGCGGCTTCACGGCTGCAACGTTGGGCAGTCCTGATGATGGGTTATGATTATGAAATTGAATACGTAACGTCTAAAAAAAATTGTGCCTATGGGTTATCGAGGTTACCGAGGCGTAGCGAAAATAAGCGAGCGACAAAGAAAGATATAACTTTTTGCACCGTTTTTAACACTTTAATTGTTTTGTTACTACTTAAAACTAATAATTTGTTTTTCTCTAGAGTACCTATCTTTTCACAATCATTAGTTGGAGTTGGAGGTATTTTCGTCCGTGTTTTGACAGTAGTCCGGGGCGAAGTTTGGTCGCCATCTAGTGAGCCGCCACATAACTGCGTAGATGTTTTACCGATGATAAAGGATTTGCTCGTACCAAAATCTTGCTTTAAATGTAAATTTGGAGTTCGAAATAACCCGCGTGTTGATAATTGAATTCTTTTTGATGTTGGTGTATAGAATTTCCCTGTTCTTCTATTACAGGGTGAAGCATCAGACTTCAATGTGTGAAATGCATCCTTAAACATTGAGACCTTTTTTTCCAATTCCGTGTTTCTTGCTTTTAGTGAGTAGTTTTCACTACAAAGATTGGAGATTTCCTCATGGGCACTTTGAAGTTCCAATCGTAACTTATCTAATTCTTCCTTGAGAGGACTAAAACTTTGAGTAGATATATTAGGTACGCTGGTAGAACTGCCATCCAATATGCTATTTAGGGTTGAGTTAGCTAAATTTATCTCAGTTTCTCCTCCATCTACAGTACTACAATCATTGCTGAAGGATTGAGCCCTTTTGGGACGACGAAAAGTAATATTATCAAAAAAATTCATTGTAGCGCCATCTGTGTGACGTTGATAGTACCTGTAAGGTATTTGTTACTTATGTTTTATGTGTCTACCGGCGGCATTAGCTTTTGTT
Source organism: Scoparia ambigualis (assembly GCA_963921215.1). NCBI lineage: Eukaryota > Metazoa > Arthropoda > Insecta > Lepidoptera > Crambidae > Scoparia > Scoparia ambigualis. Next base: position 5,073,548 of record OY992516.1, read on the forward strand.
AACACGTAATCGAACAGATGGCCAGTCTCGAAATAAATAGATTACCGATCAGACGAGTGTTGTTATTCTCCAGGCTAACCTACATACCTACCTACGTGTATACCTTCTAGTGGCGACGATTATTCGATATATCTACGCGTGTGATCATGTCGATTGGAAAAATAGCTGAGTTCAAAATGCAATCGGACAATTGGAAGTTGTACGTGGAGCGACTTGAACAGTATTTCATAGTAAACAAGATTCCGGCGGAGTTACAAGTACCAACGCTAATAACGGATCACCGTTATTAGCGTTGGTACTTGTAACTCCGACCAACAACTCATAGCCTTCCGCTCCCATCAGGGATTTGAGTTCAGGGACATTCGCATCGCGGCATCATTTTCTCGATTCACGCCTCTCTCTTTCCACTCCTAAAATGACAGCGCCTAACAACAAAACTGGTTCTACAGCGGTGCACACCCCCACCACAACCTTACCGTTTGAGGTGGAGTTCGCTAACATCCGCGGACTCCATGCAAACCTCAATGCCGTCCACCACCATCTTGAGACGGCACGGCCAGCAATGTTGTTCCTGACGGAGACGCAAATAATCCGCCCAGCTGACACCACCTACCTGAACTATCCCGGCTTTGTGCTTGAAGAATCCTTCAAAGCCAAAGCCGGAGTTTGCTTATTCGTTCGGGCGGATGTTTGCTGTCGCCGTCTGCGCTGTCTGGAGGACCCTTCCTTCTCCCTCCTAGTGGTACACGTCGACTTAGGCTCTCATTGCCGTGTCTACGTCTGCGTCTACCGATCCCATAACGGCGACATGGAGACAACTCGACTAATTGAACATCTTAGTCGGGTAGCAGATGATGCGCAGGAGCGGTTTCCATCGGCGGAACTGGTGTTTTTGGGGGACTTCAACGCCCACCATGAGTTGTGGTTAGGTTCCTCCAAAACAGACCATGCTGGTAGAACTGCCCACGCATTCGCTCTCACGCATGACCTGACGCAACTGGTGAACCAGCCCACCAGGATCCCAGACATAGTTGGCCATGCGCCCTCCTTACTCGACCTTCTGCTGACGAGTCGCCCAGCTGGATACCGGGTGGAGATTCGAGCTCCTTTAGGTTCCTCGGATCACTGCTTGATATCCAGCACAGTGCCCTTGGCATCGCGCCCGCCAACAGCGGTTTCGAAACGCCAGATTTGGCACTACGCGTCGGCAGACTGGGACGGGATGCGGGAGTATTTTGCATCCGTCCCTTGGAGGCAGCGCTGCTTTAGTGGGAAGGACCCGACCGCTAGCGCCACTGCCGTTGCTGATGAGATAGTATTAGGAATGGAATACTATATTCCACACTCCTATATCATCAGCAAAGGCAGACGCAACCGCTGGTTCAATCGCGAGTGTGCCAGCGCTGTTGAGAGCAAACAGACGGCATACCGCGCTTGGATCAGAGGTAAAGCTCATGGGGCTCCCGAAACTCGCTCGCTAAAAGCAGCCTATAATAATGCCACCAAGTCGTGTAAGAGGGCCTACATTAGAGCGGATGCCCAGCGCGTTGCACGAGTAGGCCAAGAACTCCTGACGCATCCTACGGGCAGCCGTAGCTACTGGCGTCTGGCCAAAGCCGTGCAATCTAACTTCTGCCAACCCTCGCTGCCACCACTGAGATGTCTTGACGGAACTTTAGCTCACAAGCCGCAGGAAAAGGTCGATCTCCTGGCCAAACTCTTTGCGGCTAACTCCCGGATCGATGACTGTGATGCACAGCCACCCTTAATTCCTCACTGTGGCCACACAATGTCTGATATTAAAATCAGGCAGTGTGATGTCCGTGCGGAAATGCAGTCAATCGACGTCCGGAAAGCTAACGGTCCTGATGGCATCCCAGCAATAGTCCTGAAAATGTGTGCAGCGGAGTTGTCCCCTGTGTTAACGCGTCTGTACCGTCTCTCGCTCTCTTCGGGTTGTGTGCCGGAATCTTGGAGAGAAGCTAATGTGCAACCGATCCCTAAAAAAGGAGATCGGTCAGATCCGACTAATTACCGCCCTATAGCCGTAACTTCAGTGTTGTGTAAGATCCTAGAACGAATATTGAACAAACAGCTTATTCGATACCTAGAAGATCACTCCCTAATTCACGATCGTCAATATGGGTTTCGGCCAAAACGGTCAACGGGTGATCTTCTAGCGTACGTCACACATCTCTGGGGTGAGGCTATTGACAAGCGTGGCGAGTCACTGGCAGTTAGCCTTGACATAGCCAAGGCTTTTGATCGGGTCTGGCACAAAGCTCTTCTCTCCAAGCTCCCGGCATACGGTTTGCCCGCTCAGTTCTGTACCTGGATTGCCAGCTTCCTGCATGAGCGTAGAATCCGTGTCCTTTCGGATGGATGCGCTTCGCGGTTCATGTCAGTGAACGCTGGTGTTCCTCAAGGCTCCGTTCTGTCCCCCACGCTGTTCCTTCCGCATATCAATGACATGCTTCCTCTTGGAAACATTCATTGCTATGCAGATGATAGCACAGTGCATGGGGGATATAACGGGCACCCAACGGCTGGGCGGGTAGACACCGAAATGAAGCGAGCAAATCTTGTCATTGAGCTCGATCGGGTGTTGGACCTCATTTCTAAATGGGGCTCCGATAATCTGGTGGAGTTCAATGCCAAGAAAACACAGGTGTGCGCGTTCACAGCGAAAAAGTCGCCATTCCTTCCCCTTCCCTCTCTTCAGGGTACATCTCTAGGCCTGCAGAGCAGTATTAACATGCTCGGTATGCGATCTGAACCAAAAGGACTACATCGAAACCGTGATTAAAAATGCCTTACGTAAACTCGGTGTCCTGAACAAGGTGCGGCGATTCTTCACGCCTGATCAGTTGTGTCTATTATACAAGACACAGGTGCGGTCTTGCGTGGAGTATTGCTCTCACCTTTGGGACGGCTCCGCAAAGTACCTTCTCGATGCCTTGGACAGATTGCAGCGCCGCGCTGTGCGCATTATCGGCAATGCAGAGGTCACTAAAACTCTCGAGCCTTTGCAATTGCGTAGAGATATTGCGTCACTCAGCGTCTTTTATCGTTTATACCATGGCGAGTGCTCTGAAGAACTCTTTGACCTCATCCCTCCTTCTCCCTTCCTCCATAGGAGTACGCGTGCTGCTCTCCGGAGTCACCAATTTACAGTCTCTAACATTCCATCTCGCACAAAGAAATTTGGTGACTCGTTTCTTTGCCGCACTTCCAAAAGATGGAATAGTCTACCAGCACACGTATTCCCTCCTACCTATGACATAGGGTCCTTCAAACGAGGCGTGAAGAAGCACTTTGTGGGCCGGCAGAGTGAGGATGACTGATGCTACGTCTCTTACGCTGCACCAGTTGTCCTCGCGCCTGGACCTCATTTCCACTTAACATCAGGTGGAGTGGGGTCATTTGCCGGGCTTAGTATAAATAAAAAAAAATGGAAAGTTGAACAATATAGGTTTTGAAAACATAATAAATTGCTTGTATAAACTTATTTTAGAACTTGTTGAATATAATAGTAACTTACAAATACATAACAATTCTATTAAATCTGATACAAAGGTACATGATAAGAAGCAAAATTTTTTTCGTCTAAATCGATAACAATACTACACCAAAATATATGTGGTCTATTCAATAAATCAGATTTATTGGCGGTCGCAATGCATGAATTTACACTAAATAATAAAAATGTAGATATTATATGTGTTACAGAACATTTTATGTGTAAAGAGGACTTGTGTAATTTATATATCCACAATTACAAATTAGTAACAAGCTATACAAGAGACACCCGTAGGGGCGGTTCTTGCATCTTAATTCGCGAGGGTTTTGATTGTGAGATAATGGATGTCTCATATTTTTGTATAAAAGGTGTCCTTGAAGCATGTGCCATAGCTTTGTCTCATGAAAATCTTATTGTTATATGTATCTATAGACCACCTAACTCTGACATTGAACTATTTATGAACCAAATTGATTTATTACTTAAGAAATTGTGCAATAATAATAAAAATAATGTTATTTGTGGTGACTTCAATATTAATATTTTAAAGAAAAGCAGAATATCTATTGACTTTGAGAACATTTTATTAAGTTATAATTTAAAACTGCAAATCAGAGAACCAACTAGGTTGAGTAGTGGAACTTGCATTGACATCTTTGCTCATAATATTCGCGGCTGTGAGAGTGAAGTGACCGAACTTGCATTGTCTGATCACACATCTCAAACATTGAATTGTCCTGTCAAAAAAACTTGTCCTATTAAATCATGGCGAATTAGTAGACGCGACTACTGTGAGGAAAACATGAAAAAATTCGAGGAAGCTATGAATGTAGTTACCTTCTGTGATGTCTATGAAGCCGAAGATGTCAATGAAGCCTATGGTGCTTTTATAGCGACATTTTCTCTATTCCATGACTTGTGCTTTCCTATAAATTTAATAACTATTAAAAGTAATAGAAAACCGAAATGGATCTCGCGCGGTATTCGTATCTGTAGCAGAAAGAAGAGGCGACTGCTATGGACGTACAGATCGTGCCCAATAAATGAAAATAAGCACTTACTAAAGAAATATTCAAAGAGATATAAAAAAATATTAAACTTCACGCAAAGAGCTCAAAATAACCACTACATTAGTTCATCGGCTAATAAATCGAAAGCTACCTGGCAAGTAATTAATAGAAATAAAAATCAGTACCTACGCTATCGAAACTGCGAAATTAATTTATGCCGATGATGGTTCAACAGTGTGCGATCCTACGGAAATGGCAAACGTATTTAATAATTATTTTGTAGATTCTATTAAACAAGGCAGAAATGGTAACTTGTCTTACACAGAGCTCTCAAACGTGTCTAACTCAATATTTATCCCGCCTTCTACGGTTGAAACAATAGTAAAGACAATTCGATCACTGAAGATGACACATTCTGTGGGAATAGATGGTATACCTGTTACGTTGATAAAGAAATTTAGTATGTATATAGCTTCTCCCTTAAATCATGTTATAAATTTGATGTTGAGCACTGGGGTGTTTTTTTTTTTTTTTTTTTTATAGCAGAAGGAGGCAAACGAGCAAGCGGGTCACCTGATGGAAAGTAATCACCGCCGCCCATGGACACCCGCAAAACCAGAGGAATCGCAGGCGCGTTGCCGGCCTTTAAGGAAGGAATAGGCTCGTTTCTTGAAGATCCCTAAGTCGTAACGGTCCGGAAATACCGCCGCCGAGAGCTGGTTCCACAACACTGTAGTTCGAGGCAAGAAATTTCTTGAAAAACGCTTGTTTCCTGATAACCTTAAAATCGCCATTGTAAAGCCTTTTCATAAAAAAGGCGTACAAACCAATATTAGGCATTATAGACCTATTGCACAATTAAGTGTGTTTTCAAAAATATTCGATAAAATAATTCATAATCACTTATATAATTTCTTCGAAAAATACAATTTGTTGTCTAAGGATCAGTTTGGCTTTCGACGTGGAAGAAATGCGGGTTTGGCGATTTTCCACCTACTTCAATCGGTCATTGCTTCTGTTGATCGAAAACAACATATATGTGCAATTTATATGGACATGACGAGTGCTTTCGATCATGTTGATCATGGATTGCTTTTATCAAAACTTTACTCATATGGTGTTAGAGGTTCTGCTCATGATCTTATAAAATCCTACCTTAGCAACAGAAAACAGTACACTTCAATAACTAAACTATGCGCTGAATCGGGGGTGAGGAAAGACTACCTGTCACTTTGCAGAAAAACGGAGATTGGCGTGCCACAAGGTAGCATACTGGGGCCTTTATTTTTTATTGCGTACATAAACGATCTTACTAAAGCCATTGACCATCCCATGATACTGTTTGCTGATGATAGCACTGCTATAATAAAATGTATAAATAGTCACACTTATGAGGAAGAAGTTAACAAAGCTATGAGGAATCTCAATACATGGTTAAGAGAAAACAACCTAAAACTTAACACTAGTAAAACAAAAATAATGCATTTTAGGCAAAACACAAATTTACCAAATTACCCTGAAAGCTAATGATGATAAAATTGAATCTGTTTCTGACATCAAATTCCTAGGTATTCAAATTGACTACCAAACCAATTGGAAATCTCACACTGAGACGCTTTGCAAAAGACTGAGTAGTTTTGCCTTTGCCTTATACAGACTTTCTAAGGTAACAAATACCATGGCTGTTGTAATGGCCTACCATGGATACGTCGAATCAGTCTTGCGCTATGGGATCATGTTCTGGGGGAATTCTGTTAATAAAACTGCAATATTTAAGGCACAAAAGAGAAGTATAAGAGCTATAAAGGGTCTAAAATCTGATGATAGTTGTAAACCAGTTTTTAAGAAGTTAAACATACTAACACTTCCATCTTTGTACATCTTTGAAGTAGCAGTATTTGTCCACCAGAACCGACATATTTTCCCTACTTTCGATGAACAGAATCCACAAAGAAGTCATAGACATGGACACAAAATATGTGCACCTAAACATAAAACTGCACTCTTTGCAAAAAGCTTTTTTGGTATGGCCCCAAAATTATATAACAAAGTTCCCAATGAACTTAAGAACCTGCCAATTAATCTTTTTAAAAAACATTTAAAGAAGCTGTTAATTAATAAAGCATATTACTCGACCACTGAATTCCTGAATGACATAATAGTATTATCTTTGACGTAAAATGATCTCAATTGTTATTGTTATTTGACTTATTTATTTCTGAATTTATTATGGCACAGTGTAGTTTAAAAATGATTAAATCATTTATTACTACATATTATTACTATTATTATATTATCATATCATGCATCCGAGCGCTCGTTACTAAATTGTAATTGTATTGTCATTCGTATTTTCGTTTATATTAAAACTACTAATTGATTTTAGATATTATAGTTTATCAATTTTGAATTTATTAATTAAATATCAAGTAATGATTTTGGACATGTGTAATTTTTATTTTATTAATGTTCAACATTTATTAGTATTAATTTTATATTTGGACATGTGTAATTTATATTTTATCAATTATGAATTCGTTTACTTTAATAATTTTATGTAACTTTTAGATATTTGTATACCTTGACGAAGGTGGAAGTGTAGTGAAACTAATTAATAAGTTTAACACCTATGACATTGTACCTAACCTGCATTTCACAAATAAATAATATTCTATTCTATTCTATTCTATTCTTTGTGAGTTAATTGAATTGAATGTGCATACATTTCATTCTTATAGATGTTCGATACAAAACTTTTTATGCAATACAAATTGTTTATTTTATTAGCAACAACTATTAATTCTCTAGACTGATTATAAATTTTTGCATTTTCATTTTTTGCTACAATGGTGCAATTTTTGGTTATCTTTGAAAAACTTAACAAATTTTGCTTAATTCCTTTCACAAAATATACATTTTTTAAATCTATGTGTTTTTGATTATAATAGTTTTTGAAATAAACCTTGACAGTACCTACTTTAGTTGTTTTTAACATTTTGCCGTCGGGTAGTTTCACATCAACAGGAATTTTTAAATCTATACAATTATAAAAATAGGTTTCATTATTTATTAAATGATCAGTGCACCCACTATCTAAAAGCCAGTTAATTTCATTGTTATTGTTACAATCTTCCTTTTTAATAGACCGACATACCTGATTAATTTCCGAATTACATACTTGAGCTGTCCATGACTCGGATGAAAAGTTGCTTGATGATTCACCTCTGGAATGACTTTGACCTCTGCCTCGGCTATGACCTCTGTAGAATCCACCTCTGTTGTAACCTCTCTGTAGTCCTCGCTGACCTTGACTGGATTGATATCTTCCTTAGTAGCTTTGTAGTCCTTGGCTATTACTCTGTGCGTGCCAGCAGTCCTTCTTTATATGGCCAGTCTTTCCGCAGATAAAGCATTGGGCTTTAGTTTTAGTTGCAAATGTACTCACATTGTTTTTCTTATTCGCTTCAGTAGTAGTCATATTTTTCTCTTTTATTTTAGACTGTACGTATTCGACTGTTCTTTGTTCTTCTGGAATTACATCAAGAAAATCTCCAATATAGCTATAGCTTGGTGGAAGCGCTCTGAGCAGATATCTCAACTTCTCAGGTTCATCTAGCTTTCCTCCGGCCACTTTAAAATTGTTTATTGTTTTCTCATAAACAACAAAAAAATCTTCAACTGTACTATAACTGTCAAGTTTAATCTCTTCAATTTTCCCTCTACATATTATTTGCATAGCTGTAGACTGTGTTAGGTACATCCTGTCGAACTTTTTTATCATTTCATAGGCTGTTTTACATTCACTGACATATTCTAATTGTTTATCTAAGATTGTACTCATTATAATCGTCCTTGCTTTTAAATCTTTTTTTCTCCATTCCGCCTCTGCATTATCATTTTTCACAGACACAGGCATTATGGCGATGGCTGGCTCGTTGCATTCTTTGTATTCCAACAAGGTTACTAACCTTAATTTCCAGCTTGAATAATTTGCGCCATCAAAAATAGGTAACATTATGTCTTCGATCCTTGCTTGTTTAGCCATTTTGATGATAATTACGTTTAATTACGTTGTAATGTACTTTTACAATAAGTAAGTAATTTTTTTGTAGCACGTGTGACGCGGCCTCTAACCTCAATCGTATTTTCTCATTTTGTATCTTGATAATTTACTGACATTACTTATGCACTGAGTTATCTTGTAAACGACGCTCTGCTTCCATGTTGAAATAAAAGAAGGAATACTTATGAAAAACACTTTTCGATTTATTTTAACCTTAACCATTTGCAATACACATTTCTATCAAAAAATACAACCACAGAGTCCACGGTGTGGCCATACCAAAAAGAAAAACATATACTAGAGTAATGTAATGATGTAATGATGCCACAGCAAAAAAACAATAAAAGGTGACAGCTTGCGCTGCTGAAATACTAGATGGCGTTATGTGTATCAAGATTATAACATTTATTGTAAATTTCAACAGTAATGCCACTAGCTAAGCAAATTATTAATAACCTCGACTCTGATCACTGTGGCCAAATGGTCAGTTTTTCACACCAGAGTAAGAAAGTGATGAAAAAGAATATCACTGTTGTACCAAAAACTGCAGGTCGGCTGGAACGCTTTAAAAGCAATCTAGATACAAAATAATGACAACCCTAATGTCTTTTATAATGATTTCTTTAAAGGATATTGTTCAGAATTTAATAAATTTTTTGTTCCAAAAAAGATCTCGGTTAGTGGTACTGTAACTTTTAATGAATGGGCTACAATTGGTATTCACTAAAGTAGGAAACGCCTTTATGAACTTTATGGTGAACGCAACTATAATACCAGTGGCGATTTCAAATGATATGTTAAAAATAATTCAAAATTATTCAAAAGAATATGTCGATTAGCCAAGGCAAACTATTTTAGTTATAAAATTAAGAATAGTAATAACAAAATAAAAACGACATGAAATATTATAAATAGTGAAACAAGAAAAGTCAAAAGTCGCAAAAATGAGTACAATTTAAATTATGATAATAAAACATTGACTTCTGATGCTGATGTTGCTGCAGCATTTGAGAGGTTTTTTACTGACATTCCAGTTTCAACCACAAAAGCCTTGATTTTCTTCCCCTCTGTAGCTTAATCTGTTTTGAAGGAGAATGTTAAAGTTTATGAAAGTAATTTTAGTTTTCGAAAAATTGTGTTAGAGATATAATAAAAACATTTAACACTCTCAATAAAAAGAAAACTGCTGATCTGTGGGGTAATTCCGTGAACGTAGCTAAATCAGTAATTATGACAATAGCTCCAGTTTTAGCTTGCATATTTAACGAATGCATATACTGTGGTGTTTTTCCTGACCTAGTGAAACATAGTAAAATAATTCCATTATTTAAATCAGGAAGCACTTCTGACCCCTCTAATTTTAGACCTATTTCTGTGCTACCCACATTTAGTAAAATATTTGAAAAGTTGATGCTAGACCAAAATCATATTTATTTTCATAGAAATAAACTTTTACATTGTAAACAGTGAGGTTTTACTAGGGGTCGCTCAACAACTGACGCCGGTGTTGAGCTTTTAATCTAAATATTTGATACCTGGGAGAAATCACAAGATGTCCTAGGGGTATTTTGTGATTTATCCAAGGCTTTCGATTGTGTTTTACATGAAACTTTGGTCAAGAAGCTTAACCTCTATAGAATTAGGGATGCTTCTTTGAGCCTTCTAATCTCATACTTGAGTAACAGGATTCAGAAGGTCGACATTAACGGTAAAAGATCTCCGAGATCAGTGGTTACAATTGGAGTTTCGCAGGGTTTAATACTTGGTCCATTCTTGTTTTTGGTTTATATTAATGACTTACCTTATTTTGTAAGAGCCAGTCATGCAGATAGTATTATTTGCTGATGATACTTCACTTTTATTCAAAGTGAAACGACGACACACAAATTATGACTATGTGAATAATGCGATTTCAAAGATTGTTCACTGGTTTAGTGTTTGCTATTTGCTATTAAACGAGGGAAAAACCAAATGTGTACAATTTGTATTGCCTAATGTTAAGCAAGTAACAACTAGTGTTTAAATTAAAGATAAAAATGTGAATCCTGTGGACACCACTGTGTTTCTAGGCGTCACGTTAGTTGACAAGCTTCAGTGGGGCCCACATATAGCTAAATTATCGAATAGACTTAACTCTGCGGCTTATGCAGAAATGAAGATCCGTCAGTTAACTGACGTTGATACATCTAGATTAGTTTATTTTAGTTACTTTCATAGTGTAATGTCGTACGGCATTTTACTGTGGGGAAATGCTGCCGACATTCAAACTGTATTTGTTCTGCAGAAGAGGGCTATTCGAGCAATCTATAACCTAAAGGCTGGCGACTCTCTCAGAGAGAGATTTAAGAATATAAATATAATGACAGTTGCATCACAATACATTTATGAAAATTTGATTTATGTTCATAAAAATATTAAAATGTTTCCAAAAAACAGTGATATTCACAATTTAAACACTAGAAGTAAGAACAAATTAGCAGTACCTTATACTAGGCTCCATAAAATAAATAATTCTTTTAAGGGTCTGTTTGTAAGATTTTACAACAAAGTACCAAATGATATTCAAAAATTAGATCTTTATAAATTTAAAATCAAAATCAAAGAAAAGCTTTATAATAATGCTTATTATAAAGTGTCACATTACACAGAAGACAAAACAGCTTGGATCTGAAATGCTTCAATTACTCCAACAGCTATTTCTAATTGTCTATAATTAATTGATACTTACATTGTATTGTAGATTTGTATTGCATAATTTATTATTTTTAAATTCATATTCTGTATTTTATGACCTGGTTACGACATATTCTTTTTTTTTGTAAATGTCGTTGCTTCTGTGCGCTGTGGTTTCTTGCGCCCGTTCTTTGCCACAGTTAAAAATGACGTCCTGAACGGGTGGTAGGTTAAAAAGATTTGGACGATTCAAATTACTTATTTATTGAGTTTATTGAATAAATATATTTTGACTTTGAGAATCACTAATAAGTTTACATTGTAAACGGGAATAATTAACTACTTTTCAGAACATTTCTTCTTACTGCACTCCTGAACTTAAACTTAACTTATAACTAACTTAACTGCAACAACTATCTGCCTGTACAGCATTACTGCGCAGTACATTTTGGTCCTTCGCGCCATTAAACTCAGTGTGATAACGAATCGTTTACTTGGCTTTCCACGAGCGGGTCCCACCAAGTTAATTGAGAAGGCGCGTATTTCGTAGTGACGGTTGCGGGTACGCGTGAGTGTTCAGGACCTTCAGAGGAAACTACAAACCGCTGAAAAAGAAGACTTCTGGAGTACTGCAGTCGTCCTTGAACTATCACCTAAAAACAATATTTAAGTCATACAGTAAGTTTTGTACTACCTACTTTTTATTCCTACTAATTAACTGAAACTTAACTACAGAATAATGGAATTACTTACCAAACAAGTTGCCACCTTTGAGAGCATTAAGGCACTGGCAAAAAGGACAGTGCCTAAAGAAAAACTGACGACTATTTGGGAAAGCGTTTAAGTTATGGGTTGAGTTCTATGAACGTCATGAAACATTGCTTGAGTCCGCCAAAAGAAGAGAGACTGTAAGCTATTTTATCTATGACGTTTATGGAAAAACGAAACATATGGATGAGTCGACAAAACTACATAATAATATACTAACCGCAAAACGTAAACTTTAACTTAACATGCTTCAAGAAGATACTGACGAGAAGATGAAGAACTAATGAACCAACAAGAGTGTAGGTTTAAGGCAATGGATTGAGTCATGTTAAAAATAAACATTGAAGTTATAACTGAAAAGTGAGAGTTCGAAGACTATCTGTCAATTTTGAAAACAAAATGGGATGCCATTTATAAACTACACTGGGAGCTGGAAGGCGCATTGAAAAGATCTAGTCAAAAAGAAGTGAACAATAAAAAAATTGAATATTTTGAACAAAAATAAGACACAATAAGAATAGCCCTAAACAGTAAAAGTTGGTCTACCAGTCATTTTTAACGGTCTACGCCGCAAATAGAAATCCCAGAGTTTTCCGGCAACTACATTCAATGGATTTCTATCAAAGGCATATTTCTAGAAACTATACATTGCAACACTACCATCTCCAAATCGCAAAAATGCAGTGTTCGAGCCAACTGGCCGACGATTAACACGTTCACAGTCCAGTGCCCCCATAGGGGGTCACTGTGAAGTAAGGTGTCCAGAAGATTAATACTTTAATAAATTGCTCGGACTTATGAATATATTTACGCAATTTTGTGTACTTGTGAATGAATAAAAAATGTGAATTATTTTAAAAAAACATGCCACAACATATTAATATTTTTTTATACAACTTTTTGAAGAAAAGGTATTTAAATAAAAACCGTTAAATCATGTAGACTGCTTTTTAACAAAAATCGCCTCGCCAAAAATAAATAAAAATCTTGAAATGATAGTATCTGAATAAAAAAAATACTCAATCTACATCTTAGAATAATAACGCTATAGAAACCAAGTTCGCGCGCCTATTTTGAAGCACATTAATTGGAGCCAGAAATGGCACCCTACGCCGGACCGCTCCGTAGTGTTCAATGTCACAGCGCGCCGAACGTGTCTCGCGAAAACAAAAAAAAATGACGGTTTGTGCAGTTAAATTGTGTCACAACACATCTGAAAAACAAAAGAAGTATAATAACATCACTTTTCACAGGTAAGCTTTCAGTATTTCATAGTATCTTGTAGTTAATTAGGTTAAAATATAAACGTACTGCAGTGTGATTCTCTAAGTTAAAGCATCGGTAGCAGCGCGTAGCCTGCGCAGTGCTGTCTCTTTCATAATCATAGAATTGGAAAGAGACAGCAGATCACGGCCATGCGCACACGTCACGCGTGTGTGAATCGGTTTAGTGCTTCATTTTTGACAGAGCGCTTGTATGAAGACTATCTTTCTATAGCGTTATTATTCTAAGATCTACATTTACAATCTAGAAACATCACTTGTGAAAATTCAAAAAACAGGAGTGACAAAAACCTTTCTTACACTGCTTACACTCTTGGCGTACTTTTGTGGCCCTTTTTCGTGCTGTAGACGTTGTATTTCCTTCATCAATAATCTTTTTATAACAGCCTACGTACCTTTTTCTCTTTGTTCTTTTTCCAGGAATTCTATTCAGTCCTACCAGTACCAATTCTGAAAATATCCCTTTCAGCATCACTGTCTTCCAAAAATCTAATAATTATCTTTTTCTGGCAAAGTACGCATCTTGAACGACACATTCACAAAATAAGAATGCAAACAAATCATATGTTATGATTTATGTGACTAGCGGCTGGTAGTTTTATCACAGTTTTTTAACATTCTACCCTCAAAAGATTTTTATTTTTTGTCTCACAAGTCCGTGAATCCAAATAGGGGTCACTGTCTTTTAACTCACAAGTCCGTGCCCCCTATGGGGGTCATGCGAAAATCAGAGAAAAACTCATTGTCATAACATATTTTCCGAGAAAAAAGGTTTCCTCGTTTTTGCAACATACTATCAAATATAAATTTGTTAAAATGTTATTGGGACATACAGGCTTGTAAAACAAATATGTATGGGGACTGTAAACGTGTTAAAAATACTACCGGCGACATCTACTTTTCATTTCACCATAATTTGGTGTCACATTCCATCTGCTCATACAATTACAGTCCGCTAAAAATAATTTTTTCAGCCCAAAATTACATATCGGTCACTCTAAACCAAGTGACCCATCTCATATTCACATTAGTTAAGTATCCTGCACATTTGGGCACATTATTTCGACTCATAAGCTAGTAATAAAATTCTGTACCATCATTTTTTAGTCCGTTTTTCCCCGTAACTTCACGTTTTTACTATTTCATAACTCATTAATATCTCGTGGCAAACATTATTTTATCTACCCACCTCAATAAATATTTCACAGACTCGGTTAGTTGCTATAAGTATAATTGCCATTCGATTGCAATTATTATCCCATTGCGATAAACAAATTTGCGAATATTGTTGATCTTATGTATGCATCCGATTATCTAATCACAAATCGATAGTGTCATACAATATTGTTGTGATCTGCGTGTGCGCTTGTGTGCCTAATTCGTGCTTGAAATAATAATTCTTCTTATCGCTGGCGTTTACATAGTTAGTACATAGTAATCCACCTAACTCATGGTAATTCTGGATAACGCTGCATAATAATTCAGCTCAGTTATTTTGCCTTTATTTTAATTTTTTCATGCTACGTCTATCGGCTGCAGATATATTTTTCTTACATAATAATACGAGATTAATTTTTTTTTTCGTGTCATTTTTTAATTTTAATTTTATTTTTTTTTGGTTTATTGCTTTTGCGATTGGCTAATTATTTGTGCGTGCTCACCACACGTTTTCAGTGTGATCAGTTTTTTTTAAATTGTTTGCGGCTGGTGCTGCTTGCGCACTCGCTTCTACACACGTTTGCCCACCTGTGGGACATATACAGCGTGTTAATTTTCTTTCTCTTGTTAATTTTTTTTAAAATTATTTTTTTGTTTTTTGCCTTTTACGATCGGCCCACTCTTTGTGCACTTGCTTGCCCACTTGTGCGACACAGATACAGAGTGTCCAAATTTTTTTTATTATTATTATTATTTCTTTCCGACTCATTCTTCGCGCTCGTTTCCGCATCAGGACTGCCCAACTGTGGGCTACGTACTACGTATCTCACACTTTCTTTTTATTAGATTTTTTTCTTTTCTTTTCCCTCTCGCTTCCCTGCTAATTGGATGCGCCGCCATCGCTTACGCATGCGCTTGCCCACTTGTGGGCTACAGATGAAGTGAATTTTTTTTTGGTTATCTTTTTTGCGGTCGTTTAATCTTAAGTACCGCGTCCCATAAACACAAGCTTGCCCAACTGTGGGATACATACGTGTCCCACATTTTTCCCTTGCCAAAAATTTTTCGCTTTTTCCTCGCTTATCAGCCCATATTACGTACGTTCCCTGTATACATGGTGTTTTGCCCACGCGTGGGCCATATACAGGGTGTTACACTATTTAAGGTCTACTTTACACTCACCCTCCAGCACATCTAGCGTCAACCTTTGTTCATAAATACGTTCAGCCCAACTGTAGAATATATACAGGGTGTTGTTATTTTTACTGCCTTTGAATTGGTTTATTATTATTATCATTTTTTTGTCTCTTTTTAATCATCGCGATGCCGACCAAGTCACAAGCCGCGATATTTAGGGAGGCTGCAAAGGCTATACTTCAGCTCTTAGAGGTGGGGTCACAGATTATTGCTGGCGGCACTAAACATTCCATAACGGAATTTAACGTGCGTTTCGCGCAAATACAAGGCGTAAAGGACAAGCTGGACTCAGTATACTACAACATTCTTGACGAGGAGAACTTAGACGAGGGGATTAAGAGGGCATACACTGAGAACTACACAAAAGCCTCCGAGGCGTACTTGGGGATACTTATGGCAAGGGAGGAAATTTCAACCTCTTCCACGTCTTCTCCAACCCATAGCGCTCAGCCCAGTCTCGGCGACAATACGCCCACAGCCGTCCTCCCCAAGATAGCGCTTACCAGGTTCAGCTCAAAAGTGGAGGACTGGCCTTCCTTTATCGCGCTGTTTAGTAGTTTGACTGACGACATGGCGACCTTGTCGGACGCAGTCAAGCTCCACTACCTCTTCTCGAGTCTTAGCGGTGAGGCATTAAGTATGGTGTCCCACTTAAGGGTCTTATCCAATATCTACCGATCAAAGCCGACAACAGCTATGATTCATGCTGGGAGATACTAACGCACCGCTATGACAATCGCCGTCTTCAATTTACATCTTTAATGAACGGATTGCAGAAGACTAGCAGCATCTGCAAAAAATTGTATGGCGCAACTCACCTTCAGAGATTTTGCAAGAATGTTTCTTATGTACTATGACGAATGGGACAAAGTGCTCGCCGTGGTTGGCTATGCGAACACTACAACAGTTGACAATAGACGAAGAACACAAAAATCCTGACACTGCAGAAATATTAAAGATTACGTGTACGTTGACGATTTAATTCACTAGAAACAGCCAAAAAAACTACAAGAGGAACTGATAAGGTTACTAAAGGAAGGAGGCATGAACTTACAAAAAGTGGTCCAGCAACCCACACCTACTGGAACACCTAAACGAAGATCAAATTTCAGAGACCAACTTTATTTTTAAATCTGACGATTCCACGAAAACGCATGGCCTTGGATAGAAAGAACCCTACCACAGACACTTTCACTTTTAACTGGGACCTGAGAGAAAAATCTAAGAAAGCACTAACCAAGCAAACCCTACTTTCAAAAATATCAAACTTAACGATCCAATGGGAATGGCTTGCGCCAGTAAATAACTGCCAAACTTTTTTTTCAACGAGTGTGGCCAGATAAAATAGATGGTGACGAACAAGTGCCTATCGATATACAAAACCAATGGCTCAAAAACCAGTAACCACAAATGAAAACTTTAAAACTTAACAGATGGATCATAAGCATTAAAAGAGAAGTTGAGTAGCTTAGATTCTGTGATGCTCTCTCTTATGATACTCTTGCGACATCTACACTCGAACGATAAACACATCGGGGCAGCTAGTAACTATTTTACTCACTGTAATGACTAGGGTTGCCCCAATCGCAAAAAAACTATCATTACCGTGGCTTGAGTTATGTGGTGCATTGTTGTTATCGCAACTTATGGAGAAGGTTAGTAATGCATTTAAAGATTTCGAAGTATCTACATGAGCTTGGTGTGACTCCAAAGTAGTACTGGCATGGCTACAAGGAAAAGTTTCAAAATGGGAAAGATACGCATAGAATAGAGTAAAAAAATAAGAAAAGTAATACCAGCAACACGTTGGCTATACATTGAATCAAAAAGCAACCCTGCAGACTGCGCTACCAGAGACTTATTCCGTGAAAAACTTTTAAGCAAACCCTTATGGTAGACAGGCCCAAACATAGTTAAACCTCACAGAAGTTCAGAACCAAACTAACGCAGCAATGAATTGTTTTTTGACAACAAACATCGAAAGAAAACGAGAGCGGCCAACCCTACAGCAAACTAAAAATAATATTATAATTAACGGTTGATTACACAAACACAGTTCATTGACTCGAGTAACCCGTATTGTCGCGTGGATACCTACTGCGATTCGGTAAAAACGCAAAGATTAAAAACCAAACAATACGGAAATGTGACACTCAACATCACGCGATACCTATCTTCGTGACAACAAATGAATTAAATAATTCTATGCAAATAATTACAAGGAATGTGCAGAGAAGCAAATTTAAAACAGAATACAAATACTCGTAAAACCAATTTGCCAATGGAAAGAAAAAATCCTGCGATTTTCAAAGATTAGAATTATAAATTACGGACTGAGAGACGATTTATTGGTTATAGACCAAGCCCAATAATAACTGTGCATGGTGGAGCGCGGCTCACGCTCGCCTATATACGACAACAATTTTGGGGGTCCATATTGGCTCACATAAAACTATTTTTCACATTAAAGTTTTTTCGATGATTAAATACTTTTATGATATTTTTATAGTATTAAATATTTTTATGATGGTGATTATTATGATCACAAATCGGTACCGATTTGTGATCATAATAATCACACTTCCTAGTTTATATCCTCATACTTTATTTGTTCAAAAAATGTTATTACTACTATCGGAACTCAAAACAGACAGTTATCATATTTTTTTAAAATAATACTGGCATTACTAAGAACAAGTTTAAACTCATTATCTTGGTTTTCATAATTGTTTCCTTCATAACAGACAATTATCATAATTTTGTTTTTATTAATGTCATTACTAAGAAAATATTTAAACTTATAATATTGTTTTAAATACACACACTTATGATTGAGAAGCAGGGGGGGTCGGAGGGCCTGCGGCCCCCCTCCGTTATTTGCCAAAAGACTAACCTAACCTAACCGACAGAACAATAGTTTTGCTTACTAAACTTTTTCTTTATAGCGGGTGGCCTCAGGCCCCCTGACCCCCGCAACCCTTCGATGTACAAGCAAGCATGCAGCATGCAAGCAAGCATGCAAGCAAGCATTAAGCATGCATCAAGCAAGCAAGGATGCAGCATGCAGCAAGCATGCAGCATGCAAGCAAGCATGCAGCATGTAAGCAGACATGCATACAAGCATGCAGTATCCAAAAAAAAATACAACATGTATTCAACATGCATGCAAGCATACAGCATTTATCAAAATTACAATGTTATTTGTGACAAGTCTAACACCATAGTTTTGCATATTTAACTTTTTCTTAATACGAGCGGGTGGCTCTTAAAAACATTTATGATCAAGAAATATATGAAAACAAATATTAGTATGAAACCAATTTATGAATATTGGCGTTATGTACTAGAATGATTAGGAGTTTCGATCGTTAGTATTAAATATTTTTATGAAGAGTGATCATTATGATGTAAAATGGTATGAGAAAAATTTTCGGACTTCCGATAACAGGACTTAAAAGTTATATGAAAAAATGCGCACCCAAATTTTGGACTGTGGGTGGCAACAGCGTAGTCAAATCTTAACTACGGCGATGCGTACGCTTTCACTGATTTAATTTGAAAGAAAACCATCAGATAATGGCTGATCTACCACCACAACAAGTAACTCCATCACGGCCCTTCACTCACACTGAGGACAATTTTACGAGGCATGTCGAAGTTAAACTAAACAAAGGAAGAGGAGTTAGGACGTCCAAGGGCTACATTGCGATCTTTGTTTACATGGCAACAAAATCAGTGCAGATAGAACTTTTGTAAGATTTAAGCACAGAAGCTTTTATCCTTGCTTTCCAAAAAATGTGCGCGCGTAGAGAGACAACACAACATGTTTATTCTGACTGCGGGACTAACTCCATATATCATTATCAGCCTATAAACGTCCCACTGCTGGGCACAGGCCTCCCACGTAGACAATAGCATTGGGGATATAACGCTGGCCGATTGCAGGTTGTTGGGTTTTAAAGATTGCCATCTTACGGCAACAACCGGGACCAACGGCTTAGCGTGCCTTCCGAAGCACGGATAGGCAGGGGCACGCATAAGGGCCTCATAGATGCTAAACAACGAATACGAAAATGTTCACCACAATGCTTGATTTGGTAACGAGTGTCAATAAAGTCATTATTGACACTCGTTACCAAATCAAGCGGCTTTATTCCAGAAGATCAACGAAATACGAGCATACAAGTTTACAGCCTTGGGAATGATCGCCCTATATACTATGACAACTTATCCATGACGAATAGAGGCTCCTAATGTTTTACAACCTAACCACATACTGGAATTGAGTTCAAAAGCTAAAATTTTTTTACAAGATCTGGATAATTTAAGCAAGCATTTAGAACCAAGTTACTGCGAAACAACAATGACTTAACTGACACATGAAATGGAAATATTAGAGTGCTACAACCAAGTTCTACTCGCCCCACATAAGCAACTATCAGGACGCAGCAAACGTGGATTGATTGACGGGGTAGGTTACGTGGCTAACTACCTATTTGGTATACTGGATCAACGATTTGCCAAAAGTTACCAATCAGATATTTACGCTGCTCAAAACAACGCAGAGCATCTCTTAGAACTAATTAAAAATCCAACTTCAATCGTCGCGCTTGAAAATGACATATTAAAAAAAATTAAGAAAACATTAATCGACAACTCACTGCAATAAACAACTATGTACATGAATCAAACGGACATTAGATTGGCAAACATTGAATCTGTTATGGAGATAACAATGGCACCAAGATATTTAACTTCTGCTTTGCCTACAGCGTACTTACTGCTAACGAACTTACAACATATGCAAGAGGCACTCTACAACATGATGGTTGATATCTCATTATCTACAAGGGTCATATTTTTATAAACGTTCATATTTTAACGCCAGTCAACCTAATAGAACAACTAACTATGACATCAGGCAAACTTCCAAAAACCTTAACGCTGCCTGTAAACAATATCCAAACGTCGATATCTACAAACTGTTACGCAAAAGCTCAAATTACCGTCACATACTCCATGTTCGAGATTCACATTCCATTGGCGAGTGACGAAGATTTTGTCTTATAACAAGTAACTAATCAGCTCTTAAAAAAACACAGACAAAAAATAAGAGTGCAGCAGTTGGAATTTCATTCAAATACATCGCTGTAATGAGGGCAGAGAGCATCACACGAGGGCAGAACAGTGAGGCAGAACAGTGGGCAGCACAGTACTGCTACTGTTTGAACGCACAGAACAGTACTATTCTGCCTTGTTTACTGTCAAAACAGTACTTTTCTGTGCGTTCAGACAGTAACAGTACTGTGATGCCCACTGTTCTGCCTTACTATTCTGCCCTCGTGTGAAACCGGCATTAGTCTCGAAAACAACGCTTACGCCAGCCTAACAGAAGTGGAGATGAGTCACTGCGTTCAACGAAACTCAAACAACTTTGTCTGCGTAAAAAGTTGACTAATTAATGTTTTCTTGCTTTAGTTGAAGTTGCTCGAGTGTGTCATGCTCTCTCAAAGTGTCTCTGCGGTGGTGGCATGTGCGTCGCGCGTCGGGTCGTTACGTTCCCTAAAACATGGTTGAGCAAAGCGATGGCTGATTCACATGTCATACTCGTGAACGGGTGCCGCCTGTGAAGTTGGTCTGCTCTTGCAGTCCAATTTTTATTTGTAATAGGAATAGTCTTTTCTTTCTTGTTTCAAAGATACTGTTAGACGTTGTTCATTTTATTTTAAATTGAGCAATACCTGTTTAATGTTTTATATTTTAGCGTTTTATTAAAGCTTAAATATACTTAAGAAAAATTTTAAACACTGAAAAAAGACGACAACCTCAGGCGGGAATCGAACCACGCACCTTCCGCATTCCGGGCGGCTGCCTTAACCACTTGGCTACCGAGGTCAGGCTTTCATCCGTCGAAATTTGTCAGTGCTTGATGCTTATGTTTTTAGTCAACATTGCTTTATTAAATCTTATAAGTTTTCACGTCTGAGATCCGAAAGAAATATTTTTACAAATATTTGAACATTCGGTTAAGATGAAGCTGCGTTTATAGATTGATGGAGGATGGAATGCGGAAGGTGCGTGGTTCGATCCCGCCTGAGGTTATCGTTTTTTTTTCAGTGTGTAAAATTTTACAATACCTGTTTTTTATTGAATATTCTTTTGTATGTGTTGTGTTGTCTTGTAATCGTATTAAAAGTTTTTTTTTTGTGTTGTGTTGGAAAATGTCCTATGATAGGGAGGGCATTATCTAATTTGTATTGACGCTGTAAAAGAAAGGGAGAGAAGAAATGCCCTTGCTAAGTTTCTTGCCGGTTCTTCTCGTACAAGGCTCCCAACTCCCGCCCCATAGTTAGGACTTACGAACCGAGACATAGCGACATTCATAAGTGCTCAAATATTGTAGCCAAATTGAATAAATAATATTGAATTGAATTAAATCAACATTTCAGACGACGCCATTAAAAGTTTCATACATAGTTCACCTTTTTCTCTCTTTTAGCTTTATTTTCTGGGGAAAATGTAGCCATAACTGTCTTTATGGCTCATATCTATAACTATACAAGTTTTCATCAAAATAGTTAAAGCGTGAAAGCGTAACAAACAAAGTCACTTCCGCATTTATAAATATAGTTAGGATTGTTTACTAACAATTAGGTTTAAAATTAGTCATTGTGTCACCTACTAACCTAATAAATCTGTAGAAACACAATGTTTTTTAAATGCAACCTTGTATAATTAGCCCGCTTGCGAACACACGCGTTAGGCGACCTCATAGTCATCTTCCATGACGCGTTCCGCACACTAACATTAGCTAACCTGTTAACTTATAGTATATAGAAACTTGTAACTTATGTATACAGTACAGTGCCATAATGATATACATAGTGTAAGTTGTGATTAAGGTCATAAGTTTTGTTATATACCTTAAAGGTACTTTAATTATTTTGTGTAGACTCATAATTTTATAGCATTCGCCATAAACCTCATGAATTATTAAACCTTAACCTCATTAACTATTCAGTGTCAGTTCGTAGCAGCTGAGTGATCGCGTACCTGTGTGCATGCTTGTCAGATACAGTTACCGCCGCCCACACTTACAAATTGGAAACATAAATTTCATTTTCACAACGAGCTAGGCAGTTTAGATTCAGACGTCGGACAGTGCACAACTGTAAAAAACTCAACAATGTCGAGAAAAATAGTGATTGTAATAATAGTAGCTGCTATTTGTGACAAGATGGGCAGCCAACCGACAGATTATCCAGGAGTAGAAGTCCCTGACGACCAATATTTTCAAGCCAACACACTAAATATACCAAAAAAGGAGACGGTCAGAATTAATTTAAAAAATGGCAACATGCATGCAGGCAGTTACAACATAACCAATGATGTTTACAGCACACGTAAAAGTGAACCAGTAACAGTGCTAACAAATAATCACCATCATTTCGAAGTGACACCGGAATCTAAAGCTTTTAACAATGACGCAGTGAATGTTTTCCCTGATGATGACGGATTTAAATTAACTCGCAACGCGAATAGAATGACACAAAAAGCGATTACCATGCAGAAAGACAGCATACGTAGAAATTATGATTCTAACAATGACAAAAGTGGTACTGATGTTGGACTTATGCGGAAGAAACGACAGCTTTTAGTTATACATGGTTGTAGCAAAGACTGTAAGTGGGTTGAGCCATTGAAACGTTGCGTAAGTCCAATTACTAATGATATATGTGTACTACAACGTTAATGAAAATAATTTTATTTGCTTATAACATGGTTTACAATGTATCATGCAAATCAATGCAATAATGTTGAACAGTGATTGAAATAGGTATAACTATTTTGAGCAATATAATAATACAGGTGTTGTAACTTTCCTTTCTGCATTTAGTTTAAAAGATGAAATATATTAATATGTTTTTATCAATCATCATCATTATCATCAGCCTATGAACGTCCCACTGCTTGGCACAGGCCTCCCACTCGGACATTAGCACGTGGGGATATTGGGCCATAACCCACCACGCTGGCCCAATGCAGGTTAGTGGGTTTTATAAATGTTAACCCGCTACTTATCCTTAACTATAAGTGTAAGCTGGATTTTGTATACCACTTCACGTATTAACGGCTAGACAGAAAATTATGGTTAGGATCTTTATCCCTTCGATAGGGGGTGAGATACCTTTTTTATTCATTAAATTATCTTATTCATATGCCTTATTTTATTGAAAATACATATTTTTTTAAACTTGAAGGACGATGTATTGTTTCAAAACGTCCCCCCAAACCCTTAAAGACCAACAAATTTGAAAGGTATCTTATTTAAAAAATCTTAGTAAGGTGATAGTTTTTTTACTATGGCGACATCTTTTAAAAATGCGGGGTATTCTGGGAAAATCTTATTTTAAATTGTAAACCTAAGCCTAGCCTTAATGATTGGATGCACACAGCCTACAATATTGCGCGCTGCACCGCTTTCTTGGTTTGAAGCTTAAGAAGCTTGTAATAATAATATTTTACCATTATGATGTTTGTAGCGCTTTAGACATGTTAATAAATATTTTTTTTTACAATCACTCATTTTATTTTATTCCTAAGCCCCATGGATTTTGATGTTAAAATTAGTCGCTAGTCTTTTTATAGATCAGTACGAAACTATTCAAATATGTAAAAAAAATCTTTTGGAGGGGAAGAGAGGGTCCATAAAAATTAGGTCATCATCCTTTCATTCAGAAATGTATAGGTATTTAGTCCTAATTTAATAATGAATGTATATGTTGTGCTATTTTGAGTTTACAAACCGAAAAGGACAGTTTCTAAAAAAATTCCACGAGCAGGATTCGAACCCGCCGCACCCTTCTGGCAATCCGAGCCAGGTGCTCTTTTCAGTAATTGAGCTACCGTGGAAATTATTTCTTGTCAATTGTCAAATGTTGGACTTAGAAACTTTGGGTGGCAGTGTTAGTCGGTATGGTAACATTTTGGTTTTCACATAGTTATTCGTTGAAATATAACGTATACCTCAGCTGGGAATCGAAACCGGGACTTGTGAAGACCAGTGGTCTTAGACCCACAAGTCCCAGTTTCGATTTATTTTAATATGCAATGTTTATGCAGTCCGTTCGATTTTCTATAATTATTTAATGAGAATTTAATAAAATTTAATGTGTAAAAGTATCGTAATATCTAGGTTACACGAAAAATACGTTAAATGCCTAAAAAGTGGGATTACTAAAAACTATATGTAGATATAAAATAAGAAACTTTCACAACTCTGTATTTTTCCAAAAGTACTGGCACTATCATTGCTGGTTCACGACGGGCGACAGGAAGCGCGAGTTGGGAGGAAAAATGGCCACGTTTCCGGTACGGTAATGGCGCCGCGCTGTTTGATGGCCGCCATCCGGGATAGGGGTAACAATAAAAAAAGTCTCCGAAGAAAATATTAAAGATTTACATACATACACTCACGGCTATTTATCACCAAAAGGTTAGTCTAGGCATTGAGGACCGCAAATGTATTGGCACAGCCCACGTCTCACTAAATATCAACTGCTCATGTGATCGTCGTGATAGATGGTGGGCTAGTCGCCACTTTATGCTGTTTGATGTAGTTAAGTACTCTTTCACTAGTAAGTCCATTAGTCACCTTTTAAGAGATGGGTTAGTTAGTTTAGTTATTCTTTTAATAATACGCCACCAGACAATCTCGTGTATAACTAATGTATTAATAGTGCTTAATAGTCAGTATAGCCATAGCATGAGGCGATGACTTGATATCAATAATGGAGGCCTTTGTCCAATAAGACAGTGTTTTACTTGCTTACTTACTAGATGAAGTGAGTTGAGTTGTTAAAAGCGTCGAAGTGAGCGCCAGCTAACGATCAAGCAGCGTTAGAGAATAGAGAATTAGATTTTTTTTTAAACCTCTTATAATGGCAACGGCACATGATTCGATACAGCCACTCTTACTTTTCAGGGAGCTGTCTGAAAACCAGCGCTTCTGTGGCTTTCTGCGTATTTTCACAAAAGCATTGCTGAGGCAGCTACCCGTTGGCATTGCACAGCCGATTTACTTATAAGTTTGTAAAATTTGTTTTTTTAAGTTAATTTGTTTGTACCTGTTGTCTGATCTGTTTTACGTACCTACCTATGTATGTACCTGTCTAATTTTCGTCCAAGTGTTTTTTTTTTGAGATTTTTGTATGTTTCATTGTAAGTGTTGTGCAAGTCAATAAATGTTTCTTATTCTTATTCTTACATGTGAAAACCAAACTTCACGGTCTCGCTCACCGTCGCTCAGTTGCTTGCTTGTCGGTGTTTTACAGGTTGTACTTTGGAAAGTGTACTGTTAAGATACATGAGCTCATTCCACCGTCCCTTTTCTACCATCGGGAGTCCAGACGTACGGTTAATCACCCTTAGGGGAGGGAGGGGCTTGTTGTAACGGGGGTAAGTAGTAACAGCTTCATAACTCAGTCGGTTTCTAATATTTTGTTTCGATTTTGAACTCAATATGCTCTGTAAGTTAGGGCCTACGACGTAAGCGCAGCCAATACAGCGCTGGAGGGCGGCACGACCGGTTGTCAGCAGTAGTACTGTTTTTTGTCACGTAACCTAAAAAATATTAGTTCGTAAAATTTGATTTCAAGATTAAACAGTGTCTAATTGCAAAATGTTTATATTCATTGTTGGTATGCATTTATTAAACAATCGTATGATATTACTTTCACATAACTCAAGCCAATAAATATTTTTTTATAAACAAAGATGTTAGTAATTTCGGTTTGAGGCTAGTTGTAACAAAATTTTGGGGCAAGTTGTAACCTGTTAACAATTGCCCTAAGCTTGCAATCCATGTTTTTTTAATTCTCTATTACTTTAATGGTTATACTTAACATGTTATTTGTCACGTTCATTGTTGTATTTCGGGATGCGGAATTACAAAAGGAAGTCAGAAGAAGCTAAATCATAAAACAAAGGACAGGAAAGGGCAAAGGTAAAGCAGTTGAATAGAGCTGAAAAAACCAAGATTGATAAAGTGAAGAAAAAAATTTTCAATGAAGCCTCAAACTCAGAAGAAGAGTGGTCATGTTTGATTTGCGGAGAAGAATATAGTAAATCAGGCAAAGAAGATTGGGTCGAAAATATGATCTGTAAATTATAGTCACACGTTAAACGTGTATGAGGTGGGTGATCCTGTTTCGTACATTTTTTTAACTGTGACTCTGATGACGACTGATTTATTATTATATTTGTTATACTTTTATAAGAAGTTAGTCAATCTTGCCATGTTTATTGTGATATAGTTATATGTTTAGTTAAGTTTAGTTAAGCAGCCAAGGCTAAGGAAGTTAGTTGATTGAGATCATTTCGTTAAACTTATGACCTAATATAATGTTCGATTAGTTTCTTTTCATTTTTTGAAGCTCATGTAGCTTGCCACACTGATCGTGATAGTTAAGTTAAATACAAAAATATTAAGAATTGTTATAAACAAAAATATTTTGTCGTTTATTGGTGCAAATTATTTTCACTGATGATTGAGTTTATTATTAACCTAAAAATATGCTATATAAGTCAAAATAGACTATTGTTGTTAGAGAAAACGATAAGTATTCACCTCATTAGTGCGTAAGAAATATAATTTTGTATTATTTGTTTGTTTATTTTATAAATATAAGCCTTAAATAATGAAACCTGTTGTTTTAATATTACGTTACTACTTGCCCCACCCTAGTTACAACTTGCCCCAGGAACGGGGTAAGTTGTAACAAGCGACTTTTTCCACAAAAAGTGCTATAAATAAAAAAATCTAATAGATTTAGGAAAAAACATTGTGGAAATATGTTTTCAAATATATGATTACTCATTTTAAAGCCTTCACTCACTTCACTCACTTCATCGAAAGAAGGAAAAAATGTTACAACTAGCCCTCTCTCTCCTACTTGGTATATATTCCATCATACGCGAAAAGCGCTATTCGTCTTCATTCGTAATGCGTGCAGGTAGCCGGTTAGTGCTTCATCTATTATTCATATCATTTGAAGTCTAAATAAAAAAAAAATCATCAGCCTATAAACGTTCCACTTTTGGGCAAAGGTCTTCCTACATGGACAACATCACATGGGGAGGTTGGGCCCCAACCAACCAACCAACTCGCTGGCCCAATGCGGGTTGGTTGGGTTTTAACGACTGCCATCTTTCGACGACAACCGGGACCAACGGCTTCACGTGCCGTCCAAAGCAAGTCTAAATAAATGTCAACCTAATTTTCAGATGACCCCACGCCGGTTCATTGGCCTGTCCTCTATTAGACAAACAAAAATACACAATTAAAATCACTAAACCCAAGTTATAGTAATTTCAAAAATTAATGGAGATTTAAAAGTTTAGTGGAATTTTGTACATCTGTAAAACAATGGTTTATCTGGGAAGTTAATTCTGAAATTCGGTATTCGTTCTCTATTTTAAATTACAAACACTCATTTTACTTTATTTAACTGGAGAGTCGGCAAAATTGAGATACATTAATAAACAAAAGTGCTGTAGATTTGTCGATACATGCATATAATGACACGCATATAATCACGACTATTATCCCGAAGGGTTAGTCAGAGACTAGGCAATGAGGACAGCAAAAGCAGTGCTCTGCCATAGTCCACTATTCACGAAAAAGCGACTTCACTTGTGCTCATCGTGAGAGGAGGTGAGCCCATCGCCACTCTATGCTGTTGGATGTATGTGCAGTATTAGTTAGTCGCCTTTTACGACACCCAAGGTAAGAGAGGGGGTGGTAGTATTCTATAACAGCTACGCGACACGGTATTTGGGTCTTTCTAATACTATTATTTTATACATACAAACAAAAAAAAAACACTGTTGAGTATAACCGTCTCTTATTTAATAATGCATGTCCAGAGCAAAAACCAGCAGTATCTGAGAAGGGGGTTAAGGCCAAACCCTTTCATCGAACAAGCAATTTTTTACGTGTCTAAGAACCGCAGTTTGACGTACAACCATGTACAAGGGTGCTGTTTATACCAGAATAAAACTTTTACCATTATTATTATTGCCATATCGATATATCGGCAACGTATAGGCTCAACACTCACAGGGACATCGATAAGAATCCATGCCTTTATCTTCTCTGTGGGGTCCAGAGGAATAATATTCATAAGAAATGTTCGCTATGACTGTCTTGAATTAATTAGATTCCCTTAGAGCATTGTTAAGATAACGCGCTACAGAAAACAGAGGCCCGAGACGAAGATTAACATCAAGAACCGAATTAATGTGACACAGTACCTACTTTATTTAATTTAGATCTTTTCGGATTAAAAACTAAAACTAAATTACGTGAAAACTAATAACCTAAAAATATCTTGCGTATCGCTGCCGCGCGGCAAAGTCCTCAAGTGGCTGGCAGCGTTGCCCTTTTGTATGGCTAAACTAATACGTTGGGCAAAGTAGCTGCCAGCCTTCCGGTCACCGGAGACCTCGTAAAGGCGCTTCGACAGATCTTTGACGAAACGCCGAGCTTCTGGCCCTAACGCCCAGCGTTTCCACCCACAACGGCACAAACAAAATGTCGTGGAGCGACATTTAAAAATAAAAGATGAAAAGCGTTTAACAATATATATAATATTAAAAAGAACAAACAAAAAGTGTAGCAAGAAGTGATTGAGGATGTGGTGAGTATGTAGATGGTGGTGATGATTGTCAAGATGAAGGATGAGATTTAGATGTAGGCGCAAACGCAGAGGCAGGTGCAGATGCAGAGGCAGGTGCAGCTGACGTGGAGGCAGGCGAAGGTATAGAGGCAAGCGCTGACGTAGAGGCAGGCAGAAGAGACAGGCGCTGTTGAAGGCGCTGCCGTAGAGGCAGGCGCTGACGTTGAAGAAGGCACTGCGGTAGAAGAGGCAGGCGCACCCAGGCGCCGGTAGTAATTTATCTTATGTTTATTTCGCATATATATGTGAGAAATAGTGTTAACTTTAGGATAACTACAAAACAAAACATATTTATAGATACATAACTTAACTTTATTATTTTTTACTTAACTATAACTTTTTATGCGTTATTACGTGATTTAGGAGAATTCAGCGTTCGTGCGACTTGTACTATGAGAGAAAGAAGAACAAATATCTACTTAGTGATCCGTAAAGAAAATGAAAACGGACGTGGGAATGCCCCCAAGTCTTTTTAGGAGGGGTTGATCAAGCTGATCAGTCAAAAAGTGGTGGTGGATTTTGTTCACATATAGGTATGTTTTATTTTTGAGGAAGAAATGCATGGCAAATTCACACAAAAAATTATAAAAACACTTTGAATCGAAAAGACATGTTTCGAAATTTTGTATACCTTTTGAGCCCAGTGTCTCTCAAAAAAATCTTTTTATTTAATAGACCCTATATTTATCAAGTAACAAAGTTTATTTCATTTTTATACGTATAGTTTAGGTTTGGGCATATATGGGTAAACTGGGAAAATCGCAATCCGAACGATTTAGCCGCTGCGCCATTGAGATCTTGAGTAGCCAAAACGAAACAATTAATTCCTCACCGGAACCCACCTCACACAATGCAAATCGCAAGAGACTTAAAAGCACTACTCGTACCTATAACACCAAGTGTCGTAGAACAAGTGCAGCTTATACAGCTTATACCCGTATACAACGCGTATACAACTTGTGGCTCCTGCACTAGCTTGTTCCTTTGAACCAAAGGGAATTGTCAGGCTGCCTTTAAGAATGCTCAGAACAAACAATGCTAGCGAGAACTGGCTAAAGCTTGACAATGTGAATTTGATGCTTTGTGTCGGAGCTGGAGAGGATCAAGATTGTTTGTGTCGGTTTCAAAAGAGATGTCCTATGAGGCGCGTAGAGGTTTAGCTTTACTTAACGTTCAGTTAGTTTTCAAAATGTCAAACTAAGTCCCTATTTGTTTGATGACCTCCATGGTCGAGTGGTTAGCAGGTTCTGGAGTTGCAGTATCTCCCGGTTGGGTTAATTTAGAAAAAACTGTTTTTTCTAAATTGACCCGACCGGGGATTGAACCCCCTCAAATATGCCGCAACTCCCGAACCGGCATGCAAACACTTAAACACGGAGCTCGTCAAACATCGATAACATATCAAATTCTCAAATAAAAAAGTAAATTCGCTGTTATTTCTCAGTTGAACAGTTTCGTATTGATACGTCTTGATTCAGAGAGCTTACTTTTATATATTTATTTTCTATGTAGGAAACTTTTAAACTGAACACAAAGAATCTTCATAGCAAAAGTTTGCTTGATGTCTCTTTCTCTAGCGTGAGCGATGTGTTGTACTTATATACAGGATGATAAGTTGTTTCAAACTAGGGTATTAAAAACCTACTAAACCGCAATGGGCCAACGTGGTGGGTTATGGCCAATCTCCCTCTGTGGATGCTAGCTATACATGTGAAAACGCTTGTGCCCTGTATGCCGTGTACAGGCTGTTAATGATGATAACAAAAAGAAACTGCTATGAGAATTTATTAAGGCCAATTGCATACAAAAGCCAGTATGAACTACAGTCATAGTGTGACATTTTTATTTTATTTAAATTGTTAGCAAAACATTTCAAATAAAAATACAAATTATCCCCGACCAGGCAATGAGTAGGTACCAGAAAAGTAGTTCACTACCACTGTCCACATTTCACTAAGCAATAACTGCGCACTTGCTCAGTGTGACAGGTCTGTGCCCATCGCCGCTCTATGCTGTGTGTCTCTATGTGCGTCTTTTGACCATGATTCGCCCAATGCAATTGATGTGTCGGTAGTATTCTATTAATAAGCCGTCAGCCTCACAGACAAATATAATAATCTTTGAACATCCTGTACATGCCGAGGCAACGAGGCACCGAGCAACTGAAGTGGGCCCGAGGAGACAAACGTTACGCGCACTGTCAATAATGGCGCCGGAAATATTCCAGACGGAGCGCGCCGCTAACGCTGGCACGTGACGGGATGGGGTAAAGATAGGAAAATAATACATACAAACATTTATATTTACCACTATTATCCCCGAAGGCTTAGTCAGAGACTAGGCAATGAGGACCGCAATAGCTGCCTATTGCCATAGTCCCAGTGTTGCCGTTTAGGAAAAAAGAAAGTCCCCAGACCTCGATGAAAAAGTCCTTAGATTTTGAGAAAAAATACTCGAAAAATTCCCTAGAAGTCGCTAAATGTTTTATTTAAAATATTCAATTTTAAAAATATGGTTCCAAACATAATTAAACTCGTTTTTTATAATCAAACATTTATTAAACAAATACCTAAAGATTTTTACAAACAAAAATATCGTCATCGATTACTTCATGAGTCTTCAATTTCGATTACTTAGATTGGCATTGAAAAAGTTCATGGTATTGAAACCTAAAAACCTAAAAACTAATGTAAAATTCCGAAGTGTTGCTATTAACTACATTTAAAATATTTTTGTAT
This sequence comes from Scoparia ambigualis, assembly GCA_963921215.1. Lineage (NCBI taxonomy): Eukaryota > Metazoa > Arthropoda > Insecta > Lepidoptera > Crambidae > Scoparia > Scoparia ambigualis. The sequence continues at coordinate 5,105,697 of OY992516.1, forward strand.
TTTTAATATCGAAAAAATCACTTATTTTTTCTTTTAATTTCACTCCACTACCTACTGAATGTTGATAGTCGGCTTTGCAAATGAAAAGCCGCTAGAAGTCGCTAAATTTTTTTTTGTCGCTAGATCGAAAAAAAGTCGCTAGACACATCAAAAATCCGCTAAATCTAGCGACAAAGTCGCTCTGACGGCAACACTGCATAGTCCACGTTTCTCCAAATGCACGTGCTCATCGTGGCAGGCGGTGAGCCCGTCGCCGTTCTATGTTGTTGGACGTATGTGCAGTCTTTATATCGTTAGTCGCCTTTTCTACACCCAAAAACCCAACTTGCTCCTTCCTCTGTAAGGGTCGTTTAGCCGCTGTTCTCATTTGTGTGAAAAATGTAATTGAACAAAAAATATCTAAAAGTAAAAGCGTTTTAAATCTATTTAGCAAAGGTTTAGATCTAGTAAAAGGAATTGCGCGCTCCGTAGTTAAATTTTAAGTAGTCTGGGATTACCCCCCGGTACAGCTTAACTCAACTAAGATTACTTCGTAGTAGAAAGACCTTAAATCCTGGGAAGATATATCTTTATACATGGTATCTGTACAAATAATTTTGTTTGTACTTACCCGATGAGAGTGGGATTTATTAGAAGCGTTCTGTTTTATAGTTACCTTTTTTACTAATTAGAATAGTAAGTTAACGATTGACGTTCCAGCGTAGTGGTTCGCGTGGTTTGGTTAGCGATCCTGCATGTTAAGCGACTTTCGCAATACTCACCTGACGGGTCACCGTCTTGATAGCTTCTCTTTGTTTTTTATTTGTTTCGGAATATGTTAAGCCGTAGGGCAAACAAGAAGTTGTTTTTGTAAAATTGCAATCTTTTAATTATCGACTATATTGGTCGAGTGATTAATAGGCCGTTTTTAGCGTCTCTATCTCTGAAGTCTCGTGTTCGATACTCGGTTGGGTAGATTTACGCTGATCCAATTTTGCGGCGTTCGTGAATTTATGGTCCTTTAAAGCTAATAAAACCACCTGATTCAGGCGAAGTCAACCAACGTTGGTGATTAAGGAAGATTAAGTTCTTGTGGTTTTAGGTTACTCATCAATTGTCCCATTCCTGGGGAAAATTATAATACACTTAGATGTCATTGCGGGAATTACCTGATTCTTTCGGACGCAAGTTTCCCCACTTTAATTTTAATATTTGTGTTAGTAAAGCTCAAACAAACTCGAAGGTAACAAAACGTTGAAAAAAAATACTATAGGGTAACTTAGCCGGTTTACCGGCCACCCCTTGTTTTCTGCCACTATGTAGTTATATCAATATAATAAGAAATCTTTAGTCCACTCAAAATAAAAATCGATGCCTCCTAAAATGTTTAAAAGTACCTAACATCTCCCGAAATTAGCAGCATAATAACTCTTTAATTTTTTCCGCAATTTACCTATAAATGTCAAGCAGTACAAGTGTGCGTTTAAATTAGCAGTTATACAGTGCTCACTAATTTTTGTAGCAAGGTAGGTATGTTACAGCGATGTAATATGGTTTGGTAAATAAAGATTTTGTCAATGTATCCGGAAAATTAGTAGAATTTTTATTATTTTCATTAAAATGGGTGAAATATTTGGTTTATTATATAATTATTTGGTGATCGGCTACCTAGATGCGATTTTGCGAAGCTTTTATTTTTCAGCCAGCCGGCCGAAAGGTGACTAATAAACTAATAAATATGATTAATCATATTTAATATTATATAATAATTTATTTCAGTATTTTAGGTAATTTACAAAGTATATCTTCAATTGATTTGAAGCTTTAGTTTACCGCCGCTTCTTTGCATATAAGTATTTGAAGAAAAACACTTTTAAATTTGTTAGTATTTGACGGCCGAAAACTGAGTCGTATGTCGGTAACCGTGTCGGTAGCGGTGAAAGAATACTACCACCCCCTATCTTCCCGTGGGAGTCGTAGAAGGCGACTGAGGGATCAACCCAGAGGATGGGCAGCAGCATCCTCTGAGATTAACACCGTCATACTGCGATCGCCAACCCGCCTGCCAAGCGTGGCGATTATGGCAACATTCCCCCCAACATGAACGACATCACTAAACTCCGGCCCCTAGTATCCGGCGGCCCCGCTCGCCCTAGCTACGATAGCGGCCAAGGCAGCGACGGGGCAGGGGGTGCTAAGAATCTCCGGCAGAGACCTGGCTACCGCCAGCAACGAACTTTGGCCCTGGCAACCTACAACACGCGTACACTGCGAACCGACGAGAAGGTTTGCGAACTGGAGGAAGAATTGAGCAAGATACGGTGGGGCATTGTGGGATTATCTATCTTATTATATATGTCTCTGTGATCAACGCGTTCAAAACTGGCAGTGATCACCGGTTGGTAAGAGGCACATTGAACATTAATATCAAGCTTGAAAGATGTCGATTGATGAAGTCTACGCTCCGGCCTGCACCCATCCAAATCCAAAACCCCGAAAGCTTCCAGCTCGAACTGAAAAATCGCTTCGAATGCCTGAAGGATTGCGTAGACGTGGACGATTACAACAACAGGTTTGTAAAAACTGTCCATGCGGTTGGGTCTAAGTTCTTCAAAACCCACCGTATAAGAGGACCTAAAAAGCTCTCGGACCATACTCTCAAACTGATGGAAGAGCGGCGCGTGATGGTTCTGCGTTCTTCGGACGATTCGTCTCAGCTTCGGCGGCTCAATAGGCAGATCTCGAAGTCTTTGACTCGCGACACTCGCGAATTTAATACCGACCGTATTAAAGAGGCTATCGAGCGAAACAAAGGTTCGAAAGTGTTTGCAAGAGATTTGGGTATTGGGCAGAGCCAACTGACGACGCTGAAAACCGATGTAGGCAGAACTGTCACGTCCAGGTCCGAAGTTATGGGAGAGGTCGAGAAGTTCTATGGACAGCTATACACATCCACGGGGCCACCTGTACAAAGCTTAGCTACAGACCCTAGAGCTAAGCTAACCCGACACTACACCGAAGATATCCCGGACATCAGCCTGTGCGAGATTGGTATGGCTCTCAAGCAGCTTAAGAACAGCAAGGCATCGGGTGCTGACGGAATTACGGCTGAGCTTCTGAAAGCAGGCGGAAGACCGGTACTCGCAGCTCTTCAGAGACTATTTAATTCCGTCGTACTCGGAGGTAGAACGCCAGAAGCGTGGCATGAAAGTGTGGTTGTGTTGTTCTTTAAGAAGGGCAACAAGGCCCTACTAAGGAACTACAGACCCATATCACTTCTAAGTCACGTTTATAAGCTGTTATCGAGAGTTATAACTAATCGTCTCGCACGCAGGTTTGATGACTTCCAGCCAATCGAACAAGCCGGATTCCGAAAAGGCTTTAGCACCATAGACCACATACATACGCTACGGCAGGTTATACAGAAGACCGAAGAGTATAACCGGCCTCTTTGCTTAGCGTTTGTGGACTATGAGAAAGCCTTTGATTCGATCGAAACATGGGCCGTGCTACAGTCTCTCCAGCGGTGCCAAATTGACTACCGGTACATCGAAGTGTTGAAGTGTTTGTACGAAAACGCCACTATGACAGTTCGTCTTCAGGACCGGAGCTCGAAGCCAGTCCAGCTGCAGCGTGGAGTGAGACAAGGAGATGTCATTTCTCCGAAACTCTTCACTGCTGCACTGGAGGACGTGTTTAAGCTTCTGGACTGGAGAAGACTCGGATCAATATTAACGGCGTGTACATCAGTCACCTTCGATTTGCCGACGATATAGTAGTCATGGCTGAGACCCTGGAGGAACTCGGCACAATGCTCGGTGATCTCAACAGAGTCTCTCAACAAGTGGGCCTTAAAATGAACATGGAGAAGACGAAAATCATGTCTAACTCACGTGTCGTACCCACTCCTCTGAAGGTTGGAGACTCTGCTCTTGAAGTTGTTGACGAATATGTATACCTGGGACAAACAGTCCAACTAGGTAGGTCCAACTTTAAGAAAGAGGTCAATCGTCGAATCCAACTCGGCTGGGCAGCGTTCGGTAAGCTACGTAATATCTTCTCGTCCAAAATACCGCAGTGTCTCAAGAGGAAAGTCTTCGACTAGTGTGTGTTGCCAGTGATGACATACGGTACCGAAACGTGGTCGCTCACTATGGGCCTTATTAGCAGGCTCAAAGTCACGCAAAGAGCAATGGAGAGGGCTATGCTCGGGGTTTCTCTACGTGATCGAATCAGAAATGAGGAGATTCGTAGACGAACTAAAGTAACCGACATAGCCCAAAGAGTCGCCAAGCTCAAGTGGCAATGGGCAGGGCACATCGCCCGTAGAACCGATGGCCGTTGGGGCAGAACGGTTCTCGAGTGCCGACCGCGCACCGGAAGACGCAGTGTGGGCAGGCCTCCAACAAGGTGGTCCGACGATCTAGTGAAGGTCGCGGGTAGCCGCTGGATGCAAGCAGCACAGGACCGGTCGTGGTGGAGATCCTTGGGGGAGGCCTTTGTCCAGCAGTGGACGTCTTCTGGCTGATGATGATGATGATGATGATGATGTCGGTAAGCTACTTTTCGGCATAGGCAAAATTTATGTGGACGAAAATAAAAAAAGTTAATATAATTTTATGACACAAACTATGTTAGTTAAAACCTGTGAAATCGAGATTCCGGCCATTTCTAATATTATTATGATGGCCGAAAATCAAGAATAAAGAATCTAGTTTTCTGCCATATGTTTAAAAACGGCAGACAACTGGATTATATATTTAATTTTCGGCCATGTTTAATATACAAAGAGACCTGTTTCCATAGAAATGGGAGTTATTAGAAAAACATTTTGATATCGAAATATAATTATTATACTTATTTATACAAAACAGATAATAGAACAACACTAAAAATACATGGGCGAAAACTAACATAAAATACGGCCGAAAACTAAAATAGGTGGTCGATAACCGGCAATTTTGCAACTTTTCGAATTTTATTTGTTTTATAGTTAAACCATATTATTTTCTTAGACAAAGCTTAGAAAAACGAAAAATGTTTAGTTTAATGATTCAAAAAAACTTTTCTAATACAGTTGCTCAAAAAGTGGCGTATTGCAGTGACGTATAGCGTTCGGGATGTGGGCTATTACATACTCGAGCTTTTTTTTTACCTTTTCCAAACTCGTGCGTTCTCTTTCCCAACTGTCAAAATAATGTCTATTAAAAAGAAAAAATCAACCACGAAGTTTTTACCAAAAAAAATTCATAGAAGTTTTTATGATTCATGCAAATATTTCCAAAAAGAAGCTACTAATTTGTTTCAATATCAGATTTAATTCAATGAGTTAGGTTAGGTTTAATTTCATTTTATCCCATTAAATTTCATTTTCATTTCATATCAATGAAAAAATTCTACTGAAGACTTGGCTGTATGGGCATAGTTCCCTTTGCCTACCCAGAATGGGTGAAGAAAACAAAAAAAATCTCTGCTTATATTCTTTTACGGTTGGCGCCATTTTTCAAAAAAAAAATTTATTAAATTGCTTCATTTTTTCGAAACTATTAAAAATAGTTGTTCAGTACACGTGCGGAACCGTCATTGCAACTTGTTTCGACTGAAACCTTCACCTTCGGCTACGCCTCGGCTCGGGTAGACATTTGTCGGAACTCTTTGCAATGACAGGCTTTCCGCACTCGTAATGAAATATACTATTTATTTTACGTTTGTTTACTCTGTCATGGTAAGAAATCGCTCTGAAAACGAAACTTTGCTTTAATTGCCGAAAACAGGCTTATTTACCCTACCACAATTGCGGATTTCGGAGGATGTGGGTTCGATTATCAAATAATGAGGTTATAAATTTTTTAATGTTTCGTTATATTGGAATATTTTGTTGTGGCGGTTTCGGTTTTCGATCTTGCCAGTAAAGCAACATCGCAATGTCGCGTCACTGGATGGGAGGCTCCGTGCTACAGAAGTCCTGGTTGTGGTCGTAATATGGCAGTTGTTAAAGCCGACTAAGCCACATTGGGCCAGCGTGGTGGGTTATGGGTTATTCTCCCCATGTGTTGTTAACCATGTTAGAAGGCCTGTGCTCAACTCAGTGGGACGTTCATATTGCCTAAAGATATATAACCTTGTCGCGTAGCGGTGAAAGAATACTACCACCCCCTCTCTTCCCTTGGGTGTCGTAAAAGGCGGCTAACGGACTAAAGACTGCACATACATCTAACAGCTTAGAGCGGCGATGGGCTCACCACCTGTCACGTGAGCACACGTGTAGTCGCTTTTTGGTGAAAAGTGGACTTTAGCAGAGGACTGCTTTTGCGTTCCTAATTTCCTATTCTCTGACTAACCCTTTGTAACCCTTGTACATTTCGGTACACCATACAAACTCTCAAAGGTAAATATAGAGCTCTATACATTGTTAGTAAATTTTTCTTTAGCATCCATAGGTTATAAGTTGGCTTGATTTGTAAAATGTTGAACAGGACAGGATACCTAAATAACAGTAAATATGTACCTATCTAATAACTGTTAATGAATAAACGCGAACTCTTTGGTTTAATTCTAACCTTCGACCCAGAGGAAGTCCCGGCTTCGGTGCCTAGCTACCGGCGACCGGTTAAGTGCTAGAGCTTGTCCTAAGTTAACCTAGCTAGCTACTACAATCTCATTAACCCTTTACCGCATACCAAGTCATAATTAAAAACTCAATCTTAAAAATCTAACCTAATATCGAAATAGCATATTGTCATGAAATGGAAAGTAAACAATTTGTATGTAGCAAATGACATCTGTCTATAATATTTGAGGTTCAGTGCAGCACGTCCGGCCGGCTGGATTTTGAGAAAAGATTACCATTTTTGTAATTCGAAATAAAATACAAAACTTCGAGTAAGAAGTTATTAAAAAATATGACTATATTCCTTGCACCATCTGAAATATGAAACTGGTGTGTTTATTTCAATATCTCGATATTTTCTCATATTTTTTTTGGTTGGCATTTTAATTAGGTTAGAGTATCGCTGCGTTACAAAAATTAGAACGGTTTCGCACTGCGTCCGATCCGAATCCGATCCGAACCCGTGGATCTAGAAAACTCGGGACAAATTTGAATATTGCTTACGCACTAGTCCGATCACTGATACAAATCCAATAAAAAATCACTGGCCACTTTTGGCATAGGTACGTCATTTTACGCAGATTCATTTAATAATAATTCTAAAGACACTTTGAGTATTTCTTTGTAAGACCAGAACTTTTGCCATGATATAAAAAATTGAAAACGAAGATCCAGCGAAAGTTTGGAAATTCCTAAGATCCCTGGGCATTGGGAAACAACGTCAGACTTCTTCTTCTAAAGATCTAGACATAAATCTCCTGAACAAACACTTCTGTGCTTCTCATCACTTCGATTCAACGAGAAAAGTTAATACTCTAAATTTTCTTTCATCTCTCCCACGCCCATATTACTCGTCATTTTCTTTCCGTCAATTCACCGACTGTGATGTTAAGAAGAGCATTATGTCAATAACCTCTAGTGCTGTTGGCAATGACTGTGTCAGTCGCAAAAGATCTTGCTTATACTTGACGAAATCCTTCCCATCATCTCCCATATCCTTAACTACTCCATTGATTCAGGTGTCTTTCCATGTGCTTGGAAAGATGCTCAAGTCACTCCACTTCCCAAAAACTCTAAACCGTCATCCTTCTCGGACTATAGGCCAATATCCATTCTACCATTCCTTTCGAAAATTCTGGAACGCCTTGTCCATACCCAAATATCCACCTTCCTCCTTAAAAACCGACTCCTCAATCCATACCAATCAGGGTTTCGTACAGGCCACAGTACCACCACAGCACTAGTGAATGTCACTGACGATATCAGATCAGGCATGGAAAAAGGTGAAGTATCAGTTCTTGTCTTGCTAGATTTTAGCAATGCTTTTAACTCTGTCGACTATGATGTACTGCTTGGCATACTCCGCTCTATTAACATATCTCCAGCGGTGATTGACTGGTTTCATAGTTACCTGTCTGGACGCCGGCAGCGGATTCGCCTTGAGGATTCCTTGTCCACTTGGTGTGACATTTCTGCTGGGGTGCCGCAGGGTGGCGTTTTATCTCCTTTACTTTTCGCTATTTTTATCAATTCCATTTCCTCTCAATTAGCCTCGTCCTACCACCTTTATGCAGATGATTTACAAATTTACACTAAAGCTACAGTTGACCAGCTTCCTCAGGCCATTACCATCATTAACAGCGACTTGAGCATGATTTGCGAGTGGAGTAGATCATATGGTTTGAGAGTAAATCCCACGAAGACACAAATCATCGTCATAGGCAGTTCCACAATGACAAACAGAATTGACTGGTCGCATTTACCTGCAATTACTTTTGATGGCGTCTCTTTATCTCCTAGCGACAGTGTTAAAAACCTGGGCGTGGTGCTTTACAAAAATTTAACTACGGGACCGCAGCTACAACAGGTGAGTCGGAAAATGTTTGCCACAGCCGGATCCTTAAAACGTTTACGCAATTTTCTCCCTATGGCCACTAAAACTGCGCTAGCACAATCTCTTCTTCTACCCGTCTTGGACTATGCCGACGTCAGCTATCTAGACCTCACTGAAGAGCAACTGAATAAGCTTGAGCGTCTTCAGAACTTTAGCATTAGATTCATATTTGGACTACGAAAATATGATCATGTATCCGAATTTCGTACTAAGCTCAAGTGGTTGCCAATTCGCCTTCGCCGGAATTTACATATTGTCTCCCTGCTTTACAGTATTCTGTTCAATCCCTTTTCGCCACCTTACCTCAAGGAACGCTTTAACTTCCTTAATGACACGCATTATCGTGTATTGAGATCGTCGGAGAACTTGAGTTTGGCGATACCAATGCACTCCACTAGATTTTTTGATAAGTCTTTTACTGTTCAAGCTGCCCGTCTGTGGAATGCATTGCCGACAGAAATAAAGCATGCACAATCTTTGGACAGCTTTAAACGACATGTTAGAGAGCACTATCTGTCACTGTCGATGTCTCTATGATTAATTTACCTATTAATTTATTTCCTGTTTTTATTTGTCTTTTCCTAAGATAGAGAAAGTTTTGTATTTATTTATGTAGTTATGTATTATTATATATAAGTATGTAAATATGTATATGTGTATTATGATTATATGAGTAAGTATATGTATAATTTATGTATAAGTTTGTACATAAGTATGAATAATATAATACTGGTACTTATATAAAACACCATGACTGCCCTATCAATTTATTAACTATTTCTTCTATCCAGTCCAACATGGTTGCCTGGAAGAAATTGCTTTTTAGCGATAAGGCCGCCAATTGTATGTACTATGTGTTTGTGTTTTTATATGTTTCTGTGGTGTACAATAAAGCATATTTTATCTTTATCTTTATATTAATTCTCCTGTTGATTTCTTCGATGTTGTTATTTTTTTTTACTAAATGACTTTCCTCTAATCCTAAAAATAAAGTGATAGACAGTGCCATTCTCCCTTGCCTTACCTACTATACCTGCCTTAACTAAGGAATAAAATTAAGACATGTCAGTCAGCTATGGAAAGATCCATTTTAAAAATCCGCAGGATACACAAAATTAGAAACAGTATAATAAGTAAAAAAAGTAAACAATTGGATTTTCTACAGCACGCCTTAAAACTAAAGTGGAAATGGGTTGGCTATGTATCAAGGTTGGACAATGGACGTTGGACAAAAAGTATTACCTTATGGAAAAGCCCACAGGGAAAAATAAAACGCGGCAGACCGCACAGACTATGGGTTGACGACATAACCATACAAGCAGGAGAGCGGTGGTACGTCAAGGCAAGAGACAAGAAGGAGTGGGCAGGGATGGAGGAAGGAGGAGGCCTTTACCCTCTCGAGGGATTCATTTTTGTAAAGCGCGTCTATTTAAAATTTTAAATACAAATTAAAACGAAACAATTTATATGTAATGAAATTTAATTGAATTTAATATTACTTATTATAATTTAGAATGTAATATGCAATATGAATTAATAAAGGCTTTTTTATTTTTATTTATTTAAAGACACTATAAATAGTTTTCATGAATTCGTAGGACGGTCCGCTATCGCAAGTTGAGTCATTTAATGTAGGTATTTATAAGCATATTCATTAATGGTATTCAGTTATAATAAATAATCATCAGGCACAGGCCTCCCACGTGGACAATAGCACGTGGGGATATTGGGCCATAACCCACCACACTGGGCCAATGCGGGTTGGTGGGTTAAAAAATAAATAATACAAGTTATCATAAATACCTTTCAAGTGAATGAAACGATCTATAAGGTCACAGCAACTATTTTGTGCTGTAGGATGAAACAGTTACTCACTCCTCCGCCCGACAGTTAAATTTTAAGCATCAGATTATCCTGTTGAAGCTTATCTTTAGTACTTCGCAGCGTTAAACAGCTCGTAGAAAACACTTGGCTTTAATGGACTTCCCTTTTGATGGTACTGTACAATATTCTTACATTTCCATATTATATGATAATAATTTTCAACGAAATGTCGTTTTGCTGTAGAATCTTTTGCTATCGATTTTTTTTATTCTTCTACAGATAAAGACTTGGCCTTCATCTCATCTGATGATTAGATGATGACTAGGCTGATGGTGGAATCGGTGCGTTTCCGGTGCAATGCCGGGTTAAGAACATCTCGAGGTCTTAGACCTAAGTTCACAATACATGTTTAAGTTTTAAACAGCTGTTTATACCATAATCGGCTGTTGAACAATATTTTGCTGTTCACCAAGCCTTAAACATAGTTTAAGTACAGTAATCGGCTGTTTAGCTTAAACATGGATGGCGACTTCGGTTAAACATTGATTACCTACCGCTTCAAGTCATCAAATTGTCAAATATGTACCCAATACTTATAAAAATGAAAGACGATTTGACTTATACCTTTGAGGAAAATAACGTGTTACATTATAATTTTGCGCGCTCTCCGTGCATTCTAAACAAGATTTGATTAATTGACTGACACTGACACGACAGTTCAGTACACATTGACAGTAGAAATAATGTTAGCAAATACGTTTACACTATGGACATGTTATTGACTAAACATCTTAGATTAAAACAAAAAGGCAAGATACGGCATTACCTTCTCGTGAGTGAGCCGCCAAAATTAGGCCTAAAGGCACAATTTCACTTCAGTCGCAATTTGCCGAGCGAACAGGCGACATCGTACTATTGCGGATATTCTGCTGTATGAAAAAGAGAAAGATGCTACTCCGCAGTTGCATCGGAATGGGTCGTACGTACTCGTCTGTTCCGAAGCGACCGAGAGACGTCAATGCGTGTCAGTTGAGTAAGACTATATTTTGATTGACTACAAGTAGGCGCATGCCGTATCTTCCCTTTTTGTTTTTTTTAATCTAAGCTAAACAGGGATTAATAATAATGTCTGACTAATCCTTCGGGGATAAAAGTCGTGATTACATGTATGTAAAACTCACCAACCCGCATTGGGCCAGCGTGGTGAGTTATGACCCATTCCCCGGGTGGTGGATTCAACTCATTATTTTTGGGAATTTACTACATTAATTTTTGCGATCGAGTATGGAGTATTGTGCCTATCTATGGGACAGCTCCGCTAAATACCTCCTCGATGTACTTGCTAGACTGCAAAGGCGTGCGGTACGCATTATCCGAGATGCTGAGGTTACAGCCTCTCTTGAGGACCTCCAGCTGCGTAGAGACATTGCTTCTCTCAGTGTCTTCTACCGAAATTACTACAAAGGGTGTTCTGAAGAACTTTTTGATTCAATCCCGCCCTCTCCTGTCCTGTCCCGGACTACACGTGCTGGTCTTAGGAACCATCGTCATACTGTGCAGAATAATAGTACTCGTACCAAAAATATTGGCAAGTCGTTCCTCTGTAAGGCAATTCGGCTTTAGAATTCTCTGCCGGCGCATGTGTTTCCCAGCTCCTATAATGCCGGGTCTTTTAAACGGGGCGTGAAACGGCATTTATGCAGGCCGTCATGAATGGGTGCGCTATTGTTACCGTGCTTGTTCCACGGTAAGGAGCGCTCTCATTATTTTGGACTGCATCGGCTACTTACCATCAAGCAGGTGTCACTATGACGTGTCACATTAAAAAAAAGGTCTAGTTAACCCATCCTGAAATGTAAAATGACTGTGTAGGAGTATAAGTAGGTTTACATCAGTTGGTCTAACGGAGCTATGAGGATTGAACCATGATTTCTCGCGTTCAACCAGAGATTCTATCCTTTCGGCTACCGCCCAAGTAACACACATAGGCTAAATACAAGATGAATAATGGATTATTGTGTACTAGCGCTGAATAAAATTACTGAATAAAAGCAGAGTAGCATACTATTCAGACGCTACACTGCTTAAATGGGCTCAAATTATTCAGCTTTAGTTTACAATTGCTGAGTAATATCATTAAAGTAACGTTATAATCGCCGTATTAGGTGTAACAGGTGGTAAAACGGCAAAATACTATAATATTAAGGAAACACTAGAAACACTTTATTTAGACAATTGCCGTCCATGAACGCTTTTATATTTATAGTAATTAAGTTAAAGGTTCACGATTTGTTCTGTAAGAACGTTTATTAATACTTTTGGTGACAGATGATTCATATTTATGACAGTGAGAGAAGATAAATTTTTAAAATGATTGTATGTTATCGGTATAAGTATATTTTGTTAATAACTTCACTATTTTTCGTGAAAGCTAGTGGGAATTCAAAATTACTGTTAGAGTATACATATATTTCTAAGAAAATGTTCAAGCGCCAGTACATAAATAAGTTTTCACTACAAATTATACTACAATAAACACATTTAGGCGAAAACATTTCGGGTAAAAATTGATTGACTGTGTTATTATTTTAGTCTGTAACCAACAATCACATTAAAAATATTTATTTGGAATTCCTTAGTTTACTAAGTTCGTGTTAAATAAATAAAATTATGTATACCAGTGTAGAAATAAAAAGGTTATACAGAATAAAAAATGGTGGTGAAGTTAAAGAGCGATGTAGAATGAATGATGTTGAAGAATATCTACCATTATTTAGTTCTTATTCAGAATATAGCTATTTGTGTACTAATATTCAGCTTAAGGATTACCAATGAGTTACAATAACGGTTTAAATACTCTGTAAGCAGCCATTATGACCACAAGTGATTAAATATACAGCTTTCTGTGTTACTTGGGCGGCGCCACATTGTTGAAACATCTACCATAAACACGGCAATGTACGCGCGCTAGTAGGTACTCGATCATCATCGTCATCAGCTCATAAACGTCCCACTGCTGGGCACTGGCCTCCCACACAACAGCATGTAAGTAGAATGGGCCATAATTCATCACGCTGGCCCGAAGCGGGTTTGGAGGTTTTCACGACCTACCTTTAACAACCTGGACCAACGGTGGGTTTGGTCACCCATTCAGTGACCGGGCAACGTTGCTTGTTTTCTCTGGATGGCCGCTGTTGGGGTGAACTATGGTAATTGCCAAAGAGGCGGTCCCAGATCACTTCAGCAGCAAGTGAGTGGATGTACTAGGGTATATAGTAGGTATGCCCCCTGCGGAAGCTGGGGAACCGCACATAACCACCTCTCCCCGGATGAGGTGGTACTCGGTAATGAGTTTTCACAAGTAGAGAAAAATCTTCTAAGATTGTTACCCGTCGATCCGGTAAATGAAGCTAATAGAAAGACAAACAAGTTCCTTGGGGGAAGCCTTTGTCCAGCAGTGGACATCCTTTGGCTGATGGTAAATTATTCCTACTATTCACTGTAATTCTAATACACACTCGTACTTTAAACTTTACAAAGAATTAATAAAACAAATTGTGTAAACGTAATTGACGGGATTATATCAATTTATTTCGCTCCAAGATGTAGATGATCAAAGATACAAAATCTCAGTTACATGATCCATGATTGAAGAACAATCACACAAATCAAAGCACTTTGCGATGCGGGCCTTGCCTAATAGCTTATGATCTTTTTTGTACAAAGTTATTCTCTCCCCACTATTGACAGGCGGGCTCTAATTACGGAAAATCTGTTTCGACACATCTTTTGACTGTCCGAAGGCAGGATTGAGGCCGATTGACGCTCGCACCCAGGATTTTTTTTATTTTACATACACTCATTTGGAATAACTAAGTTTTAGTTGATAACCTCAGAGGATGATTGGTTAGCACACCGTTTCTGGAATCTACATACATACATATAATTACGACAATTATCCCCGAAGAATAGTCAGAGACTAGGCAATGAGGACCGCAAAAGCAGTCCTCTACCATAGTCCGCTTTCCACCAAATAGCGACCGTACATGTGCTAAGCGTGACAGGTGGTGAGCTCATCGCGGCTCTATGCTGTTGGAAGTATGTGCAGTATTTAATCCGTTATTCGCCTTTTACAACATTCAAGAGAAGAGAGGGGGTGGTAGTATTCTTTCACCGCTACGAGACCTTGCTTTCTGGAATCTCCGAGAGTTAAATACCCGATCGGGTCAATTTAGAAAATCGGTTTTTCTAAATTGATTCCGGTCTGAGAATGGTGATTGGTGAGCAAAAGTTATCCTAAAAAAGATCTCTTCCAGCCAACCTAAGTGTACTTAATCTCTTCCTGTACGAAAATAAGAGACATGATTGTGCGAAAATGAGAGACCATATTTGCGTAAACCAAAAATGAATCGTAATGTAACGAATATTCACATATCGCAGGGAAGTGATAGGAACAGGGATTTGATAGAAACCCTAGGAGATTTGTTTAAATCACGAACGATGTAAATATTACAATCTGTAGGGCACACTGTAGGGTCATTTCCCTAACAGAATTTAGCAATATGATCAAATCCCTAAACCCTAAATTATTTTGTGTCTTAAAATCATATTCTTAAATTGAAACAAAAATGCAATAAGTACTTTTATACTTGAATAAATCTTGTTAAAGATTTATTTAAGTATTGTTACTTGAATAAAACTATAACAAATGTTTTATAGCCTTGTTTGAGAGTTAGTTTATGATAAACATATTACAGCAAGTAGATGTACAGAATTTTATAGGATTGGTGAAGTCTAAAGCTGTTGCAGAATCGAACTGAATTGGTATTATAAAGTGGGGTTAAGGTTATTAGCATAAAGTGGAAGATTATGTAAATGACAAATATGTATAAACATAGTGCATGTACAAGCATAACCTATTTATTAGTAATTTGTATTATTATATTTCTTTTTAATGTATTTTGTATGACTTGGTGACGACATTATAACTTTTGTTACTTAGAGGGAGAAAAAAGTAAAGCCTCCTTAGTTTCTTGCCAGCTTCTTCTCAGTCGAAGGCTCTTCCAAATCCGAACTGTTAGTAAGGTAGGTAGATTAGGTAGGTAGGTAGTTATGTTAGTTGATAAGATTTAACTACTATTAATAAAAAATATTATATAATTTTTTTTGACGTCAAGAAGTAACTATAAAGGTCTAAATTGAATAAAGCATTTGACTTTGACTTTGACTATGGAAGTGGGCTTTATAAAGGGTTGAGTTAGGTTAGTGACCAAATAAGTGCCGCGGTCTTCGATTCATACCAAATGTTATAAAACGTATGTGTTTTAGAAGAAAAAGCAATTTTCGACAGATTTATTGTCATGTTGACACTTAGCTTGCACACTATGTGTACCTAATTAAAATATAGACGGAACTCAAAATTTTGATTTCAGAAATATCGACTTTAAAGAGCAGAGTTTACAGCTTACTTTAAATGTATGAAAATTTTGAGTTAGGTTTAGAATGCGATCGAGCGTTGATTGTGCGTCTAGTTTTTACATGTGATAAGACTGCTGCCGAAGAAAGCCGGAAATGGAATTTACTAGGTCTTAACCGTTTTCGATAAGTCCATTGGATACCTCCTAAGTACTTAGCAAAAAATAAAGGGATCACTATACAAAAATCTACTCGATCTTTCCCACAACATTAAGTAACTTGTCTATTTCATCATTTCACTAAAACGGTTTAGAGATTTGATTAAATAACTGATTTCTTTATAGGAAATGACCGTACAGATTGTTATTTTAACATCCTCCGTGATTTGATCAAACACCGGTTTTTATCATTTTCCTGCGACATACATTAAGTACTGTGATACTCGTAAAGGTTGGGGGGCGTTTGTTATTGAATAACAACATCCTTTACTTAGTATACGACTCTTTATTTATTTACAAGGTTAAATGTATATTACATTTTCAAAATATAAAAATAAAATGGTCAAAGTCTACCCATGTTGGCACTTCAGATCGATCTCCTCAATTCCCCGTTTGACTTCTTGTCATTTCAAATTACGTTTTATTTATAAATTACTACAAAGTAAAACCAGCCAGCGCCCTAACATGGTATAAACTCTACAGTACCTACATGATTAGTAATTAATACTGCATTGTTTTCTTATGTTGACGCATGCAGCCCGGTTGGAAAGGCGAGTCAATCCGTTAAAAAAGTGAATCATTTCATAATAATGTACATTAAAAGCTTATGTCTGATAGGACAGGTTTTGTTCAATAAGGTCAATTGTAAACTTGTAGGTAATCTTGAAGCATAATGTTTAACGCATTGTGCTGCGTAGTCATTAAACTTCGAAGAACTTTTAGTTAATGAACGTGGCCAAAACATATTTGGCCATTGGTTTTTTGCAGTAGTGTAGTGCAGTATTTACTGAAGAATGTCACAAAACGATTTTTTTTTAAATAACATATTAAAATTATTACAAACACACCTATTTATGTATACATTGTTTATTTTTATTTATTTAGTGCTATCTATTTACTTTTCTTTAAATTCCGTAAAAAGTTTACACCTCCGATTTTCGAGTTTATAAGATCTCTCCATCCGACTGGTTGTCTGGAAGAAATCGCTTCATAGCGATAAGACCGCCAAATTGTAACTATGTATTGTACCTATTTTGTATGTATTTGTATATATGTAAACCGTTGCAATAAAAGAATTGTCTAATCTAATCTAAAATATATTGTTTTCTGAGGTTTAAGCGAGCACTACACATTGAAATGAAACACTTTATTACGGATTAACTCGCGTTTAATTTACTATTTACATAGTTTTATATTATCCTGACGTTTCGAACCCTTTACAGGGGCCGTGGTTACAGGGAGACTAAGGTGTTAGTCGTCTCATAGTTAGAAAGTATTTGCCTACCGTCAATCATTTTTATATTTAACCGGGTGCGTTCAAGTTTACACAATACGAGCTAACAATATTTTTAGGTCTGGCACTGTGTTGCTGTTGGGGCTGGGATTTGATGACCTGTATGATGGGGTCCCAGGCAGGTGGTAAATTCCAACCATCAGATGATGAATTAAAAAACATCGAAATTTCAATAGAGTTCTATTGAAATTTCGATGTTTTTTAATTTCAATAGCCTCGTGTATCATCCTAGGAATGAATCGTTAATCCTTGGCGAGTATTTAAGGTTTTTCAAAGCTAATGTAATCATCTCTGATGATCTGATGCAAAGTATTGCTCGCGGGGAAGGTTGGATTTCGGCACTTTGCTCCGGCGCAAGACAGATTATTATGTCTTGACGGAGTGCTTCAGCATCTATCTGCCTTCCTAATATTATTTCTTAATTAAGCAATCCTCTACGTTACTAATGATGGTTTCATACGGTATCCTGCGAGGGGCTACGGCGTAATTAAGCCCCTTTTTTAGTACCTCAACAGTGGCTTTGTCCAGTGTTTGTTTTGATAAGTTCTCAATCTTCCGCTCATCGATTTGATTTTGACGTTTGTGGCTATCTATGGTTGATGTTGTATTGTTAGTTGTGTTCCATTTCACAAACTTTTTATTTAATTTTGATAAAATAATTGGAATTTATTTATTTGTCTATGTTTGCATTAATTATATTTAGATGTTTCGCGTTTATTGAGTAGATTAACGCAATTAGTAAAATCTGACGCCATCAATTGTAAGCCTAACCCACTGGACAAATTCTTGATCTTATTATTAATTGTACTTAGCTCGGAACGATGTCGGTAGATGAGATGACGGAGCAATTTTTGACTGGCCTGTTGTAAGATCTTGGCGCTCCCTCGGATGTCCTTTTTGGTGATATCTTGACACACGGTGGGATGAGACCATAAGAGCGGTCCCCCAACGTGACGTATTTTTTTTTTAAATTATTAATACATACTTATGTACTTTGAGAATGAGTTTTTTTTTTTAAAGGGAACTTAGATTTTTGTGTCGGGGGTTTTTTAAATTTTTAATTAAACTTTTTATTTTATACTTTTTATAGGTACATCCTCAATTTTCTCATTCTCTCAAAGAGTCATCAATATTCTCTTTCAGTGCGCTTTCATTTGAGAGCCCTCTTGAGTATATTTGCAGACATTCGTTTATTCTTCCCTTTTTCACCGACTACAACTTTTAAACGGCTTAACCGATTTTCATCAACCATGTTTAAGAACACTCACACATAAGTCACAACTAAATTGAAATCGCTTTATCCGTTCGGGAGCTATGATGCCACAGACAGACAGACACACACAGATAGACAAGTCAAACTTATAACACCCCTATTTTTGTGTCGGCGGTTAATTTAATGATAGAAATGTAAAATGGCAAAAATATGTTTTTAAAATAGACTACTACTCGTATAATTGAGCTCTTGCGAATGTTCTACTACAAGTACATACAATTATTTTCGAAAATAAAAATATATTTAATAAAAAACTCGCGCAGTATTTTAACCTGCCACAGACATACCGGGTCGAGTGCACTAAAAACTATGCTGTGGCATGTCAGATGTATATCTAAGGGTGCGGGTTCGGATTATTCTATGTCTAGTATTTATCCTGTCATTATTTTTTAGCTAATCACCATTTTTTGGGATAATCTAAAAATAATAAATGTTTCGGACGACGCAATAAAAACTTTCATACATAGTTCACCTTTTTCTCTCTTTTAGCTTGATTATTCTGGAAAAAAAGTAGCCCATAACCGTCACCAGGACTCCATCTATCTCTATACAAACTTTCATTCAAAATGGTAAAGCGTGAAAGCGTAACGAACAAAGTCACTTCGTCATTTATAATTAGTAAGGATTGTTTACTAACAATTACTGGTGTCTCCGTTTTACTGGAGGGCGGGTAAATAATGCTAGGCGCAGTGGACTGTATGAGTGGGGGCGGTTATCACATATATAAATAAATATAAGGGGGCAGTTTGAACGAAGGAAGCCAAGGGCGGCGGTTACGGCCTTCAAGTGTTCCCCTGCGTGAAATAAGCAGCAACACTAACCTGGTAATCGGCGTCTTCAGCACCCTGGATTATGGCAGCTAGCTAAGGCGGTGGCGAACGATAAGGACTCGCGAGGGCGGAGAGTGCGGCGGGCGGCGAGCGGCGGGCGGCGGCGGCGGCGGCGGGCGAACGAGCGGGCGTTCAGCTCAGCGGTGAATTTGCAACTGTCAGATGACAGTCAGAGGAATGCTGGGGCGCGCCGAGAATCGCTTGTGCGGACGGTACACCGATAACCATTTATGGTGCTACTACCCTCTCACACAAGGAAACAAATAAAAGCGCGCAAACGTTTAAAATTAGTCATTGTCACCTACCAACCTAATAAATCGCACACATATAAATTACAACTACACAACGAGCAAGGTAGTCTTTAATGAGACATGCCAGACAGTGTACAATTGTAAACAACTCAACAATGTCGAGAAAAATAGTGATTGTGATAATAGTAGCTGCAATTTTTGACAAGATGGGCAGCCAACCGACAGATTATTCAGGCGTAAAAGTCTCTGGCGATCAATATTTTCAAGCCAACAGACTAAATATACCAAAAAAGGTCAGAATTAATTTAAGAAATGACAAAGTGCAAGCTGAAAATTCAAATGCGACAAATTTTCAAATTGGCAGTTACGATATAACCAATAATGTTTACAGCACACATGAAAGTGAACCAATGAAAGTGATAACAAATAATCAACATCATTTCGAAGAGACAGCGGAATCTAAAGCTTTTAATAATGACGCAGTGATTGTTTTCCCTGATGACGACGGATTTAATTTTACTCGCGACGCGAATAGAATGACACAAAAAACGAATACCATGCAGAATAACAGCATACGTGGAAATTATGATTCTAACAATGACAAAAGTGGTACTGATGTTGAACCAATGCAATTGGAGCATAGGTTTATAGACGTCAAACAATGTCCTAAATGCTATGTGTGGGTTGACGCAATGAATTGTTGTGTAAGTGTAAATGATAATGATGACTGTAAATAAGAATGAAATGAAAATTATTTATTTGCTTATAGCATGGTTTACAATGTATCATGCAAATCAATGCAATAATGTTAATCAGTGAATGAAATAGGTACCTAACTATTTTGAGCAATATATATTGTAACTTTCCTTCCTGGATTTAGTATAAAAGATGAAATATATTAATATGTTTTTTTATAAAATATGTTAACCTGCTACTTATCCATAACTATTTAATTTGTAAGCTGTATTTTGTATAAAACTTCACGTATTAAAGGCTAGACAGAAAATTATGGTTAAGATATGGTTATCTCTTTGATCGGGGGGTGAGATACTTTTTTTAACTCTTTAAATTACCTTTTTATTAATCTTTTGAACTTTTTATATGTTCTGTCCTGTGTATATAGATTACAAGGCCTTTTTTTTTTGAATATACTTATTTTTTTTAAATTTAAATGACGATGTGTCAAAACGTCCCCCCAAATCCTTATATCGACCAACAGATTTAAAAGGTATCTCATTTAAAACATCTTAGTAAGGTGATAGTTTTTTTTACTATGGCGACATCTTTCAAAAATGCGGGGTAATCTGGGAAAATCTTTTTAAAATTGCAAACATAAGCCTAGCCTTATTGATTGGATGTATGTACCAGCAATATTGCGCGCTGCACCGCTTCTTTGTTTGAAGCTTCTTATCAGCCTGTAATAATAATATTTTACTATTATGATGTTTGTAGCGCTTTAGAAATGTTAATAAATCTAGTTTTTTACAATCATTCATTTTATTTTATTCCTAAGCCCCATGGTTTATGATGTTAATACTGGTTGCTAGTCTTTTTATAGATCAGTACGAAACTATTCAAATAGGTTCATAAAAATTTGGTCATTATCCTTACATTTAGAAATATATAGGGTATTAAGTCTAATTTAATAATGTATGTGTATGTTAAGCTACTTTGTGTTTACAAATTGAAAAAGACAGTGTCGAAAAAATTTCCACGAGCAGGACTTCTTTCCAGTTGACCTGCCGTGGAACTAATCAGCCTGCCGAAATTAATCAACACCATCTTTATTTTTTACTTCGAAAACCAAAACAAGAACATTATAACATAGCTTGCCTATTTCTTAACTGATCTTTAAGTTTGTTAAATTATTATCGGATCGGATGATGATATCGTAGTTTGTTGACATACGAGTATGAGCTCCTTCGGCTTTCAAAGCAAAAATAAAGATATGATATACGAGTATATAATGTTTTATATTTTAGCGTTTTATCAACGCTTAAATATACTTAAGTAAAATTTTAAACACTGAGAAAAAACGACAACCTCAGGCGGGAAACGAACCACGCACCTTCCGCATTCCGGGCGGCTGCCTTAACCACTTGGCTACTGAGGTCTGGCTTTCAACCGTCGAAATTTGTCAGTGCTTGATGCTTATGTTTTTAGTCAACATTGCTTCATCAAATCTTAGAAGTTTTCACCTCTGAGATCCGAAAGAAATATTTTTACAAATATTTGAACATTCGGTTAAGATAAAGCTGCGTTTATAAATTAATGTTTTATATTTTACCGTTTTATTAACGCTTAAATATACTTAAGTAAAATTTTAAACACTGAAAAAAGACGACAACCTCAGGCGGGAAAAACTTCAGTGTTTAAAATTTTAATAGACGCGTTTTACCTAAAATAAAAAGCATATTAAATACTTACCTCACTAGAAGCTTATAATATTGAGATAGGCATATCCGTTTCCCGTCGTATTTTCCTTCTCTGTCTTCCGGTATATCGCTGTCTCTCTCGCTCATCCCACTCATTGGCGTCACCAGGTGGCGCGGTGGGGGAACCAGGAGATTTTACACCCGTGCCCATTTGTTCATCATTGCGTCGAAATATGCATTAAGCACCAGGCGGAAATAAAAACTAAGCTTCTAATGAGGTAAGTATTTAATATGCGTTTTATTTCAGGTAAAACGCGTCTATAAACACTTGACCGTCATTAGAAGCTTATAATATTGAGACCTGTTTGTTATCGCCTGGTGAAAACGCCAATGTGAGAAATAAATTAAACAATAAGTGTAAGAGAGTTAATCATATGATTATGGTTTAAACAAAAAGTTATAATAAGAGATTTAATTAAGTACTAATTATTTACAATTTATGTCATGTAAGTAAATAATTGGCCAGTCATTGATGAAAAATCAAATAATTTAGCTTGTAAACCATGTAAACGAACATTATTATTAGGAAATAAATATTGTTAACTATTTGATTTCAATCACTTTACAGGGTAAAAATAAAAAATGAAAAACTTCGTGACGCCTGAATCAATATTTCACGACAATAAACCTTGTGAAAAGTATTAATTAACTAATCTCCAATTACCAATAGTTAGTATATCCTCAATGGGTAAATATATCAATCTAGTTTGTAGATGCTACAGCGGAGCAAAACACAACCAGGTGTGGCTGTAATATTCATCTAGCTACCACAGTGCTTGAAACAGGTGACAGGTGAACCACTTGAAGTTTTAAATAAATTAGTTTAGCCATTCTGTACAATATTTATTGATCCTTTTAACCAGTAGCAATTTCTAGCTTGTTTGTCTGTAGTCCCTACAGTCAGTTTTTGACCCAAACTGTCGCCATAATATTACTGCATTGTCCTGAACAAAATAATGTTTGGTGTCCACAGCAAGGTAACAAAGGAGCAATGCGACAATAATATTGCAGTGTTACGAACTGTTTGAAATCTAGTTGATCCTAGGTTTGAAATACATTACAAAGGTCTACAGACTAATACTATACCATATACATATACATACTAAAACCTGGAAAAAGGAGGTTTTGTTGTTTTTAAATGTTTAATTGAGATTGATTTTAAAACATGTTTAACTATTACCTCGTCACTAAGATTTCCATACAATTGTGCGCTGCATAAAGTAGAAACGACAATTTATGGTAGTGTATAGTATTGTAAGAAAGATTTAAAATATTAAGTGTAAATCTGCCAAAAACTGGACTGACTGGACCCATTTGGTACGCGTTCCGCGTGTGGATGGCGCCGCTGCTGCTGCTTACGCCCTTCCTGTACTACTGGACCAGACTCTACAATCTTCATAGAAGCTACTTGGTAAATAATGAAATTGTTACACTACCAAATTTGATTGGACACGGAAAGTTAAATATTGGCATAATAAATAATGTATTTTTATTTTAGTAGCATTATAATTTGATTGTTGCCGTAAAAGCGATAGAGATGGCGCTAGCAGCGATATAATAATACTAAAATTAAAAGTAAGCTATTTTACGACCTACCAAGTGATACGGCCATCTCCTCAAATCAATCGTATAATATTTGCGACATTACGTTACACTTTCTTGCTTTTAGTAGTTTTTTTGTGTAAACAGGTCTTACAATTAAACTTTTTTAAATATTATCTTATACTTACAGAAATGAACTTTAGTCATGTTTAACAATGTAACATAGGTAGCGTTGAAATTCTTTTATTAAAAAGTAAAAAAGGTTATTTTTTTTAATTGCCTAGAATAATAGTTGGATTTGAGTAGTTCTACTAGCAACACTCTTGAAAAGTTTGTTTTCCACAAGTTTGTCTTGCGACTTGCGAATCGAATTGCGAAATTTAAATGGTTTACAGTAGTTTCCTTTTGCTTTTTTCCGTCGAGTTGAATGTGTTTCCTCCGTATATTGCATTATGCATTATTGTGTTAGTTGTATTGTGAGAGACTCGTAGTTTTGCGTTGTTTATCGAGTAGTAGGTACCTACTCATTTTTGTTTCCTTGTGAAATTGAACGCTAATTTAATTGTAAATGTCCATGTCAAGGAAAAAATGCTGTGCTCCCGGTTGTCTGGACTCAAGTAAGTGTACATCTCATATAATCTGGGGATACTTAATTGTGTGAGCCGCCACCTTAGGGCACAAGATTATTTTTCCCTTTATGTATACTTGTCATTACATTTAATATTATCACGACTATTTATCCCCGAAGGGTAAGTCAGAGACTAGGCAATGAGGACCGCAAAAGCAGTCCTCTGCCATAGTCTACTTTTCACCAAATAGCGACTGCACATGTGCTCAGCGTGACAGGTAGTGAGCCCAACGCCACTCTATGCTGTTCGATGTATGTGTAGTCTTTAGTCCGCTAGTCGCCTTTTACGACACCCAAGGGAATAGAGGGGGTTGTAGTATTCTTTCACCACTATGCAACACTGTTATCATAACTTAGAGAATATTAGAATAATAATAAAAAAGTAATTTTATAGAAGTTCAGTGGGTTGTTTTTTGTTTAAAAATAACACTGTTGTGCGTATCAATAATAAATTCAATCATAAAGTGTTTATAATAAAAATCTTTTATCTCTTTTAGATTCACATCCAACTCTGCATTCCCGAATCCAGCAAAAGATAAAGGGAGATTTGATTAATGGGTTTATTCAATTGGAGATGATATTATTGGTATAGATGATCAAGATATTTATAAACGTCGTATAGTGTGTGCCATGCACACTTTGAAGAAAAGTTTTGTTGTCATTTTGATAGAATCAGCAATATTGCAATACCGAAGTCAAATATTTAACAGGACTGTTGCAACTAATATGGGATACCATACAGGTAACTTTACTATTCAATAAACATTAAAAACATTTATAAGCCAAAATAGGGCAACCTTGTTTTTTTTTAAATTCTGTGATAGAGAGGCGCTTTGCTTTCCACTCGCCTGATAGTAAGTGACGATAAAGCCGAAGGTGGAAGCGCGGAAGGCGTTACTGAGAGACTATTTTTTTTATCGTTGAACTGTCAGAACATGTCAAAGCCATTAACATTGTTGTTATGGCAACAGACTTAGAAAGGATAGTAGTAGCTAGGCTGGTTTATTACAATTCCTACCATTGAACCTGGGACCTCTGGCTCTGAGACCCTTGGCTTCACCAATAGAGACCACAAAGGTGGCTCTAGAAACAAATATTATCTCATTACCAAAAGAATATCAACTACATACTCCCACAAGAACAAGATACATGAACTTGATATATCAGCGTCCTAGCCATAAATACGAGTATATATACAACAAAAATGTTTTTAATATGTGTATTTTGATTTTTAACAAGCTTCCTGACGATATAAAACTAATTTGTATAAATAAATTTAAAAATGTATTAACAAAGTGGCTAATGGGTCATTGCTTTTATAGCGTCAGTGAATTCTTGAATCACAAAATGTAATAATTTTGTCACAATAATTAAGATTTTTGCATGCCTGCTTGCAGGTTGAATACAATTGTACTAAATTTATAAATGTAACATCCTAATTTACTGCATTCTAGCAAAAAATGTATTATCTTATCTTATCTTACCAATCCATCTCCCCTCCTGGGCGCCATAAAAGACTACCAACACATTGAAGACTGCACATCATATCCAAGAGCATGAATAGGAGTTGGGCTCTCCACCTATCAGGCTGAGCATATGTGTAGTGTGACTTGGTGGGCTGTGGAGGGTGTTTGTGCACTGCTTTTGCGGTCCTCATTGCCTACTTTCTGACTAACACTTTGGGGATAATAGTTGTGAGTGTATGTATTAATAACTGATTTTTTATTTCAGATAAGGGCATTCCTTCTAAAGAATGCAAAGAAACTGCGGACAGTCTTCTGGCCTGTGACACCGAACTCAATTCACCACAAGAAGTAGGCGGAAGCACAAAGAAAGCTTAAGGGAATGAGATTTATTCATCCAATTATAAGAAAAATTTAAAGTGTTGCAACTCTTAGTAATTAGTCATGGACACTCCAAGGGATTTAAGTTTTATTTAAAAAAATAACAATGAGTTTAACATTAGTTCTAAATGGATGAGATACTTAAACCAAGACCTGATTAAAACCTTTTTTGGTGCAATAAGGATTCACGGGTGCTGAAACCTAAATCTATGGCCGAAACACTAACTCCACACCTGAATACTTCGAAAATTCTTTTATTACAATGTTAATAAACAATATGACGAGTGTCTATGCCCCAGCCGGAACAATTTGTAAAAGTGATTTATGTAAAAATTTACATGCCTTCATCGTCAGAGATGACTGCGAAGCCTGAGAAGCCTCGGCAATCTGTGACTAACAATATTTACCCAATATTATTGTCTAAACTTTAGATTCAAAAAATTATCCACAAATAATTAGCGCTCTCTAATATGTAAGAGGATATTTCGCCAAAAAAACAAAAAGTAAAATTTGTAAAAGTTATCCGGACTGTTCTCGTAATCTTGTTACAATAGGTGCACAATATATAAAATACAGAGAGTATGCAGGTCGCCAATGGCTTGGCAGTCCCACTGATGCACTACTTAAATGTATTTCAGAAATACAGGACATAAATGATGTGATTTTAAAAGAATATAAGAAAAAGTAACCATATAGAACTAATTGTTAAAACACATTTATTAATACATATTGATTTCGATTTCATTGATCAAAGTAATTGAATATTTAATCAATGTCACTAGTAGATTTTTTATATTTAACTATTGCAAGGAAATTAATAAAATTCTTAGTGCCAAAAGGGACTGTCAGGACGATGAAGGCAATAACTTAAAAATTAATGCAAAAAAGTACTACTTACAAAAAATGTAAAAGACCAAAAAATAAATGGTAGTTTTAAGTATGTACTTAGTTTTTATTTTAGAATGTTTTTGCGTATGAATTGCCAATTGTTAACATATTGTTTTCCTTGTTTTACGTATCTACTAGTAATAAGTAAAACATAATTATATGCAATTGGTGATTCATATTACAAAGCTTATCCCCCAAATAAAAATCGTACATGAATAGTAGCTATAGAGACTGTACTATAGCTAGCTATATAGGTAACAAAAAAGTTGCCATAAAACTAATACAGAGGGCGCTTTGTCAACGTTGCCTCCTTTGAGGGCCGAGAGAGGTCTCTATTTCCGTATATAAAAAAGTACTTTGTGTACTGGACCAAGCACAAGTGCTCATATAGTTTTATAATAACCGGACGCTTGAGTAGGGAAATTTGCTTGTGGTTCCATAACGATATATTATTATTTAAGCACACCAAATTTCAACGTCATGTCTTGAACCTTGAGGGTTGGCAGGCCTGTGGTTATGTCTACCAGGCGTCTACGTTTCGAATTCCATACTGTGAATGAGGCAGCAAGGGGACCACAATCAGATAAATTCCTGTTGAGGTGTGCTAGCACCCGGGGGATGAGGGAAGGTGGTGCGAATTTCCAAGCCAGAGGGAAGCGTTCTACTTCAGGCTGAAAGCATTGTGAAACATCGCTTTGTAATCATTGAGATAAATCTGCATAGTTTACCCACTACTCGAGCGTTCTTGGATACAAACACGTGAATTACTGGCCAGGCCCACTTCGCGAATATCGTTTGTGTGAATTCTGGCAGTAGATGCCATTCTAGAGCTTGGCTATGTCGAGACAGTTCATCTGCATGGCTGTTTAATTTCTCTGGAATGTAATGAATTTTGACCACAATTTGGTTGGTGGTCATTTGTTGGTTGGCAATTTGGAGGATTAAAATAAAATTGTCGCAGGCTTCGTGTTCGATGCTTGTAATTCTAAAACTTAGAACAGCCCGCTTTTCTTTTTGATTGCAGTGCAGCTTTTGTTCGGATGCACTCCACCTTCCCCATAGGGCAGAATTGTTGAGTTGTGACCCCCCAATCCTAAAGCAACGGTTGTCAAAAAGAATGTTGGTGGAGGTATATGTATTGGTGTTTTTGACAATTTTAGCAATTTTTAGCTACCAATACATTTAACTACATCGTAAGGTAGAGTCTACTTTACCGCCCAATTTCTTCTCTTAGGTATCGTAAAAGGCGACTAACGGACCATAGATTGCACATACATCCAACAGTATAGAGCGGCGATAGGCTCATCACTTGTCACGTACATGTGCAGTTATCATTTGGTGAAACTACACATGTATACTATGGCAGAGGACTGCTTTTGCGGTCCTCATTGCCTGGTCTCTGACTAACCCTTCGGGGATAACAGTCGTGAGTATATGTAGGTATGTATGGACGCTTGTGATTCCTCCATGTATCCTAGTATGTCCTTGCGGAAGACATTGATTTTGGTAAGCGCCCTGCGAGGGCCGTCAAGCAGACTTTTTGAAGTTTATGTGGACACCAAAATAAGTAAGTATTTCTATTACAATGTTGGCATGTCTGGACAGAACCATCTGGTCTTTATGTCTATAAGATAATAGTCTAAGAAAACATTGCCGTGCTCATCTCAAATGGATGGCATATAATTTTTAGTAATTCGCCTTTGTAGAACAGACGAAGAAACCATTGTGGGATTTGGCTATAGTCAGATGGTATAGTACCTAGGTCTGAGAAAAGTAATTTGTACATCTCGTCTCTTGGCCGTACACAGTCCGGAATTCATATAATAATTTAACGACTTCAGGTTAAAAATTGGACGGAGTGACCTTTTGTGAGTGCTCTTTGGTACTAACTGGGTTAAAACGAAGTTTGAAAAAAAAAAATCTTACTGTTTCTTGAAACCTGTTCCTTCATCTGTGTCAGCATTGCAGACATTTTGTCCGATACAAGCGTGTAACAAACTGTCTATTGTAACGTTGGGAACCTTGAGCGATGGCTTCAGATAAAACGGTATTCGATACCTTTGTGTTATGATAGAAAACTTGGAGCACCTATTTAGTCCCAACGGTGTCGATAAAGTGCAAATTGACCGGCTCGAAATTTCGAAGCGTCATTGTCTACGTCTTTTGTTATCTCTGTTAGCAGAGAAGATGGACGTTTTTGTCATGATTGATAGAGCTGCCAAGCCTATGATCGTGGGGATCAAAAGTAAGAACAGCCTCCGTTGTTTATATTATAGCTACGATGTGGTTCGTGGCTGGCATAAGTATGTCCTTGCGGAGGACATTGTTTTTGTTAAGCGCCCTGCGAGGGCGGTTCATAGCCATGATGTGGTTCATGGCTGGCATAAGCATGTCCTTACGGAGGACATTGATTTTGGTAAGCGCCCTGCGAGGGCGGTTCATAGCCACGATGTGGTTTGTGGCTGACATAAGCATGTCCTTGCGGAATACATTGTTTTTGGTAAGCGCCCTGCGAGGGCGGTCTATAGCCACAATGTGGTTCGTGGCTGGCATAAGCATGTCCTTACGGAGGACATTGTTTTTGGTAAGCGCCCTGCGAGAGCGGTTCATAGCCACAATGTGGTTTGTGGTTGGCATAAGCCTGTCCTTGCGGAGGACATTTATTTATTTAATTTAATTAAAAACGGTTACATAACTATTTACAACAATTAAACGTATTATTCAAATTCAAATAAAATAACATTTAGCATTACATTAACATACATGCATCTTCTCGCAAAAACCGCAAACACTCAAGTAATATTACCATTGATTTTGGTAAGCGCCCTGCGAGGGCGGTTTATAGCTACGATATGGTTCGTGACTGCCATAAGTACGAGTATGTCCTTGCGGAGGACATTGATTTTGGTAAGCGCCCTGCGAGGGCGGGCAGATTATAGCCACGATATGTTTCGTGATTGCCATAAGTATGTCCTTGCGGAGGACATTAATTTTGGTAAGCGCCCTGCGAGGGCGGTTCACAGCATGCTGTGCGTGTGTCTGTCCCATGAACCAGAAGAACAACGCGATGGTACACTATAAGAAGTTTGCCCTTGCGAAAGGTAACCGTTTGTTGTTAGTACAGGTATTGCTTGCGAGGCATTCCCAGTACCAGATTTAATAACTGGCCAAAAAGTTATCTAACAAGACAATTTTTTTTTTTTAATGCAACTGTAATCTGTTCAGAATTAAACAAATGTGTGTTTGAAGGTAGAATCTTATTCAAAGTAGCAAGCATTAGAGGGTCTTTTACATTTTTATAAGTACCTATCCTCTTTTCGTATTTTTTTTTTTTTTTTTACGTGTAACGGGTAAGCGCTTGGCCTTCATCTCACCTGATGGTAAGTGACGATAAGGCCGAAGGTGGAAGCGTGCTTCACCCGGAATCCTCAACCACTGAGGAACTGGCTATCTTAACTCTAACTGTCGGAACACAACTATGCTATAAACATCGTTGTTATGGCGACAGACTTGGATAAGATGGTGGTAGCTAGCCAGGCGGGCTTAACAGCCCTACCACCAACCAAACCGAGCACACAAAGATGTACCCCCCGCTGGGAATCGAACCCGGGACCTCTGGGTCTGAAACCGGTGGCTTAGCCACTAGACCACGGAGGCGGTTAATATATTTATAGTTTCAGTGTACAACCTAATCACCACTGAAAATAAGACCTTTAAGAGAGGCATCAGATGTTTGCGACCAACTAGTAAACTGCGCAGACAATTATTAAAAATATCTTCTTTTTTTTTAGTTTTAAAATACCAAAAGTTATTGGTGCACAACATTTATCAGAATATTGGTGCTTAAGGCCTAGCTGGCTCTTTTAGTTTACTTTTAAAATCAAAAATCAAATCTAGATCACTACACGGAATATTTAAATTGTTAACTGTTTTAGTCAGTATTGGTAACACCTGCGAGGTGTAACAATCGTTGTAAGATTTCCTCTAACGTCCGATAAAGCAGACACATTGTCGTTATCGTCATGAAAGGCGGGTAGGTACGATGACCATGCTTCTTTGAACGATGACGACTAACTCGAACTCAACCTTCGCCGATGCGATCGGGATTGTTAGAAGGACTAGCTATAGCCGGTTAGCTACTATTCATTTTTCTCATTATCTAATGTAAGCACTAATTATCGGTTTCTTATCTAAAATAAAAAGAAAAAGTGCCTGGAGGGTAGATACCACGTATTAAACACAAAAATCACTTTTAAAAATACTATCTTTACTCGAAATCTTTCTTATCTTAAAAGACAAGGTGTATCTACATCTCTTGCGGGTAAAATAAAAAGTTTGATATAGTTTAAATTATAAATTCAGCGAACGGTAACACCGTATTGTATTGTATTGTAGAAACTCACGAGAACTGTGTTGCAGTTGAAATAAAAATAATTCTATTTCTTTGTCACTTGATCACTATGTAGTGCACAAGTTACGCCGACGGGAAATTTCACGCCAATGATGAACAAATGGGCACGGGTGTAAAATCTCCTGGTTCCCCCACCGCGCCACCCGGTGACGCCAATGAGTGGGATGAGCGAGAGAGACAGCGATATACCGTAAGACAGAGAAGGAAAATACGACGGGAAACGGATATGCCTATCTCAATATTTTAAGCTTATAATGACGGTCAAGTGTTTAATAAAGATGGTGTTGATTGATTTCGGCAGGCTGAATAAATTCCACGGTAGCTCAACTGGAAACAACACCTGGCCCGGATTGCCTAAAGGGTGCTGGTTCGAGTCCTGCTCGTAGAAATTTTTTCGACACTGTCTTTTTCAATGTGTAATTTGTTCGCAACAGAATTTGCGTTAAAATTATATAAAAAATAATAATATTTTGTGTTTGTTACACTACTTTTCAATCATATACCTAATTCACCTAAGAGTAAGCTTATAATGACGGTCAAGTGTTTAATAAAGATGGTGTTGATTGATTTCGGCAGGCTGAATAAATTCCACGGTAGCTCAACTGGAAACAACACCTGGCCCGGATTGCCTAAAGGGTGCTGGTTCGAGTCCTGCTCGTAGAAATTTTTTCGACACTGTCTTTTTCAATGTGTAATTTGTTCGCAACAGAATTTGCGTTAAAATTATATAAAAAATAATAATATTTTGTGTTTGTTACACTACTTTTCAATCATATACCTAATTCACCTAAGAGTACCTACCTAACTATTTCGTTACGAAGAGCAGGTGCACAAAAGCTTAACTGAAAGCATTATCAATGAACTGTCGATGCGATGTAAAGGAAAAAAGAGGATGGCTATGTCAATTTGCCGTATTGGGGGAAAGGGACAAAAACACTTGATTGATGAGGACCCCGCGGAAATGCATGAGCTATCGCTAGCGGCAGATATATTAGAGAAGTACGCAGTAGGACAATGTAGGCGAACAATTATTTCAATTATCAATATTTTGGGGGTTAAAGATGGAGACCTCCGTGGTCGAGTGTTTAGCACGACGGTCAAATCTGTTTTACTACATTGATTTCGGATCTGAGTATTTTTCTATGTTTATGTTTACTTTTTGGTTATCTAGTTTAACCATATTAACAAGTTTCAAAATATGCTTATCTTGGACTAGATCATTGGTGTAAATTAAAATACATTCACTGTACATACATCTTCTTCTTTTATACATCTTCTTTCATCTTTTCACCTATTAGCAGTCGTTAATAGGTGAAAAGTGGACTGCTTTATTTTATTACATTGTTGTCTCAACTCTTCCTTAAGAAAATTAAAATTATTGTCACTAAGCGCGCGCTCGTTATCAAAGCGTGTGCGCGTGACCGCTGTTATTCACCCCTTGCACCAATGACGGCGCATCATTGATCGCAATGACAGCGAGGGTGAGCGCACGCATCTACAAATAAAGGATGTAACTACTCACTCGTAACACTTTTCTAACAAAAAAAATTGGCGCAACTGTCAACGTCAAATTTGACAGAATCGAGCATAGACTATGCGATATTTTGCTATCACGATGCATAGAATGTACCACAGAACCGAAATAATCAAAGTTGTTCATACTAAAGTAGTATGTAAGTCTATGAAGACACGGTACAAAGTCAAGTGTGTTTTTGTAGGTGCGGTCTCATGCGACCGCTTGGGGTTTGAGGGGTTTAAAAAGCAGGCAAATATTTGTATTAAAAAAAAAAAGAAAACATTCATTGTTTTTACGTCAAATACTTAATTATTAATATTTTTACACCATATTTAGGTACTTTGGCGGGGGGTCCAAAATAACTTCTGTATAGTGTCTAATTACATAACTAATTTCTAATTACATTTGTCGACCACCGTTGTCGAGTGGCTAGCACGCCGGGTCAGGCGTCGCGCCTTTTCTGAGGTACAGGGGTTTTATTCCCGGTCGGGTCAATTTAGAAAAAACTGCTTTTCCATACTGATTTAGGGTCTGGGTGTTTTGTCTATGTTTATGTATATTTATTCGTTATATTACCATATTAACAAGTTTCAAAAGAATTCTTATCTTGGCCTAGATAATTAATAAGTGTGAGCGTAAACAAAATTGTATAAATTAATTAATTACTATCCTTATTTAGACCTAACTAATTAGCACTTTAACTACATGTTGTCCTTATATGGAGTACACATGTTATTATTCATGTTTTTTATGAGGCTGAGTCGCACACTACATAATTATGCCCATAACCATATTAGGTAAGCCAGTCATATTAGGTGATAGTTGCCAGAGCAAAATCGTCACAACCCTTGTCTGTGACGATGACTTCTAGAGGCTGGTAACAATAGAATTTCTATAGCGTCTGCTATAACGGCAGTCTACTGCATAACATGGCTTAGGTGACGACACTGAAAAAGGGCATAAGACATCAACTGACACTTTTATCGTTGACTAGCGGCCGCTCGCGGTTTCACCCGCGTGGTTCTCGTTCCCGTGGGAATATCAGGATAAAAAGTATTCTATTTGTTAATCCAGGTTATATACTACCTGTATGCCGAATTTCATTCAAATCCATTTAGTACTTTTTACGTGAAAGAGTAACAAAAATCCATCCATACTTACAAACTTTCGCGTTTATAATATTAGTAGGATAGTAGGATAATTCACAATTTTGGATACCGATCGATATCTAATAAGTTATGTCAATTAAATACCTAAATAATTCCTTAATTAATGCTGTGCCCAAATTATTTTGCCCTGCGGTATAATAAGTACCTATTGTGTCCTTTATCCTTTTGTAACCTTCATTAATATGCATCTTATCAATATAAAGTTACCATCAATTTGTAGCGAATGACTTGATTTCAATAAGGCTGCTTGGCCTAGCTTCGGTACGGTATTAAACTAATAACTTAAACTTAAAATGTCTTAACAGAACAGTGTCGCGTAGCGGTGAAATAATATTACAATCCCCTCTCTTCCATTGGGTGTCGTAAAAACGACTAACGGACTAAAGACTGCGCATACATCCAACAGCATAGAGCGGCGATGGGCTCACCAACTTTCACACTAAGCACATGTGCAGTCGTTATTTGGTGAACAGTGGACTTTGGTAGAGGACTGCTTTTGCTGTCCTCATTGCCTAGTCTCTGACTAACCCTTCGGGGATAATAGTCGTGATTATAAGTAATGATGCATACATATATAAGGCGACTGCTAGAAACCGCAAGAAACTTCAAGGGCTGGACAGGTCAAGTGTTTTAACATGACAAAAATGACAAAAATAAATTCGTGTTTTTTTCATTTTTAATTAAATAATTCATTTTGTGAATTTTCATTCGATAGTCTTTAAGTATTTAATTTATTTAAAAGCAATAAGCTTTAAAATAAATTATATATATGTATTCAAAGAATATCCAATTAAAATTTGCAAAATGAATTATTTAATTAAAAATGAAAAAAGCACGAATTATTATTTGTCATGTTTAAAACACTTGACCTGACCAGCTCTTGAAGTTTCTTGCGGTTTCTAGTAGTCGCCTTCCACTCACTTGTGGAAATTTTCTGACACAAAAATTGGCGCAAATGTCAACGTAAAATTTGACAGAATGGAGCATAGACTATGCATATTAGGCGATGACAATGCATAAAATGTACCACAGAACCGAAATAATCAAACTTGTTCATACTAAAGTAGTCTGTAAGTCTATGAAAACACGGTACAAAGACAAGTGTGTTTTTGTAGGTGCGGTCTCATGCGACCGCTTGGGGCTGAGGGGTTAATAGATTTACGACTATTATCCATAAAGGGTTAGTCAGAGATTAGGCAATGAGGATCGCAGAAGTAGTCCTCTGCCATAGTTCACCAAATCACAATTGCACATGTGCGCAGCGTGACAGGTGGTGAGACCATCTGTCGCAACATAATAACGATACGTAACAATTAATATAATATAGAGTGACAGCCAAAATATTGGGATATACTGTAAGACTATTATACACACCATAACATATTTGAGATACCGCTCAAACTTAACTGTGGTTAAAGTAAGCTTGTGTTACGTAACACTAAATACAGCAAAAAAGAATTCTAAATTCCTTTTGTCCTTCTGACGAATTCAGTGCCTTCTTTGAGACTAATCCTTGAAGAAAGTATCGTGATTACAATTGTATCGCGATGGATAAGTCGTAGAAAGACTTTTTGCAACTGAGCTCAGCCCTGAATTAAGGCACTTTTTATAGACTTCAATAGTCTACGACTGATGGTAGAATTCTGCCCTGAATTTGAGAAAGAAAGGCTCCTGTCCTGAGTTACTTGCCAGCTCTCTACTCTTCTATATTAGAACAACTTAGTGCACTTGAGCTCAGCCCTTAAGAGGAAACACTACGTCGACGTGGCATGCTAATTTCTCATACAAAACACAGAAAAACAACGTTTCGTAGTCCCCTGTTTCCTCCTTCAGAACTAGACTAATTTCTATTACTTTTCCAGCATCGGTTAAGGAAAGAGATATTCTATGTTTGTATGTTTGATTTATTTGTAATAAGTAATTTATTTAATAACCAGGAGCCTTCAAAATTTAGCAAAATCACTCCGTATTAAAGGCGTCTTTAGAAACATTAAGTGGCTGGTTTAAAACAATAATCAAACATACAGACACAGAAAATCTCTTTCTTTAACCGATGCTGAAAATAAAATAAAAATTGGTCCAGTTCTGAAGGAGGAAACAGGGGACAACGAAACGTCGTTTTTCTGTGTTTTGTATGAGAATTTTGCATGCCACTTCGACGTGGTGTTTCCTCTTAAGGCGAGGTATTCCGAGCGCTTCTCTCTCGCTCTCTCGATGGTACGACGGTACGGGACGGTGCATGACGAGCGAAGTGGCGCGAATGGGCGCGTTTAATAAGTTTTTTGCCTTTATAGGAAAAATGAAGTGAAATAAAAAAAAGTGTTTACATCTACTATATAATAAAAAATTTCTTCTATTTATAGGTAAAACAATTAAGTCATTTATTAATGTATTATCTGACATACAGCTATTTTTAAATGTTGACAGAGGTATCTTTGAATTTTTTTTCTATCGAGTGAACCAATCATGTTTCTGTCTTTATGAGTCATTAGATAAATTATGTTCAACTTTATTATATAGATATGAATTTTAGAACTGTATGTTTTATATTTGTGGCGCTACAATCAATCAAT
The DNA here is from genome assembly GCA_963921215.1 of Scoparia ambigualis. Classification (NCBI taxonomy): domain Eukaryota; kingdom Metazoa; phylum Arthropoda; class Insecta; order Lepidoptera; family Crambidae; genus Scoparia; species Scoparia ambigualis. Next base: position 5,142,291 of record OY992516.1, read on the forward strand.
CGAAATTGTAAAAAAACGGGAAAAGAGCGCCTGTAAAGCTGTTTTCTATTAGCTGTTATTCAAAATATTTAAGACGAGCGACCGCTTGCGGTTTTACCCGCGTGGTTCCCGTTTCCGTTCATATATCGGGAAAAAAAGTATTCTACGTATTAATCCAGATTATAAACTATCTGTATGCCGAATTTCATCAAAATCCATTTTGTAGTTTTTACGTGACAGAGTAACAAACGTCCATCCATACTTACAAACTTTCGCGTTTATAATAATAGTAGGAAGGATATTACGCACTGAAATTTTCAATATGTATTAGAAAACGTAAAAAAGGCGACTAACGGACTGCACGCACATACATCCAATACCATAGAGCGGCGACGGGCTCACCACCTGTCACGCTGAGCACATGTGCAGTCGCTATTTGGTGAACAGTAGACTGCTTTTGCTGTCCTCATTGCATGTCTCGGCCAACTCTTCAGGGATAATAATCGTGATCATATGTATGTATATATAGTTTTTCAAGAGTTATCCTGCTGGCAACGCCTTTGAGGACGTGTAGTCAAGCGCTTGGATTGATATCCGGACGTCCCGGATAACATCCCAGGTCGGTTATTTGTTTTCGAATTTTGAGGTGTGGATTTCGGATCCAGATGGTGGAACTGCATAAGGCAAGCGCTGTGGTTAAGCCAACACCCACCAGTTGTAGCCATGACTTGATTTTAATGATGGACGCCTTTACCCTGCAGCGGGATAGACAAGCTGTACTTTACAGACACCCTTTTGACAGAAGAGATACAATGACTCCATTAGGACATTCCTCAAAATTACCTACTCGAGGTATTTCCCCACATGATTAATCACAATTATATTCATAACTGTTACTATTCCCATTATGACATAAGGGATAATATATTTTTCCTGTTCGTCCAGTTAACATCAAAGGTAAGTATATGTCGCTGTGATATGATAAAAACAAAGATTTGATAAATTCCCTGAGTGATTTGATCAAATCACGGAGGATGTCAAAATAACAAAACGATTTTTTTCATATCCCTAACTAAACAAATCAAGGGATTTGAACAAATACCAGAACTGGTTCCGTGAAATGACAAAAAAAGCTTTTTTATGGTATTTTATACGTCGTTTATTTGTAATTACATGCATAATTTAAATAATTAGTAAGTGTAGTAAAATTGATCTCAAAAATCATCACTAGAACATAAATTGTCCTACTCCTGTAGGTCACGTGATGGGTTAGAAATTTAAGACAATCGCGAAGCGCAGCGAAGCAATTGTCTTGAATTTCGATGTTATTTTGTTTATTAGACAACAGAAATACTAGCTGCTCTACTCCTGTAGGTCACATGTTTTTTTGTCATTTCATAGAAACAGTTCTGGTATTTGTTCATAACCCTAGATTTTAACATCCTCCGTTATTTGATCAAATCACTTAGGGAATTGACCAAATCTCTGTTTTTATCATATCCCTGCGACATATATAATATATTGTGACGCGGCGTGCACATTATTTCCTTATTGTAATAGCCATAAACGGTCATAAGTGAAAGCATACATAATTTTGAAGTTGCAGTTAGCTGACGGTTATCTTACATGATGGCTCCTTTAAACGAGGTTTGAAGAGGCACTTTGTGGGCCGGCAGAGTTAGGGTGATTCAAGATTCAAGATTCAATATAATTTATTCAGGTTAGGCCATGTTTAGGTTACAGCACTGATAAATGTCATTATGCCATCGGTTCGTAAGTCTAACTATGGGGCGGGAGCCTTGTACTGAGAAGAACCGGCAAGAAACTCAGCAAGGGCATTTCTTTTCTCCCTTTCTTTTACAGCGTCAATTAGAATTTAAACGGGGCGTGAAACGGCATTTATGCAGGCCGTCATGAATGGGTGCGCTTGTTACCGTGCTTGTTCCACGGTGGGGAGCGCTCTCATTATTTTATAATAATACTTTATTGCACAAATAAATTACATAAAGACACACGTTATACAGGACATATACAAGGGTGAGCTTATCTCTAGAAGAGATCTCTTCCAGCCAACCTTAGCTGTGGTAATAAAAATTAAATATGCGGGACTTATTGCGCTAAAGTTATATACGTACATAAATTAAATATATTTATATAAATAAATACACATACACATATAAGATTACTTATACATATCGATGGGGGAAAACGTATTTGCTGTAAGTAGCAAAAATGGCGTAAGTAGACTAAGCACACAGTTAGAATCAGAAAAAAATACTGCGTCGAATGGTCCGGGTTTCGTGTCTCTACGATGACAAAAATTTCATTTCAAGGGATTATTTTTGAAAAATTTTGATGCAAAATTTGTCGTAAATATAATGTTTTTAATACTATTTCACTTACAGCAAAATTCAAACGGGTGATTGCAATTTATCATTACTTACGCGGTTCATATATAAGTACCTTAACTTACTTACAGCTGTCTTATGGGAGCTAAAATTAAACTTAGACTACTTACGACATTCTTTTGTGACGGATATTGAACGCCTGTCTACTTACGACATTCTTTAGGTTTGTAAATTTACAGGCCGGTAAAGTAAAGCATTCTTATTCTTGTCCCATTAAAAATATTATAAATCCCATAGATGGGAACACTACTCCATACTCGATCGCACCTGTGTCTTGTACAGAACACGGCGCTGCTCGGGAGCAAAAAACCGCCTCACCTTATTGAGAATACCCAACTTACGGGAGGCAGTTAAAATAACACTCTCGATGTAGCATTTTGGATTCAGTTCCTGGCCGATGTCCATCCCAAGAATGCTGAGGTCCACTGAAATGGGTAAAGGAGAGCTCTGAAGAGGGAGGAGTATGGAAGGGAGTTATCTTGGACGAGAATGCACAAACCTGGGTTTGGCTGGCATTAAACTCGACCAGGTCTTCCGTTCCCCACTTGGAGACACGATCGAGAGTCAGATCAGTCAGTAGTTGTGCGGAAGAATATTTGACCATGGCATATAACAAAAAGACTGTTGATTGCCTTCCAGACACAGACGAAGAGGACTAAATAGATATTTGCAGTATTTATATATTTGGCCTTATTAATTATTTTTTTATTGTTGATAACTTTTTATGTAACTTTAATTAACGAGGTCCTGTTTAGTGTTTGCTGTTAAATTAACTTCATAAGAATTGAAGTACTTTATGCTACGAATTCGATTATTTTTTATGGTCCTCCTCATCCTAGCGGCAATTTTTTACTTTAGCTATACTTAGTTAATTAAGTTTAATGTGATAAATGATAATAAAACCTGATCTCCTATTCTTTGTTACAAACATTAATGTTAATGTATAAAAATAAAAATAAATGATTATTTATCAGCATTTTAATTTCATCACCATTCAGAATTTTCTTAGCTTAAAGTATTACTATGATTTCAATATTAGTCCTAAGTTAGTCATACCATACGTCTCTTTTGTGTTACCTCTTTAATAAAATAATTTAAATACATCATTTTATACTTCTGGAAATGTATAGATCTGAACTACTCCATAAAAACCTTATACTACTTACAGCATTCTTGAGGTCAGTAAATAAAAAGTCAATTGCTGTAAGTAGAGCAAAAACCTGTTTCTCATAACTTTAGGACTAAAATAATCATTGCTATAAAGGCGTACTATTTTAACAAAAACGTGCAAAAAAATTATCTTTTTATTACGGATGATTTAAAAGTTATGATTTTATTTTTAATTTTTTAACAGTTTTTGGCTCTGGTGTAAAGTTGTGTTTTTCTACTTACAGCAAATACGTTTTCCCCCATCGATATACTATGTTACTGATTATCACTTAAGTTTAATAGGTAGTGCTCTTTAAGATGGTGTTTGAACGATTCTACCGACGACCTCTCACGAATGTTAGCCGGTAGTTTGTTCCACAATCTAGCTGCATAGACAGTAAAGGAATTTTGGAAAAATTTTGAATTAGATTGTGGATAGGATAGGGTTCTTGTATCACAAGAACGTTTGGGGCGGGAAGAAGCTGGTAAGGGGGTGAAGCGGGAACGTAGGTAATGAGGGAGATGGGGGTAGTGAAGGATTTTGTAAAGGAGGCATAGGATGTGCATATCTCGGCGGAGACGTACAGGGAACCACTTTAACCTAGACCGGAACTCTGAAATATGGTCATATTTTCGCAAACCGAATATAAACCGAATGGCCAGATTTTGCAGGCGCTCCAGTTTGTTAAGTTAAGTTAAGTCGTATCTAAATAACAAACATCGGCATAGTCGAGAAGAGGGAGAAGAAAGGACTGAGCGAGCATAATTTTGGTGTTGTATGGTAGGAAAAACTGGAGTCGCTTGAGAGAATGATAGGAATAATGCATGCGCCTACTTACTTCATTTACCTGTGATCTCCAGGACAGAGTGCGATCAATAACGAGGCCAAGATTTTTTGTTTTCTGTGCATAAGCAAAATTTACTCCATCATACGTAACCTTGGGGAGTCCATCTAGATCCAACCTGTCGTACAGCCTATTGCTAACAATAATAATAGCTTGTGATTTGGTAGGGTTCACCAGTAATCCAAAAGCACCCACCCAAGCCTTCACCGCGAGAGGATCCTTATTAATTATTTCGATTGTAGTGTGAGTATGGGATTCATCGAAATGCCTATAAGTCATCCGCATAAAGGTGGTACGGACAAGATAGAACTTTAGCGAGCTCATTAATAAAGATTGAGAAGAGGAGAGGTGAAAGTACCCCACCTTGCGGCACTCCCGCTGTAAGGGGGGGCCAATCCGAGAGCGATTCCCCACTCCTGATCCTCTGGCAGCGATTGCGTAGATAGTCCGAGAACCACTCGATCACCGCAGGGGTAAGGTTAAGAGAATGGAGAATGGCAAGAAGGATGTCATGGTCAACAGAATTGAAAGCGCTGCTGAAATCCAGTAGAATAAGAATCGTAAACAACCGGTTGTCCATGGCGTGGCGGATATCGTCTGTGACATTTAACAAGGCTGTTACTGTGCTATGGCCAGGGCGAAAACCAGATTGGTACGGGCCTATTAGCTTGTGCTTAGATACGTATGAAAATAGTTGTTTCTGAACAGCGCTTTCCAGGACTTTGGACAGGAGTGGTAGGATAGAAATAGGACGGAATTCAGAGAAAGCGGTAGGGGAAGCGGACTTAGGAATGGGAATGACGTGGGCTAACTTCCAATTAGAAGGAAAGACGTTGGTTGCCAGTGAATGGTTTAAAATATGTGTGATTATAGGTACAACATCTTCCAAGATAGGCATCAGCATATTACGACAAATACCATCTTCACCCACGGCCTTGGAAGTTATGGATAGGATATTCTTCTTAACCTCCTCCTCAGAGACTTCACGGAATGAGAAAGGCTCACAGTCAGGCCGAGTCAATGATTCTAAATAAAAAAGCGTGTCCGCCTTGATGGAGTCATCAAGAGTAATTGGTGAACTCGTAAAATGGCTATTAAGCTGGTTAACATCAGGTAAATCCACTGAACTGATGCGGTCCCTACCAACGCCGAGGGATTTTAAAAATCTCCAAGTTTGATCCGGAGGTGAACCATCTATCGCAGTGTGGATGTAGCGTCGCTTAGCATCACGGCAAAGTCGATTGCAGAGATTACGTAGCCTTTTGTAGGTGAGCAGGTTGTCATCACTTGGAAATCTTTTTAATTTTGATTTGGCCTTATCCCTACGCTGCATAGTTTTCTTTATCGCAGGTGTCAGCCAAGGTGCAGGTAGATGCTTAACGCGCACCGGTCTGAGTGGAGCATGCAAATCATACAGTTGTGTTAACTGTTTGTTCAGTATTGTAACCTTCTCATTAACAGAGTTAGCCATAAACAAGCCAGACCAATCCACCCTAGAAAAACTTTCTCTCAAGCGATCCACACAGATACTGAAAATTATCGTCCCATCTCTAAATTATGTCTTTTTGCCAAGATCTTGGAAAGAATAGTGTACAACCAGGTTTATGCTTCTCTCAAATGCTCCTTTAATGATAAGCAGCATGGCTTCTTAAAAGGACGGTCAACTACATCTAATCTTATACTGGCCAATGACTTTATAACGGAGGGCATGAATGACTTAGCTCAAGTCGATGTCATTTACACCGATTATCGCAAATGTTTTGATCGTATCGATCACTGTGTACTTATGACTAAGCTTGTAGCTGCAGGTATTCACGGGGATTTATATCGTTGGTTCTGTTCATATATCGACAACAGGAGTCAAACCGTAGTAATCCAAGGGTACATATCAAAATGGAGCCAAATTCCTTCTGGTGTACCACAAGGTTCACTTTTAGGGCCACTTTTATTTACAATTTTTATTAACGATGTCAGTGATTGTTTTTTAAATTCTAAAATAATTTTATTTGCCGACGACATGAAAATTTTAAAACATGTTAACTCTGAGTCTGATGTAAGGGATCTACAAGGTGATTTAAACAGATTTGAACAATATTGTCTTGTCAACAAGTTGGACTTGAATGTCTCCAAATGTTTCCACATGATTTTTACACGCAAAACTAATATTGTAAGATCTAAATATATTCTGAAAAACTGTCCCGTTTCTCTTGTAACCGAAATTAAAGATCTAGGTATAATTCACGATAATAAGCTATTATTCGATAAACACATTGACAACATAGTTAAAAAAGCAAATAAAATGCTTGGATTCACAATAAGAACATCTTCCGACTTTCGCACGTTGAAATCGCTTAAAATATTATATTGTACGTATGTAAGAAGTCAACTTGAGTACGCTAGCCAAGTTTGGAATCCTCAGTATGAAATTTATAAGTCTCGTATTGAATCAATCCAAAAAAGATTTTTGAGATATTTAGATTACAAGGCCCATCATCGCTTAATTGATTACGAATGCCGTTGCAAACATTATCATTTTCTACCATTGACACTAAGGCGGAACATAAGTGATATTGTTTATATATTTAAGATTGCGAATGGATCGATTGACTGTTGTGAGATTCTGTCTAAGCTGTCACTACGCACTAACCTGTCATTAAGGCAACGGCCTATTTTATATACACCAACCGCTCGAACTAATTTTCGTCAAAATACATTTATTATAAGGGCAGTTAGGAGTTTTAATAATATAGTAATATCTAAAGACCTTGACTTGTTCTGTACTAGCTGTTCATTAGTTAAACGAATTTTAAGTGAACAATACTTTAATTAGTTAATTTAGCATAATTTAATGTGTTATTAAGTAAATTGCAATCAACATTATTAAAACGCAAACTCAATTTACAAAAACAATAAAATATCAAAACATCGACAAAGATTTAGTACAAGTGCGAACTAGGCATTATACTTAAGTTATTATTCTATGCATTTACGAACAAACAGTTTCTGAACGACACATAACATTGACATGACATTGACAGTTGACACATTGACATTGACAATTTAACATTTCATTTTAAGACAGACGATTACGAAAACAAAACAATAAAATATTAAAATGAGACGAAATACGAATACCTTTTAAAAACAATGTTAAAAGTGAATGTTATAGGGATGGTACCCTACCAATTTGCAATTATTCGAATACCATCGTAAATCAGATATCATATAGGTAGAAGTGTACATAACAAGAAAAATAATGACTTAGCTGCCTGCCGTGGATGGATAACTGACCTGTAGCTGTTGTAAATCTGTCATTGCAGTTATCTTGCGTCTACTTTTATCAGGCAGCAGCACCACTATAGTGCCATCCGACGTCCAACAGTTCTTCATACCGAAATGCTTACGTGCAGCTGCAAATATGTTCTGCCTGCCCTTCGTAAGAAATTCTGATAGTGACGTTCTGGTTCCCTTTAATGCCGTCTTAGCGTTCCACACTGTAGATCTGTGTCCGTATGTTGAAAAACGGACCAACACAGGTCGAGCCCTGTCCTTCTTGGCAGCTCCAAGACGGTGGCAAGTCTCAAGGCAGTCAGGCCGAAGTTGTGTCAGCTTCATCCTCTTCAGTGTTTCGTGCACTCTGGCTGGAACATTCTCCTTGGGATCCTCCGGTTCTCTTTGGGATCCTCCGGCAAACCATGGAGCAGCAACACTTTACGCCGAGAGTGGGTTTCCAGACGATCCATACCGTTGTTGAGAAGATCAAGCTGCATCTTCAACGTGTTCACCGCCTTCACCACAAATGTTTTAAACTGCTGGTAGTCTGCAGATAAAGCTTTGACGGTCTGTAGCTGCGCCCCAGGAACCGAAGACTCCGTGTGCTGTTGCAGTGCCTTTTTTTCCTCCATCCGGGTGTGAAACAACGTAGTAAGGTCCTGAATGGTCTCATTGACATTGGCCGTTTCCATGTTCAGCAAGCAAGCACTCAATGACTGAAGTAGATGTGTCGAGAAGATGAGAGTAGGTGAAGTGATGTGAGATTGTTGTTGCAGTGAATATGGAAGTGAAAATATGTTATTGCCAACACTCCCTGGTATTTTAACTAATACATTTGGGTGCAATAAAAGCTGTAAGCAACTTTTATATATTTAAATAAATAAAACTTTGCAGAGCAACTTTAAAAGCTTCTATCTATTCCAAAGTACCCGCGATTTGACTACATCGGCTGCTTACCATCAGGCAGAATGTAGTCACTATGACGTGTCACATGTAAAAAAAAAAATGTTCTCCCTATCATAGAACGGCATTTTCCATTACAATAATAAAAACATAAAACAACTACAAGGACATAAAAATAAAAAATATATTAATAAAAATAAAAAGTTCAGGTATTCATCAATATAAAATAATCAATGTAATCAATGTCTTACAGTACAGAAAAATAAAAGTAAGACTACAACTACTAATTCACTAATAATAAAAATAATTGATTGATACTACGCCTCTTACCATGCACCAGTGGTCCTTGCACCTGGACTCTTCCAGTAGAGCCATTTGCCAGGCTTAATAAGAATAACCGTGTCGCGTTGCGGTGAAAGAATACTACCACCCCCTCTCATCACTTGGGTGTCGTAAAAGGCGACTAACGGACTAAAGACTGCACATACACCCAATAACATATAGCGGCGATGGGTTCACCACCTGCCACGCTGTCACGCTGAGAAATTTTGTGAAATCGCTATTTGGTGAAAAAAGGACTGCTTTTACTGTATGTATGTAATATTAAAAAAGCTGCAACTTCAATATTTGTACTTCAAAGTTTTTCACTACAGCGGGGGCCCTCAAAAAACTTAAGTATGCAAATGCAAAACTATAGTTTTATCGGTTAGGTTAGGTTAGACTTTTGACAAATAACGTAGGGGGGCCGCAGACCGCCCGATTCTCCTATTTCTTAATCAAATATTTTCTTAGTAATGACATTATTAAAAATAAAATTATGCTAATTGTCTGATAAGAAGGAAACATTTATGATAAAAAAGATTATGAGTTCAAACTTGTTCTTAGTAATAAATGACAGTAATAATTAAAAAAATATGATAACTGTCTGTTATGAGTTCCGGTAGTACCTAGTAATAAAAACATATGAAAAAAAAAATTTTGGGAAAAAATCAGGAAGAGTGATTATTATGAACACAAATCGGTAGTAAAACATAAATTAGGAATAATAGTTATATGTGAGCCAATAAGGACCCATTGTTTAGACCGGTCGAATATTTTCAACGCTTTTTGATTTTATGTTTTAATGGCAATAGTGTCTCATCAAACCTCATAGAATGTATATCCTAAGATATCTGAATATAAGTATTTGACACATACAGTGATGATAATATTCGTAGTAGTCAGTTCACCTCATGGGGAAAGTGGTAGAGCTTTTTAACGTTTCTTTATCTTAGAGTTTAAGAATTCTCTTTTCTCTCTTTTCAGTTAATTATTAGTTTTCAGTTTATTTGATTTTTTTAGTTTTATTACCGTCTTTAGAGCCCCATATTATCTTTATAACAAAATCATCAAAAACGGCTTAGCAGTTTAAGCGTGAAAGCGTTACAAAACAAACAAAGTCACTTTCACACTAAGGTATAATATTAGTTAGGATATCTAAATTAAATTCAATAAACTTAATTAATAATAACATTTTGAATCGTAAAAAAACATCTTTTTTAACCTACCACCTATTCAGGGCATCATATTTTAGCTGTGGAGCAGAATGGGCCCAAGAAACCACAGCTTTATACAGAAGTAACAATATTTACAAAACCAAAAACTATCTTGGTACAACGCCATTTATTGAGGAGACAAGAGAGTGATGCTCATTGTTTGATAATTTTATTTCGGGAACTTCGTGAACCCCGTATGCCGTGATAATTTTCCTAAAAAATCTTTCATCAATCCAAATCAAAATTTATTTATACAGTAAGCTTAAAATAAACATTTTGAATCGTCTAAACTTAAATTTACTTCTCTAAATGGATGGATGGGCAACACCCATTCAGGACGTCATTTAACTGTGGAGAAGAATGGGCACAAGAAACTCCACAGCTTTATAATAATATAGAAGTAACGACATTTACAAAACAATATACAATCACCAATACAATTACCAAACAATATACAATTACCAAATTATACAATCAGTTATGAGGATAATGGATTTAAAAAAAATAATGTGAATATATTATTATAATTAGGCTGTTGTCTTCTAAATATTGCTTTACTGTATAATAACCTTTCATAAGTAAACAAGATTTTACATGATACATGATTCTTAAATTTATATAAAGGTAAATCTAGTAAATAATAATCCTTGTCATGACCGTTACAAACAAAACAAAAATAATTAAACAAATAGGTGCAGCCGTTCTGAAGTGATGCTTAATACATTCGAAGCAGTTGATTTTTATTTAAAGAAAATTGTTATTTATCATTAAATTTTTAATTTGTAATTTAAGTTAATGTGAGTTTTACGTTCAATATAATTTATACATTTGTGCCGAAATAAATAAATCTATCGTGTTGTACTTACGGTAATCCCCTGAAAGGGGAAATCTGTATGCACTAAAACCCATGAAACCTCTCAGATGATTCAACATTAGGTTATAAAATGATCCCTGGTACTAGCCACCTCAGTCATTGACACGCATTGAGAAGCAGAACATTGTGTTTAAATAATTTTATTTGCCATTATAAAAATTCCGCATAATGAATAACAAGATTCAAAAAAAGTGTTTGCTAATTTTTACAGTGTTCACGATAATGGTGTGTTTAAGTGACAAAAATATTAACGCTCATGTCATCAAGAAAAGCATTTCTCCAGCCAAATCAGCATACGATAGTTCAATGATAATATTTGACGATGATGTGCTAACAAATCTGGCGAAAGGGAACATGGCTAAAATTACCAAAAACGGGGGGGTGGTAAAATTTGACAACAATGATAATAGACTGAATAATTTTAAACCTAAAGTGAACAAGAATGTTGATTACTATACTACTACTCAGAAAACGATTGCTAGTAATAACGATGTGGATATTGTCAATAGAGCTTTCATTGGCGGTATCGGATGTGCTGAAGGCTATGTTAAATTTCATGGTTGTTGCATAAAAAGTGATGGTGAAAGTGAAGATGATGAATGCCAAAACATTGAAAACTAGGTAAAAGTGATAATGTCGAAAAAACAAAACGGTGGAACTAATTAGCTTATTCTCAAGGACAATTATAAATTAAAAAAACCTGTCTCCATAGAAGTTTATTCAATGACTGTACTGTATTATTTACAATAAACCCTATGCATGACATCTTATGGTTTTTTAAATACTTCTTGCTACGTTAGACTGTACTCGCTTCATAAGGTACCTATTCTCTGGCTAGCCCTTTGAGGATAATGTAGTCGTTAGGATGTATCTATGATGTATTGTTTATGTAAAAACCGAACAATACATTTTCGAATGAAATATATGACATCATCCATAATAAGTCTTAAATAATCTATATTCTATATATAAGTCAGCTGTCGAAATGCTTGTACGTGCATCATTTCAGAACGGTTCGATCAATTTGGCTGATTCTTCTTTTGTCGTGTTCGTAATTGCTGACAAGGGTTGTGTGAAACGAACGAAGTCGCGTGCCGGCAGCAATTAACTAATAGTAATAGCTGTATAGGTTGTTCGTTTTATTTACATCAATTTGTTTTGTTTATAACCTTCATTACAATACATTGACAAGAGAGTTGTTGACACGTATAATGGCAAAGGTGAAGAAAAAACTTGTAATGCAAGATACACTATCTTACAATGATACTGTACGACGCCCTCTCTCACTCAGTCATCGGTAGTCACTTGAATAAGCAGTATATAAACATTGAAATGAATAATATCAGTGCTATATTTTTAATGTGTTTTTTTATTGTACATTTACATCTATCACCGTTAATTACTGCTTTAACTAACAACAATTTTGTTAAAACAGTGAATCATAACAACGCTAGTGAAACTAAAAATGTTACGGACAATAAAATATCTCTCGATGATGTAAAGTGGCGGTCCGAAGAAACATCCTTGCACAACCACCGACACATGAATGGTTATTTTGTAGATGTCAAAATAAATAATGTGAATACAACAACGGATAAAAGAAAAGAGACAACAGATGACAAATTACAGAATAAAGCTGAAGATGGAACTAATAGAAAAGGAAAGCATATAATAAGAGTTGGGGAGTGTCCTATCGGTTACATTAGAGTCGGTTCCTTGTGTATTGAAGAAAACGAATAAATTGATTTCATTATGTATCTTTTTGTGTCTGAATTATCAGATGTACTTAAACAGTGACGAGATTTAATTGGCTAAAAATATCCAAAATAAAAGATATAAAAAATAAAAACAACTTTTTATTAGTAATGAACTACAGCTACAGTATTTGTCGTCTAATCGTCGTATAATGATGTGTTTGATATGTCATATCTCATTCATGGGGTAGAGACATTGAACCGATAAAAACCGCAAGTGACTTGGTAGGGCTGGTTTGTTTCTTATTTAATTAATACAGACATACACATATTTAGGACTATTATCCCAGAAGGGTTAGTCAGAGATCAGGCAATGAGGACCACAAATGCAGTCCACGTTTCACCAAATGATAACTGCACATGTGTTTAGCGTGGTTGGCAGTGAGCCTATCGCCGATCTGTGCTATTGGATGTATGTGCAGTCTTTAGTCCGTTAGTCGCCTTTTACGACAACCAAGAGACGAGAGGGGGTGGTAGTATTCTATTAAAGAGCCATTACGTGACACTGCGCAAATAATTAAACATTTGCTAAAACTACGTGAACTTGTCGGGTTATTAACTAAGCACCCCGTTCCCCGAAGCACCCGTCAAGGAGCACCCCGAATATGATTAAATTTCATTTTGATATTTTTTGTATTATTAACCGTCTTGCGTAGCGGTGAAAGAATGAAAGACCAACCCCTCTCTTAACATTTTCACTTACTCCTTTTTTATATACAAGAAGGAGGCAAACGAGCAGGCGGGTCATCTGATAGAGAGCAATCACCGCCGCCCATAGACACCCGCAAAACCAGAGGAATCGCAGACGCGTTGCAGGCCTTTAAGGAAGGAATAGGTTTAAGGAAGGAATAGGAATTGTGAGGGGTGGGAGGGGAAGGGCCTTAGGAACCCTCACTGGTCGGAAGAAACACAACAGCACTGAGTGCCATTATTTCACGCCGAATATTGACGCGGTGAGAGGGTGGTATTACGCCGGGCGAGCCGGCCCGATGCGTGCTGCAACGCAGCGTGGCTCCCACCACTCAGTCAGTGTCACTCATTTAGCACCACCCAGGGGTCACGTGTAGGGTCTCAAGGGTAAACCTACGGACGCGAGTAACTTCAACCCTCAAAACTCCTGCTAAAGTCACAATCCAAAAATGTTAAGGTAAGTAACTTAGATAATTGTTAGATAAATATGAATACGAATACCTACTGAATGTTTTAACGCAGTTGTTTTTTTGTCGAATAACCGCTACCTACAAATAAGCATACACATAGTTTAAAACATATTGTTTGCTTAGCTTTTGTATATATATAATATACACTAACCCAAATTACATCTTTTAAAACTTTACTTACGCAGAAACATTGCTGACATCTGCTTTCTTTTAAAAATTGCTCAAAATAAACTGGATTGTCCGGAGCTCCTTAGCAAAATTCAGTTAAAGGTACTTAACAACAAATTACGTAATAGACGCAAATTGCTTCACACTCCCTTCGCACATACTAACTATAGAAATAATAGTTTATGATACGATCATGTGAGAACTTTACGCTTCCATCTCTTTTGTACTAGCGTTGGCCAGGTAAAAACTGTTTTAGCTACATAAGCAATACAGAAAATTTTGTTCGTTTACCTATATAGTATGTTTATAAGTTTCATTCCACTTTTAGACGTGGTAGCTTGTTATTATCTTGTAAGTTACTATATGTTATGTCTCTTTGTAAATGATGCTGTAAGCTCCCCAAATAAAATAAAATAAAAATAAAATTACTTAACTTAAGTCTTTTGTATCTAAGCTATGTTTTTAAAAAGCAATAAATTATCTTATCTTATCTTAGTTTCAGCCCTTAGATAATTGTATATTTAAGACGGTCCTGTGTCCACGGACCCTGTAAAGGGTTCGAAACGTCAGGACTAAAATCAAAACCATAAAATATCGCACACATAATGTTTCATTAATTATGCCTATTTTTAATTGTTCTTCTGGTTATATAATAGTAGATATAGAAAGCGGTGAAAGAATACTACCACCCCTTCTCTTTCCTTGGGTGTAAACACTGCACATACACCCAACAGCATAGAGCGGCGATGGGCTCACTACGTGTCACGCTGAGCACATGTGCAGTCGCTATTTGATGAAAAGTGGACTGTGGTAGAGGACTGCTTTTGCTGTCCTCAATGCCTGGTCTCTGACTAACCCTTCGGGGATAATAGTCGTTATTATATGTATGTATATATCTATGTTATGTATGTGACATGCTTACCCAGCATCCGACCACTAAACAGCATCCAGTGAATTCATTGTTTAATGAAATTTCGAGACATATGCCGGTGACAGTAGGCAGTCCGAATGTGAGTTATGTGAATCGGTATGACGCTGATGCGGACGTCATTGATGAATGTTCCTCGGGTACAGATGGTAATAAGTGTTAACATACTGTGGCTACAAAGCAATTTAATGTGACACTAATGTGAAGGATCTGTGTGGTTGCGGCTTGTTATAAAAATAATACTATTAAACCATCTCTTCTCTTGGTTGTCGTAAAACGCGACTAACGGACTAAAGTCTTCAAATACAATCATTATATACATACATACATATAAACACGACTATTATTCCCGTAGGGTTAGAAATAAAATAATTTATCATCAACTAAGATATCGGTTTTTTCAAAAGTTTCGGGCACCTGTGTCGTTGATTGCTTGCATTGTCAGTTAGCGTTCGATGAGTAATTACTGTTAAAAGTGAAACTCTGTTAGACACTAAAATAAAATAATCTCACATTGAATGTCAACTGTAACTTTTTCGACGACATGAGGCGTCTCGCGTGATTTTGACGTTGGCGCTGCGACATCGCAGACACTGCACGGAGTGCATAAATTAGATTGCATTTGTTTTACAAAAACGTGCATAGATGCATGTAGTGCATAGATTGCATTTGTTTTACAAAGGAGTGCATTGATGCATAGAGTACATAGATTGGATTTGTTTGACGGCAGGCGAGGGGAGGTGAAGTAAACAGTTTATTTCATGCACAGTGACATAATAATATGGATGGAAATTATATGCGTCGATAAATAACGATATTATGAAGGAAAACGTATCGAGCGCGGTGATTCGACTCCGAGCGCACAGGAAGCTGTGTATCTAATTGATAATAAATATTTAAATAACCTAAATACATTGGTTATATCACATTTAATTGCAATATCATTGGTAATATTCATAAAGCACTAAATTTTAAGGAAAAGGGAAATACTTTAATAATTAAAATATAATGTGATAAGTCTAAAATCAAAATTTTAATGATTCATAATTGTAATATATAATGTTAATTTGGACAATTCAGTTTCATTGCCAGCCCGCTCCAGAAGATGAAAGCAATAAGTTAACTTTGTGTTTCTTTTTGTTGATAATGAAGCTATACACAATGAATAACAAATTTCAAGAAAAGTGTTTGCTTATGTTCATGGTGATTACAATAATGATTGTATGTTTAAGTGATAAAAGTGTTAAAGCTTACCGATTCATCCCAAACTCAGGGGAGACGGACTCGCGTAAATATTTTTTCATAAATGTATATGCATGCCCCTAACATTATATAAGATTTCATGGAGAATGCGTTTGTTTGCTACAGTGAGATCTGCGAGTGATCTCCCTACAGCACGACAAGACTTATCACTAACCTAAACAATAATTTAGCAGCACTTACATATAATGGAGACGGTGGCTGCGAATCCTTGACGCTGACGCTCCTCGCGTGGAATCTGCTCGGTGGCCGTCTGCACGACGCTGGTGTGGTAGTTTCCCTAAGCTTACCCACCTACCCCGAGAGCTCTCAAATACCCCAAGATAAATGATATGCACCAGCTTACAGGCAGTTCTCCAAGGACACGTCACGCATGTGTCTCCGGGACAGTCGCCTCAACTGCCGACAACAGCTGTCGACTTTTACTGATATTTACACGGTACATAGACACAAAATAATTAATAATCGGTAGCCGCGCCGTCGGCACAATTAAAGTTTAACCCGAATAAACTTGCAAATAATTCGAACTAATTGAATTGAGACAGAAACACAGAGCTGAGTGCCGCGCGACGTCACATCGGCCGAGCGAGACAGAGCGATGTGTTCTGTTTCACGTTTTATTCCATACATCCCCCCGCTTCGGTCTGAAGGGCCAACCTCAGACCGCTAGCTCATTCAATCGGGAGACGAGAGAGAGTTGCTAGGGCTCGTCGCAGAATCGAACCGCCGACCAACACCTCCGCGACGCGTGGAGTTCCGTCCTCACCAACTAACAACTTTAAAATGCGGCCCCGGCGCCAAACCAAGGATGGCAAGTTAGCCTCCTTCAACAAAACCAAATCTCCCTCCCGAGGAGGCTCAGTCCTGTCTGTCCACTTCACCCTTTGCTGCAGCAGGTGCAAGTATTCAACTGACCAGCGATTCCAAAAGTCCTGCCCAAGTAACAAAGTTCTCCTGTAGTGCACAGTTTATAGGCTTACAGCACTAGTACCTCTCTTTTAGTGGTTCCAGGTTTTACTACCAAGCTTATAACAGGTTACACGGAGTTCGTTTGGGTTTATAGTACACCTGCCCTTATAAGTTGACTTATAGTCGTGTATAGAACGAAATTATAGGCGCAGTAAAGGCTAAGATGGCCTATAAAAGGGTTGCATAGGTGTAAATACACTTGAGAAAACTTGCTCCAGTAAGTTACACTTATAATCGCCTACAAGAAGTAATTATAAATCCGCTATAAGTGTCATACGCCAGTAATAGTAATTTATAGACTAAAACCATTTGCCCTTGTTACTTGACCTTATAGGAGTGTATAAGTCAACTTTATATGCCAATTATAAGTGAATTAGTTCTACAGTGGTTTCTTCTAAGAGTAAGTGTACTTGGTATTATTGTGGACTCTCGAATACTGTTATAGTCTTAATTTCTTTAAAAAGGTTTCTTGTAAAACTATTAGTGTCCAAAGATATCTTCGTGAAGTCCATTTAAGAAGACAATTGCTTTTAATATTTCTTGCACCTTCACGGCCATTTTGGTTTCTTTTGAGTCATTGGGTTTTTATCAAATTATTACAAAAATGGATATAAACTAATGGAAATATGACCATGATATTTCGATCAAAGTCACAACTAAAACATAAAAATAATAAACTCTCAGTTATTAAAATAAAGCATAAGACATTTGTATGCGGAACCCTATTTCGTCACAATATGGCGCGACAATGCTGTTAGGACTAATATTATTTTTAAACACAACTTAGTTAATACGCCATGTTCAAAAGGCGAACAAAAATTGAGATGTAAAACACAATATACTTCACCGAAAATACATACGCGTTTGCCGTGCAATCATCTATGCACGTATAATATTACGTGCAAAATACTTGTTAATACATTTTATATAAAATAGATGAAGTTACTTTATTTTTTTTATTTTTCACCACAACTGCACATTAAAACACCAATTCACAAATGTTTGAAGTAGCTATTAATAGAAGTGCGGAGTACGTTACAAGTCTGCCTGGTTCTATTAAATGCCCATAGTGAGCTTCGCGGGAGAAAATGGTTCTGCGTAGTCCAACTATAAGTGTATTATTGGTCTAAGTGGTGCTCGCCAAGTCTACTATAAGTGTTTTATTAGCAAAAGTACGCGTATAAAATGGGCCCTTTTCCGTTGTTATAAACTTTTACTAGCCTATTATAGACCTGGCTCCGGAACCACTACAAGACCACATTTTGTTACTTGGGTGGCCCATTTGTTGCAACATCTGATAGCGTGACAACCGGGTTGTACGCTCTTCCCTCCATGGGTATTCCGGCAGAGCAGTGAGCGGCTGCCCAATCAAAAAATGACCAGGAGTCAGGACCTCCAGATCGTTGGGATCCGGGGACAGGGGACAGAGAGGACGAGAGTTGAGGACCACCTCTACCTTGCAGAATACTGTAGCAAGCTCCTCAAACGTCAGGACCGTTTCTCCTATCACGCGGCGGAGGTGGGTCTTTGCTGACTTGACGGCAGCCTCAAAGATTCCTCCCCAGTGAGGGCAATTTAGGGGACTGAACCGCCAAGTTACCCCCCTCCGAGCGAGGATTTGACTTAAATTATCTACATTAGTTTCTAAAAACTTATAAACATCTTTTAGATAGGTAGCCGTACCCCTATAGTTTATGCCATTGTCGGAGCGAATAAGTGAAGGCAAACCCCTACGCGACACAAAACGATCCAACGCGGCGACGAAGGCTTCCGTGGACAACGCCGAAACCACTTCCAGGTGGACGGCCTTGGTGGCCAGGCACACAAACACACACAAATAGACTTTCACAACCCGAGCGTTGCGAAGCGGGGTCGTCTTTACCGAAAAAGGTCCCGCAAAATCTGTTGCGACCCCCGAGAATGGACGAGACTGAGTGACTCTGTCCGAAGGCAGATCCTCCATCTGCGGCTGCATGAGTGACGCCCGCAACCTGTAACAAGGCAAACACCGGAAGAGCACTCCACGGATGGCTCTTCGAGCAGACAATATCCAAAACTCCCTTTGTAGGATGGCTAATAATGCGCCGCACCCTGCGTGCGCATTACGGATGTGTCGATCGGACACCAGGAGCTTGACCAAGGATCCATCTTTCGGTAAGAGTAGGGGGTGGCGACTCCCGTAAGGCAGATCGGCTTTCCGAAGTCGGCCTCCAACACGCAGAAGCCCCTGCGCATCTGTAAAAGGATTTAACCGGGCGACCGCTCCTTTTAGTTTTGCGCGGCCCTCACGCAGAACCAGAAGCTCAGCCTTGAAGCGGTCCGCCTGCAATACCCGAACCCAGTGCAGTAGCGAGCTCCGACGCTCCTCTGCACTCACAATTGGGGACAAAGATCTTTCCCGCGGATGTCGACAGTTATGGATGAACTTTTTCATCCAGCTGGTCACCACCAGCAACTTGTCCAAACTGCTGTACCGCCCAGGAAGCCAGTCGGGGTCCAGGACCGTCTCCACGGCCAGGGCATGCACACGCATCCCAGGCAAGATCTGGACCGTCCTGTCCAGCCGCTGGACAGGCCAAGAAGTCTCAGGCGACTCCAGCCACGCTGGTCCCCACCATAGGTGGTGGTCCACCAATTCCGGAGCAGTGCAGCCCCGAGAAGCACAGTTCGCCGGGTTAATATCACCCGGGACGTATCTCCAGATGATAGGAATTCCAATGCTCTGTATTTGGGAAACTCGGTTTCCCACGAAGATCTCCAGAGTATGTGGCGCCGCGCGCAACCATGCCAGCTGTCGGACCATGCAAAGACATCTCGGATGTCAACGGTGGCGGCCAACTCCCGGCGAACGTGACCTAGCAACCTGGCTAGTAGATGAGCCCCGCTCAACTCCAATTTAGGGATGGTCAGACGAGTTCTTATTGGAGCAACCTTGCTTTTAGCTAAAAGTAATACGACGTTGACCCGGCCCTCGGAGTCAACAGTTCGTAGGTATACTGCAGCAGCGTACCCCCGCTCGGAAGCATCGCAAAAGCCTGTAGACTTACCTGAGATTTGCCCGGCGGCAAAATTCGACGAGGTAGGGCGACCCGGTTGACTTCCTTCATGGTAGAGATTAGCTCGAGCCAGGTATCTAATGGAGGCCCTATGAGCGGCTCGTCCCACGTGACGCCCAGCATCCACAGCTGCTGCGAAACTGCGGCACTTGGCCGAGAAGATCACCGGACTGATCCACCCGTTTGGATCAAACATACGGGCAATGGTGGACAGCACCGTCCTCTTACTCCAGACCCTCTGGGACTCCAGGTCCACCTGAAAAGTGAAAATGTCATTGACAGGTTGGTAATTCATACCTAAAACCGCTATCATGTTGGGGTCCTCCGCCTCCGCAAACAAGTCAGGGTTCTGTTGGTGGTCCACCGGGATCCCTTCTAGAAGACCAGGTTCGTTGGACAACCACTTCCGCAATTCGTATCCCCCGGCTGCAAGAAGTGCAATAAGTTCATCCCGCAGTGTGAGAGCCTCCTCAACACTTTCGGCCCCAGTGCAGACATCGTCGACGTACAGGTCACGTGTCAGCACAGCGGCTGCGCGGGGAAAGCGGGCCCTTTCTCGCTCAGCCAGCTCTAACAAGGATCGGATGGCGATATATGGACTGGACTTCAACCCATACATATTGGTGTTGAGCTCATAGACGGTCACCGGGTCATCCGGGTTCTCACGCCAGAGTATCAGTTGGAAACGCCTATCATCCGGGTGGATGACCGTCTGTCGGAACATCATCCGGATGTCGGCTCCAAACACCACCTGATGTCTTCTGAAGTTCAGGATAATATCAACGACATCCCGGTGGAACTTGGGATCAGAATGTAGACACTGGTTCAATGACACCCCTGTAGTCGTGGTGGCTGATCCGTCAAACACTGTTCTTAACTTACCCGAAGTAGCCTTTACCACGGCATGGTGAGGCAGGAAGTAGTGCTCAGTTGAGCTCCAATCCACTCGAGCCGGAGACATGTGACCCAATGCCTCATACTCGCGCATAAACTCTATGTATTTATCACGAAGTACGGGGTCACGCCGCATGCGCCGTTCCACGGCCAGCAGACGCTTTTCCGCCAATATCCTGGACTGCCCTAAAGCAGAAGGAGAAGCTATAAAGGGCAACCTAGTTACAAACCTTCCGGACGGCAACCGTGACGTGTTGGCCTGATAAAAGGCCTCACACTCCGCATGGTCAGGGTCCACCCTAGGGACCATGGGAAGTTCTTCAATTTCCCAAAACCGGTGCATCGTTTTGGCAAGAGACGCAGACAGGATGACTCTAGACTCATCCGGGGTCGAGTCATCAAAGACTGGTCCCATAATTGAAAGACCAAAAAGAGTCGACACTGCCACCAGTAAAGAGGGACCTAGAGCTTTCTGTGTGCCTAGTAGGATCCATACTAGCACATCGGAGCCCAAGAGGAGGTCCACCGGAGCCGGATGATAAAAGAGTGGGTCGGCCAGATCTAGACCCGTGGTACGTTCCCGTATTCCTGGGGGCAAATCGGTAGAGGGCTGCCAGCCCACAATGGTGTCCCGGTAATGGACCATAACCAAAATCCTCAAAGTAGAGGAATGCACCGCTGAGAAGATGACGTGGGTCTGCCCCGTCAGACCTCTAACTTGCATGCCCCCAACCCCCAGTAACGGCACTGAGGGGGCCTCGAGACCCAAGCCCAATTTTTGGGCCACTCGTGTGGACATGAGACAACCTGGGGCTCCCGAGTCCAACAATGCTCTGATGGTGACAGAGTCTCCTTGAGGGCCCCAAACGCAGACCGCCGCAGTAGGTAGCAGAACCGTCCGCGGTTCTGCTCTTTCAGAGGGGTAGGCTAGTTATGGACTCCCCTGATGCTCCGTCGCGAAGGGGGCCCCGGGGTAGTAGTAGGGGCGGCGAATGCACATCGTCATATTAGGGGGGACATATCCGGCCGCTCTACCATACCGATGGTACGGCGGGTGGTACTCCAGCCGTGGGTACTCGTGCAGCGGCGGCGAGAACCGCTGTGGTACCGTTGGGTCACGCTGCTCTATGCTAGCGCGCACAGAGCCCGGTGCGGGGAGGGGTCCACCCTTTGTGTCAACTGCCGGGCCCCCGCCCGTGGGGGCCCAACTCACACTAGGGCCGGCCGTGTGGTAGCCTGCAGGCGCGGGGCCCTCTATGGGTGCGCGCGCCGGCGCATGGCTCACCTCCCGATAAGTGGGCGCGCCGCGCGCAGGACTGGGCCTCCAGTCCGTTGGGGGTGGGCTCCGCCCTGGAGCAACTCCGCCCATGTTGCGCCGCTGTTGTGGGGTCGATGGAGCCGCGCCCGACCTGTTGGCACATAACAACAGATGGTGGGGTCCGCCACACGCACTGCAGCGCTGGGGCCTGGGATAATTTCGTTCAAAATGGTCCCCCAGGCAGCCAAAGCACAGACCCTTGCGCTTTGCCATGCGCCGCCTATCCGCCACTGGCAACCCCTGCCATTCCTGGCATCGCAACAAAGCATAGCCCGATTGGCCACACTGTAGACAGGCCGGGTCTCCGCCGGCCGCTAACGTGAGCGGCGCCAGTCGCGCGGTAGTGCGTCCTCGTTGCGGCTGTACAGTGGGAGGCGCCCGGCGCCCCTGCGAATTGCCGCACCTACAGGCCTGCGCCCCTGATGGCGGCAGGTCAGGTTGGGAGATCTCCACGACCCTAGTCTCGTATTCGAGGAACTTCATGAGGTCTCCCAACCCAGGCAAAGTAGTTCCCTCCTTCTCTGCTGCTTCCCGCTCGAACCGGGAGCGAATGTCCGTGGGCAGCATGGTCAGTAGGATGTGGACCAGTAGGAATGACCACTCCTCTACTGGCAACCCCAACGTTCGCAACGCGTTGCATGCAACGGTGACCGGCGTCAACAGCTGCATCCGTAACTCAGCCCGGTTAGTCACCCTAGGGACCGACAACAATTGTCGGGCATGTGCATCGGCTAATAGCTGGACGTTGTGGTACCGGTTTGTGAGAAGCTCCCACGCTGTCTCATAATGGTCGTCCTCGACCCGTAGGTGTTGGACGAGTGCCCTGGCCTCGCCTTGCAGCGTGGACAGAAGATACGCCATCTTTTGTCCACGTGTCAAATCTGCTCGGGTGTCCACCAACGAGGTGAACATATTCTTATAGGCGACCCATTCCTCCACAGCGCCGCTTAAGTTACCCAACTGTAAGGTAGGCAGCCTACCAGTTATCGCGGGTCCTGCCGTTGGTGGTGGTGTGGACGGTACAACTTCCCCCATTCGTCGCCTCTTGATGTCGCAGGCCGCCTGCACGACATTGTCATGGATTTCCATGATCTGGGCAAAGTCCTCCTCGTATGTCGACCACACCTCTTTGCTGGGCGGCGGCGCAGTCTCCGACAAAGCCTCCATGGCTGTCTCAGCCGAAGAGACCCGCAATCTCAGCTGTTCCGCCCGCTCCAAAATGGCGTCGTCTCGGTCACTCCGGGACAGCAGACCTTGCACGGACACGAACCATCGCAGCTCCTTGGCCAGGACTGCCTTTGCCATCGCGTTGTCACCAAAAAACTAAATGTACGAGAGATGAGAATAATTCTCCAACAATAGCACAAACCCGGGGTAAGATTCCCTAAACACACTTTATACAATGCAGCAACAAAAAAAAATTAATAGGTACAAAAAAAACTTATACAGGTTTGTAACGAGAAGCGCACATACAAATAAGATGTGCAATTATTATTACATATACCGTTATGCAAAACCAACCAAATTTTAATCAATGTATTAACCAAATAAATCTAAAATGGGTTTTCAAAAATGACGGCACCAACAAAACAAGATGTGCTATTACTATTATTGCATAAACCGTTATGTAATAATCCAACAAATTTAATACTAAAATTGCCTATGTAGTTATGCCACAAATGAATCGAACTTGAATTAATTTCCAAGAGAAAAAAAATAAAAGTATTAATTAAATAATGTACGTTGGCCAGTCATGAGACTACCACAAGTTAACAAACAATATATAATGAAAACTGCAATACCTTTTTAAAATATGTTTTCAGAATGAGAACAACAAATTAACTTTTCAACAATTTTCAATGCTGCTGGGCCCACTGTGTTTTATAGACTTTAACTTTAAATTCTAAATTAAGTTTTCAAGTGTTCAAGTGTTCAAGTTTAAGTTTTCAAGCAAACAAAAAACAAACAAAATTGCTTAAATATTTATCGGACAATGGGCGATTTTCCGAGATCAAAAAAAAAAGAAATTGGTTCGTAAATGACTTCATAGATGGCGCTTAGCATAGATTAGTATGGCGCTTAGTAAAAGGCGGGTTCATGAAGAGCACGTGTATGGCTGCGTAATATTTATTCTATTCCAAAATAGAAATAGGTTCTGAATGTCCTGAATATAAATAGGTAAGTAAATACTATTTTTTTATTCTTTTGGTAGACAAGTAAAAGTGTAGAATTTATTACAGCCCATAAGTAGCCCAGCTTTCATAAAACGACATCTATCGAGTGATTTTGAACTAATTTTTACTTTTTAATTTGGACTGTCAGAAAATCTCCCATTACTAACTCACCGCCGCGGTGAGTCAATCTTATTCAACTAAATTCAAACCCAAATGTAATTGAAATGTAATAATAATGTAATGGAAATTGTAAGCACTACACTAATCTATTCTAAGTATTTGGTTGGTATAACCAACCAACTTTAAAACTTATAACTAATTGAGGTTATCCGTGGATTAACCGCGCTCTGCTAACAAAATTGTTTGCTACAGAGAGATCTGCGAGTAATCTCCCTACAGCACGACAAGACTTATCACTAACCTAAACAATAATTTAGCAGCACTTACATATAATGGAGAGGTGGCTGCGAATCCTTGACGCTGACGCTCCTCGCGTGGAATCTGCTCGGTGACCGTCCGCACGACGCTGGTGTGGTAGTTTCCCTAAGCTTACCCACCTACCCCGAGAGCTCTCAAATACCCCAAGATAAATGATATGCACCAGCTTACAGGCAGTTCTCCAAGGACACGTCACGCACGTGTCTCCGGGACAGTCGCCTCAACTGCCGACAACAGCTGTCGACTTTTACTGATATTTACACGGTACATAGACACAAAATAATTAATAATCAGTTGCCGCGCCGTCGGCACAATTAAAGTTTAACCCGAATAAACTTCAAACACAAAACAATTTTAGTTACTCAAAAAGTGGTCTAGGCGCCATCAACTTAGCAGCAATAGTGGTGGGAAAAAAGTGATGTGACACATAACAATTGCAAATAATTGGAACTAATTGAATTGAGACAGAAACACAGAGCTGAGTGCCGCGCGACGTCACATCGGACGAGCGAGACAGAGCGATGTGTTCTGTTTCACGTTTTATTCCATACAGCGTTAAACTACACTCGGCGTCAAAAAAATCGCACCTCTTAGAAAATCACTTTCAAATGTCATTTACTCTTGATATGCACATGCAGTCGCATTAATTATGATTTTATTTACAAGGTTACTTAATTAACTTAATAAAAAACATTACTTTTCATTATCAAATAAAACCTAATGCAACAAATAAAGTGTCACAAAAATTCGATGCAAATTTTGCTACCCGTGAGAGTTGCTAGTTGCGCTTCCTTTGTGGGTATAAAACGGTCAACACGGGTTCAATGTGGGTCATTCGCTATTCAACCGTTGAAGAGGACACACGCACAGATTTTGATGGATACCACAGCTGATAAAGCCGCTCAAGTGGTTGCACTACTGCAATCAGGGGTGCGGCAGTGTGATGTCGCCCGGCAACTGAACCTGAGCCGTTATTCCGTTCGAAGAGTGTACCAGCGCTTCATAGAGACCGGTGGCTATATCCGCAGACACGGTTCGGGTAGACGTCGCTGCACTTCGGAAAGAGACGACCGGTTCGTTGTGTCGAACTCTTTGAGAAATCGTTTCTCCAACGCTGTTGAGTTGCAACAGCAGCTCCAGGCAGTTCGCAGACGCACCGTAAGCGTATCTACGGTTAGAAGAAGATTGAAGGAGAAGAAGATAGCGGCCCACAGAGCTGCTACGGGTCCAAAATTGACTGCAGCGCATCGGCGAGCCCGCTTGCAGTTTGCTCGTGACCACGTCGATTGGACCCTTGAGCAGTGGAGAGCTGTTCTCTTCTCAGACGAGACGCGAGTGTGTCTTTTCTGCAACGACCGACGGAGAAGAGTATACCGGAGGCAGGGTGAACGTTTCGCCCAAGCCTGCATCCAGGAGACGGTGGAATATGGTGGCGGATCCTGCATGTTCTGGGGCGGTATGTCTGCTGCCGGCAAAACCGACCTTGTCTGCGTCTCCCGGACTGGAGGTGCTCGCGGACAAGGGTCGCTGACTGCTCGCCGCTATGTCACTGAGGTCCTGGAAGTGCATGTGGTCCCCTTTGCCGAATCTTTTGGCGAGGGGTTCACATTAATGCACGACAACGCTCGCGCTCACACTGCAGGCATCGTGAGCGACTTCTTGCAGAGGTCCCAAATCTCTGTGATGCAGTGGCCAGCGCGAAGTCCGGATCTGAATCCTATAGAGCACCTCTGGGACCATCTTAAACGTAAGGTTCGATCTCGGGATCCAGCTCCTTCGACTCTACAGGAGCTCCAAGACGCGGTGATTGAAGAATGGGGGCTTATCCCTCAAGAAGAGCTCCTGAAGTTGGTGAGGTCCATGAGGGACCGTATGGAAGCCGTGATCAGGGCAAGGGGGGGTAACACTAGATTTTAATTTATTTTAAGACACTTTTTGTACATTTTTTTTTGTAAATTATCTGTTGTTAATTAGGACTTAATTAAGGATTTTTATTATTTTATTAATTTTAATGTTGTTTGTATAATTATAATTAAACAGAAAGTTAAATTTAATTGTTTTTTGATACTCCTTTTTGTTACCTTTCTAATGATACCCAACACTATCCTCTACATAAGGTTTAAGAATTTTTAAAGATGATTTTTAAAAGGTGCGATTTTTTTGACGCCGAGTGTAAAAGAAAGTGATTAAAATGAACTCAATCAAAATGAAGTTATTAAAACGGTGCAGGTGAAGTGAACGGAGCAATAGCAAATTATTAAACTAATGTCAGTCTCTATGACTTTTAAAAGCATTTTTTGTGTTTTTTATTAAATGCATACCCAATGAAATTATCGTTTAATTTTGATAAAAAAAAAACAAACTACTTTTTATAAAAGTGTTGCAGAGCTTATTAAACGCTGACGTCTTATGTGTATGACTTTTTAAATTTGAAATATTTGTGAGGTTAGCACGCCGGATCTGGCGTCGCCATCTATGATTTCCTGGTCAGGTCAGCTTTAAAATAACATACATACATACATACATACCTACATATAATTACGCCTAATTATCCCTGAAGGATTAGTCAGAGACTAAGGCAATAAGGTCCTCTACCATAGTCCACTTTTTACTAAGTAGCGACTGCACAAGTGCTCTGCGTGACGGGTGGTGGTGAGCCCATCGTCGCTCTATGCTGTAGAATGTATGTGTAGTCTTTAGTCCTTTAGTCGCCTTTACGACAACCAAGGCGAAATAGGTGTGGTAGCATGTTTTCACCGCTACGAGACACGGTTATCGTGTTATATGGCTCATTATTAAATTACTATCAACCCACAAATACCATCTTATGTGTCGTAAAAAGCGACTAACGTTCTGAAGACTGTATACACATCCATCAGCATAATATACCGGCGATTGGCTCGCCACCAGTTGTTGTTTGGTTAAACGTGGACTATGGTAGTCGACTGCTTTTGCAGTCCTCATTGCCTGGTCTCTGACTAACCCTTCGGGGATAATAGTCGTAAAATATGATGTATGTAAGTATGTACAATTTGCAATCCGTCGCACCGGCACCCGTACGCGAAATCATAAATACTGTGTGCAGTGTAAGACACTCAGGCATCACAATACAACGTGTTCCGGTTGAAAGGGGGCAGGCTTTATTACGCAAATTAAAATCAGTAGATATGTTAAATACTCTACTGTCCAGAATTACGTACAAAAGGCGCGGTAAAAAACCATAGACACCAGAATGATGCATAATGACCACACATACTTACATTTTAACGATCACGACTATTATCCCCGAAGGGTTAATCAGAGGTAAGGCTATGAAGACTGCAAAAGCAGTCCTCTACCATAGTCTATTTTTTACCAAATAGCGACTGCACATGTGCTCAGCGTGACAGGTGGTAAGCCCATTGATGCTCTGTGATGCTGGATGTATGTGCAGTCTTCAGTCCTTTAGTCGCCTTTTACGACACCCAAGGGAAGAGCGGGGGTGGTAGTATTCTTTCACGGTTAAGCGACATGGTTAATGCACAATGATGTTGGCATTAAAGGTTCATGGAAGTTGCTGCTTAGAGTATGGTTGGCGTGTGACTATTGCAGCTCCAGTAAATTGATTCATTCTTGAACACCGGTTTTGTTGTTATTGTATGTCAAAGATAACGAAACGATGAAATAAATTTCTACCTCAGGCGGGAATCGAACGCGCGTCCTCCGCAATCCGGGCGGCTGCGATGACCACACCGCCACCGAGGTATCGGTTATATTGAATTCGTACCGAATTCGGCATATTCAATTGTACTGTGACTAAATTAGTGTTTTTTTATAATACACACACGCATATGTTTCCCGGAGAGGTACCAAAAGGAGGGATCCTGAGAAATACCTTGTCATAATTATTTTTTTGTATGATTTTAACGCAGATTTTAACGCAAATTAGGAAAATGTTGTAAAAAATTCCACTAGTAGGATTCGAACCTACTAGGTAAGTTGTTGACATAAATGGGCGGACTTTGGCTTTCAAAGTAAAAAATATTGATTAATTTCGGCGGGCTGAATAAGTCCTCGGCAGCTTGATTAGAAGAACACCTGACCCGGGTTGTCAGAAGGTTGCAGGTTCAAATCCTGCTCGTAGTAGTTTGTTTTTTCAACATTTTCCAATTTGTACAATATCTTTGTGTTTAAACTTGTTGGAATATACGAAAATACTCTATTAAATATATCTGTTGATTATATCATACGATTACTTTG
This sequence comes from Scoparia ambigualis, assembly GCA_963921215.1. Classification (NCBI taxonomy): domain Eukaryota; kingdom Metazoa; phylum Arthropoda; class Insecta; order Lepidoptera; family Crambidae; genus Scoparia; species Scoparia ambigualis. The sequence continues at coordinate 5,171,615 of OY992516.1, forward strand.
TGTAACATTCACTATTTTTGTATTAGTCACTCAATTGACTTTTCATGTAAAATCGTGGTGTAAACTCACACTCACTTAAGTAAAAGTATTCGTTCAGACAACTTGGAAGTTTTACTTTGCCGTTACTGTGTCCCTGCAAACAAAACTATTTCATAAAAAGACTGTCATTTTCTTAGTAGCTGAGAAATCCGCCTCCACCATTGGCTTTTCTATCATCATTTGCGATGAAGGCCAAGAGCATTTGTTAAACCAAGAATAAAAAAGAGTTGAAATGATTAAAACCGAATAATTTTACGGACATTGCGAGTTGGAATTTAGATTAGATTTTGTTAACTCTTTCAGGGGCACTTTTATAAACAGAGGAAAATATTTTTTTAATGAATACTCAGAGTTCTATTTAGGTCTCAGCTGCTATATAAAACGACTAAATAAAATGTGACTTTAGGCTTTTGAGGAATTATGTGGTTTGACTGCATAAACGTTGCATATTAAAATAAATTTATTTTCTGGTCCTAATGCTAAACCATTGCTCTTAGACCCACAAGTCCCGGTTTCGTTTCCCACCTGAGGTAGTTTTTTTTAAACTTTTAACTATCTCTTAACAAAAATTTTACTATATCGACTATTCCTACACTGCCACCCAAAGTTTCTAAGTCCAACATCATACTCAAGTAGATGATCTTATTCTGGAAGCGTGCGAGTGTCATCAATACCCCGATTGTTATCCGCTTTGGTCGTTAACACCCATCAATCGACCGCCGTATTACCCGCGCACTAGATTAATTTGCGAGATTGTCGTGTGATGCCAGTTGGCAGTTTCAATTTCTGCAGGCGTTAGGTTTACGAATATGACTGATTTTGGCATAATACGAGGGCCACACCGAAATGATCGGGAATAGAAAAAACTACAAAGATAACACAATAATATTTACTTTCATTGTTTTTCGAAGTATTCTCCGTGACAATCAATGCACTTTTGCATTCGTTCAAACCAATTATTGTAACAGTAATTCCAGTCTGAAGTAGACATAGTCGAAACGGCCGATTTATAAGCTTGGACTGCCTCTTCTGGACCTGGAAACCGTTGACCACGTAGCAAATCTTTAGTTCTTGGGAATGTAAAGTAATCGTTGGGGCTCAGGTCAGGGCTGTATGGAGGATGGTCCATCAACTCCACGTTTTCCTGATTTAAAAACGCGATCGTTTGCCGAGCGGTGTGGGAACTCGCATTATCGTGGTGAAGGATTATGCGACGGTTCGGATTACTTTTACGAAGTTCTCTTATGACTTCCGGCAAACAAACTGTTGTGTACCATTTAGCAGTAACCGTTTTCCGTTCCTGTAAAGGAATTGTAGCCACATGTCCGGTTTTCGATACAAACGAAGCGACCATTTTTTTCGACACGCTACGAGAGCGCACAACTTTTGTTGGTTTGACCTCACCTTCGTAGACCCAAACAGCCGATTGGTGTTTTCTTTCGGGCTCATATGAATAAATCCACGATTCATCACCCGAGACGATATTGTAAACAGCATTTGAGCTCCCTCTATCGAACCGTTGCAGAGAAGACCGACACCAATTAACACGAGCCGACTTTTGTTCTTCGGTCAAGCGATGGGGCACCCAGCGGGAAACTAACTTCCTGACACCCAGTTCATCATGCAATATTATTTGAATGGCTGTCATACCAATGCTGAGGGAAGCCCGTATCTGCTCGTATGTCACATGTCTATCTTCTTGTATTAATTGGCGTACAGCATCGATGTTTTCTTGTGTTACCGCTGTTTTTGGCCGACCAGTAGAAGGAACTGTGGTAAGAGATAAACGTCCTCGACGGAACTCAGAATACCAGCGATATATAGTCGTTTTACTAGGTGCTTCAAGTTCATAAATAGAAACAAGCTCGGCAAGACATTGTTCTTGAGATAAACCTCGGCGAAAGTTGTGAAAAATTATCGCACGGAAATGTTCCCGCGTAAGCTCCATTTTCTCACTGACTTCTTAATTTGAAATAGCTACCACTCTTCTTTTATTGAAAATTTTTATTTTTCAAAAATGGAATTAAGTTCGTAAGAATACTAAATTTCAAATACCAAAAAGATTTTAAGTCTAATTTATTCAAAAGTATTCCATTCCCGATCTTTTCGGTGTGGCCCTCGTAGTCCAGTGTGTTACAAATTTTCGCTAACTTACAACATTTATTTTTCGATTCTCTTAAATCCAATGATGGGAAATTAGATATTAAACAGAAATTAGATTTATATCTAGCGCCGACTAATATTACAAAAAAGATCTGCCTTTTCGTTGGTAAAAAAAATTGTTTTCAGAATTTTTAGAAAGACAAGACTTTGGGGGTTAAAGTTACTCGCGTCCGTAGGTTTACCCTTGAGACCCTACACGTGACCCCTGGGTGGTGCTAAATGAGTGACACTGACTGAGTGGTAGAGCCACGCTGCGTTGCAGCACGCATTGGGCCGGCTCGCCCGGGGTAATACGAATCTCCATTTCTCTTACGAATATCCAGCGTGAAATAATGGCACTTGGTGCTGTTGCGTTTCTTCCGGCCAGTGCGAGTTCCGGAGGCCCCTTCCCCCCACCCCTCCTCAAAATTCCTATTCCTTCCCCTAACCCTATTCCTTTTTTAAAGGTCGGCAACGCATCTAACCGCCTCTGTGGTCTAGTGGCTAAGCTACCTGTTTCAGACCCAGAGGTCCTGGGTTCGATTACCAGCTTGGGGTACATCTTTGTGTGCTCGGTTTGGTTGGTGGTAGGGCTGTTAAGTCCGCCTGGCTAGCTACCGCCATCTTATCTAAGTCTTTCGCCATAACAACGATGTTTATAGCATTGTTGTGTTCCGGCAGTTTGAGATAAGATAGCCAGTTCCTCAGTGGTTGAGGATTCCGGGGGAAGCGCTCTTCCACCTTCGGCCTTATCGTCACTTACCATCAGGTGAGATGAAGGCCAAGCGCTTACCCTTTGCCAATACAAAAAAAAATCTGCGACTCCTCTGGACACCCGTCCATGGGCGGCGGTGATTGCTTTCCATCAGGTGACCCGCCTGCTAGTTTCCTTCTTGTAAATAAAAATGCTGCCTCCTTCTTATAAATAAAAAAAGACAAAGAACAAGGCCCCTTTCTTATCAAATTTATTCACTACTGTTTGTCTTGAACCCGGGGACCCCTCTGTCTACGTTCTGTGTAATCGCTAAGCCACGCAGGTTTTTTTGTTTATTAATTTGAACCCGACGACGGTCATTTCTTTGTCAAAGAAATTGTTTTGTTATGTCTATTAAATTGTACAATAAGCTAGGTACCTAATGACATGAAAGACATGCCCATCAAGAATTTCAAATCTTCCATAAATGAGTCACTAAGTAAGAAATTTTTATATAATATTAATAAATTTATTGTGTGAAAAATTTGAATACTATTTCTAATTGTAACAATTAATTATTTTCTTGTTTTTTTATTTACCTACATAACCACCCCGTTAAATCATATAAATTTCAATACTAAGGGTTTTTAAATCGTTAATTTTTTTTATGAACCCGAATTCAGGACATCTTTTAGCTGTGGAGAAGAACGGGAGCAAGAAACTCAACAGCTTTATATAGATGACGACATCCTCAAAATGGCAACGCATCTGCGACTCCATTGGTTTTGCAGGTATCTATGGGCGAGCGACGTTGATTACTTCCTATCAGGTGAACTGCTTGCTCATTTGCCTCCTTTACACGTAAGAAAAAATATATGTGGACTTTTTCCTAACCGTGTCGTGAAAGAATACTAACGGACCAAAGACTGTCACGCTGAGCACATCTGCAGTCGCTATTTGGTGAAAAGTGAACAATGTTAGAGTACTGCTGTTGCAGTCCTCATTGCCTAGTCTCTGACTAACCCTTCGGTGATAATAGTCGTGATTAGTGTATGTTTGTATGACTTTTCCTCTGGCGTGTGACTGAAACCTTCCCGGGTTTTTTCTCTCTGAATTGATTGAGATACCACTAACCGAGTCGAGAACAATGCACTTTCGTCTTCGATCGTGTTTACATGGCTTGGATTCCAACCCGCCGCTCCGAGTGTGTGACCCGTCAAACCGCAAAACTGCGACGGCGGTTCTTTTTATCAATTTGTCACCGCCGACGTTCATATTCTTACGTCGAGACTTTTCCCCTGGCCTGTTCATCTACGTTGACTTTTCCTCTGGCGTGCGAGTGAAGCTTTCTCGGTTTATCCCCCTTTCTCCGAATTGATTGTGGTCATTAAGCAGCGCCAGGCTCTTTTAAATGGCCGCTCAAACAACTGACTGAATCCGGTTCCGGTGAATCACCGATGAATGGTTGAAATGAAATGGATTTATCGCTCGAATCAGTGGAACATGTAACGATTTTAGGCTGTTTCTTCGGTAAATTATTTAGTTGATCTGAGCGTCAGTTGCGTCAAAACCTAAATTATTTTATAAATGATTTAACTAGAACTACTATTTTAAAAACAAACAGAAATCTAGCATCACATTTCATCGGTTATTCTATATTTAAGCCTTTATTCCGTACATGTAGTGTAGCCAGCGAACTTATTAATGTTTTTTTATTTTTCATTCTGTAATTTATTTATTTATTCATTTATATACTTAGCCGCCTCAGGGTGGATTCGACAGAACTGGAATAAGACTTACTCCGAGATTAGTCTATACAAATTCGGCGTTTAATCTAAGTATAAGACCTTATTCCAGTTTGGTCGAATCCGCCCTTAGTGGTCTTGCGGCTAAGCCATCGGTCTTAGAACCAGAGGTCCAGGGTTCGATTCCCAGCGGGTGAGTACATTTTTTATATAAAATTAGGAGGCAAGCGAGCTAAGCGGGTCACCTAATGGAAAGTAATCACCGCCGCCCATGGACACCCGCAAAACCAGAGAAATCGCCGACGCGTTGGCGGTCTATAAGAGAGGCATAGGCTCGTTTCTTGAAGATCTCTAAGTCGTAAAGAACCGGAAATACCGTAGCCGAGAGCTGGTTCCACAACACTGTAGTTTGAGGCAAGAAATTTCATGAAAAACGCACAGTAGTAGACTGCCATCCATCAAGGTGATGTGGATGGAATGACAGTCGATTGCGTGTAGTGCGGTGAAGCAAATCAGCGGCAGGTATAAAGCCGAACAATTCCTCAGAACACTCCCCATGATAAATGCGGTACATTGTATAGAGAGACGCAACGTCTCTCCGTAGAGCCAGTGGATTGAGACGACCTGAAATTACCACGTCGTTAACATTCGAGCAGCTCTGCTTTGAATGCGGTCAAATTGAAGAAGTTGGTACTGGGGTGCTTCAGCCCAAAGATGGGAGCAGTATTCTATTTGTGGCCTGACCTGTGCTTTGTACAGCTGCAAGCGGTGGGCCAGCGCGAGATACTGACTCGCTCTATTAAGCACACCCAGCTTTTTCGAATTTTATATTTAATTATATATAATTATTTAATTATATATTCTAATTTAGCTTTGCCTTCCAAATGACCTCGAATCTACACGTTAGTCGAAATATCGATGCCAAGGATTCCAATAGTCGGGTTGTTGATATCAAGGAGAGCTCCCTCAACGTTCAAAGGTACGACGAAGGGATGTTTTTTCGCGGTAAATGCGCAAACTTGTGTTTTGGAGGGGTTAAAGTGGAGGTTCTGTCGGCCCTAATTCGAGACATGACTTAACATTTTTAACTTAACAGTTTTCGGTGTCAGTCACAAGTTTGTTCCGGCTCTCGATAACGCTTTCCAGAGAAATATTAGCTCGTCCGGTGTAGAACGTATCCCCACTACTGTCGTCCGCATAGCAATGAATGCTGTTGTTATGAAACATGTCATTGATATGCAGAAGAAACAGAGTAGGGGACAACACACACCCCTCGGACTGTCAGAAGGGTGCAGGTTCAAATCCTGCTCGTAGTAGTTTGTTTTTTCAACATTTTCCAATTTGTACAATATCTTTGTGTATAAACTTGTTGGAATATTCGAAAATACTTTATTTAATATATCTATTGATATATCATACGATTACTTTGTGTAACATTCACTATTTTTGTTTTAGTCACTCAGTTGACTTTTCATATAAAACCGATGTGTAAAACTCACACTTACTTTAATAAAAGTGTTCGTTCAGACAACTTGGAAGTTTTACTTTGCCGTCACTGCGTCCCTGCAAACAAAACTATTTCATAAAAAGAAAGTCGTTTTCTCAGTAGCTGAGACATCCGCCTACACCTTAACTTAACCATCACCTAACATCATTGGCGATGAAGGCCAAGAACATTTCTGAATCAAATCAAGAATAAAAATAAGAGTTGAAATGATTAAAACTGAATAATTTGATGAGTGGATTTATGCTAAGAGTGTACTTTGTTGGTGCAACTAATGTAAGATCCGAGTCGCGTAGCGGCTCATAAAGAAAATACTACCACCCCCTCTTTTCCCTTTGGTGTCGTAAAAGGCGTCTAACGGACTAAAGACTGCACATACATCCAACAGCATAGAGCGGCGATGTGCACACTACCTGTCACGCGGAGACTACACGGAAAGAAATTATTAGTTGGGTTTACCATATTTCAACAAAATTTTAGGGTTAATATAGCACCTACTCTTTAGTTTTGTTGAATGAACAAAAACTGTATTGTTGATCAGTTACGGTAATTTGAACTTATTACATAAATCTTTGTTGTTTTAACGTATTTATTTTGTAAATTTAACTTTAAAAATGGTTATTTCAACAACTTGAACAGTAAAATCAACAATTACCTATTGAATTATGCGTGAATTGTTACGCCAACATGTACAAATAGGTAAAAACAACTGTTTTCATATCAACAAAAACTTTTCTGTGAAAACAACAATTTGTTCATGTAGCTTTAACCCATCACTTTGTTAATTCAACTAATGTGTCGCCAACCCGTGCAAAATCAACCTTTTTGTTCTTTCAGTGTAGTGCAGTCGTTATTTGGTGAAAAGTGGACTATGGCAGAGGACTGCTTTTGCGGTTCTCATTGCCTAGTTTCTAACTAACCCTTCGAGGATAATTAGTCGTGATTATATGTATGTCTGTATGCACATTAGTAATAACTTCCGCACATAAAAGGTACGAGAAACAAAAAAATTGCTACCAGGGCACGCAATAATACGTTTTAAAACGTTCAGAATCCTCGCCCCGTCTCTGGATATCGGAAAAATAATATTTTGATAAGAATCATTCAATTACATTCTACGATCCAATATTCCCACCTTTTCATTTATATAAGGATTTTGAAGAATATAGCCTGAATTAGATTTGAGTGAGGGCAGTCGTTCAAATTCTTTAATAATTCTTAGGCTTTGCCGCAATATGCAAGCGGAAGAGGTGTTCACGAGTTTAAACGAGAGAATAAAAATCAATTGCCACGAATGCATGTTCGCGCATCAATTCAAAACGGCTTCACCTGTTTGGCTAATAATTTTTACCTTTGAAAATGGTTATAGATGCAAATCGCCTAAGACGCATTTTTAGCCATAGCTCCGAAGATTTTGAGAGGATGAGAATAGTACCAAGAGTTGAAGAATTTATTGAGACACGTGGTGAGCGTTTGAATTTTAAAAATCGGCTAATAACTTTTTATGGAATTTTGAAAAATGTAAAATGAACTGTTTTTTTAGGGGGTGTTTGTTTACTAAAATGTAAATATTACGAAAAAAAAACAGACTTAAAAAAATAAAAAAGGGAACTGGGGTATTTTGTTGTGTTTTTAATTGTCAAGACAAGGTTTGTATGAATGTATATTTTTTCTTCGTCACGGGAACACCCTGTGTGTTTACAGTTTTAATTATTATTAAAAGTTGCTAATGTCTGTTGGTTAAACCACTGTACTGTCGCATCGGTCGCAGACTCAGAGGTTCTGGGTTCGGTTCCCGACGTGGTGCATAGAACAAAAACAGTACTCGCTTTGGTTGACGGTAGGCTGCTTCATAAATGAAGTCCATGTCTGATTAAAAACTTGTAACAGAATGGCACATTAATGATGGTTTTCAATCGTTTCCCTATCTATTTCAAAAGGATTAAAAATCTCCCCCATTTCACATTGCGGTACAAGTTACTAAAGATGGACGAACTTAAGAGGAAACACTACGTCAACGTGGCTTAAAAAATTCTCATACAAAACACAGAAAAAGAAATTTCGTGTTTTCTCCTTCAGAACTGGACCAATTTTTATTACTTTTTCAGCATCGGTTAAAGAAAGAGATTTTCTATGTCTGAATGTTTGATTATTTTTGCATTAGTTCATTTATTTACTAACCAGGAGCCTTCAAAATTTAGCGAAATCGCTCCGTTTTAAGGCGTTTTTAGAAATATTAAGAGGCTGGTTAAAAAAAAATTAAATATACAGACATAAAAAATCTCTTTCTTCAACCGATTATGAAAAAGTAATAAAAATTGGTCCAGTTCTTAAGGAGGAAACAGGGGACTATGAAACGTCGTTTTTCTGTGTTTTGTATAAAAATTTTGCATGCGACTCCGACTTAATGTAGAATATGCACAATAGGAGGACTCACTTGATGTTGAGCCGTGTGGTATAGGCTCACTAAAATAAAAAATAATACTACCAACCAAACCCTCTCTTCCCTTAGGTGTCGCAAAAGGCGTCTAACGGGTTAAAGATTGCATAGGGTAAATGTAAATGTATAATATACATTTACAATATTGGGCTATGGCTACAGTTTCACTTAGTAAATATATACTTTGGACCCCCTGCTAAATTTTTACACGTAATCCTTATAGCAGCTTAGGCAGCTTAGGATATTCCTTATTATTTTTCTCTCTGAACCGTGTAGGTACACTGTACTGTATAACAACGAATAAAACATAACAAAAAAAATATTTAAATTGGTCAAGGCGTTGCAATTGATTTTTACATACAACTTTAATTTTTCTTAATACAAAAACAATTAAGAGTGAGTTCAAAACTGTCCGATCAGCTGACGACAAATTATAGTATGGGAGATCAAATTTTTTTTGTCATTTTTTTGTAATTTTTTTTGTCATTTTTGCACATAGGTTTCTTGGGGAAAGTTTTTCAGTTTCATGGGTGGAACTCACCCATGAAATTGTTTTTGTATTAAGAAAAATTAAGTTTGTGTACAGGGTGATCAATCCAAATGGGTCAGTAGGGAGAAATCAAAAACTATAAGAGATACGGAAATCTGTTCTCGGCACCATGGCGTCGACTTGTGATTTAATGAAAATGGCATTAAATTATTTTTTAACTCTCATACATAACGAACGAATAATCGAACTCGGTTAATATCTCATATTTTATGTATCTATGTATACATGTATTTACAATAAATGCACAAACAAAGAAGAGAGGGAGACCTCTGCAGGCTTTACTAAGATAAGAAAGATCCACAATAAATAACAATTAAGCTTTGTTACATGTCTCACTGATGCTAAGTTCTGTTTTTTTTATAAAAAATATTACAGGTGTCTCCACTCGAACTGATGTTCGGTGGAAATGGAGTCTCGAACACAACTGGTGCAGCGTCAGAGACGTGACATTAGTCGCCCTCACCCTGCCGGCCTACAAAGTGTCTTTTCACGCCTCGTTTGAAAGACCCCATCTTATAGCATACATAAAAGATAATCACAACTATTATCCCCGAAGGGTTAGTCAGAGACTAGGCAATGAGGACCGCAAAAGCAGTCCCCTGCCATGGTCCACGTTTCACGACATTACAACTGCACATGTGCTCAGCATGATAGGTGGTGAGCACATCGCCGCTCTATGCTGTAGGATGTATAGCAGTCTTATTTTTATGTTTTAGTGAGCCTATACCACGTATCTCAACGGCCAAGCGAGTCCTACTGACTACTGTGCATATTTTTAAGTTCGCCGGTCTTCAGTAACTTGTACCGCAATGTGAAATGGGGGAGATGGTACACTTTTATTCCTTTTGAAATAGATGCGGAAACGATTGAAAATCGTATCGGCGGCGGCGTCCGCGGTGCTTTAAAATACTCGAGGTGCAAAATGAAAATAAAACGGGTATGTAATAACACCTGTAAATAGAAAAAGCAAATCTAATAAAGAAAATCTGTCTAAAGTTCGTTCGCGTTAAGAATGCAGTGACGTCATACTTGTCTGACCACAAGCCACGCCCCCTAACCAATGAAATCGTCCTAATTAGAAAGTCAAGTGCGCGGATGCGGTGTGTCCGAGAGAACAGTTTATAATATTCTGAGTGAACGAAAGGAAACTAAAAAATAGCCAGTGAAAAGGAGGGTTGTGTAATGTTTGATATAAATTCTTATGGTCTAACGTTTAGATAATATAGGTAATTTCATTTCATATAATTTCATTTGATATAACAGCTAACTTAATATAATAAATATTTAATATAATTTTAGATTATATAATTTAATTTGATATAATGTACTTTTGATATAATGTACATTTAAAATTAAAAATTAAAAATTAAACTTTCCTACAATCACACCAATTATCTAGCCCAAGAGAAGCTTCGAGAAAACTCGTTAAATGGTTACTAGACAACGGATAAACATACTTAAAATACTTAAATACATACTTATTATACATAGAAAACATCCAGACCAGAGACAATTTAGAATAACAATAATTTCTAAAATTGTCCGACCGGGGATCGAACCCGAAACCTCAGAGATGGCGACACCATGAAAACCGGCGTGCAAACCACTCGACCAAGGAGGTCGTCGTATGTGCAGTATTTAGTTCGTTAGTCGGCTTTTACGACAGTAGTAGTATTCTTTTACCGCCACCCGTCACGATTCATATTTCACATAAGATCTTAGATTTTATACAAAGACAACTCTAGCATTCTATATCAACTCAAGATAAACATGCAGTCATATCCAAAATTCACTTTGATATAGTAATTAAATGGTATAAAACATTACTCATGTAATAACCAAATAGCATGCAAGCAAGCAAGCAGCATGCAAGCAGGCATGCAACATGCAAGCAGGCATGCAGCATGCAAGCAAAAATGCAGCATGCAAGCAGGCGTGCAGCATGGAGGCGGGCATGCAGCATGCAGGCGGGCATGTAGCATGCAGGCGGGCATGCAGCAGGCATGTTTTCTGTCACGGCTCCCGCGCTGCGGACTTCGGCGGTCCCATACGAGTTTAGATGACGCAGATAGCTTTCGCTCACCGGCTTCGCCGGCCAGCCTTAGCCGCGGCAATGAGCGTTAAACCCACCTGCTCCTCAGCTCGCGGGTCGCCTCACCCTACGCGCCTACGCTTCGTTTCTGTCACTGACTTTTTTAGCTTAACGAAAACACAACGTATTAACTTTTTAAGACAATATTTTAAATCAATTTAGGTTTAAAATGCTATTCTTATTTTTAAGCAAAAAATATATCATATGAAGTTAAAGAATATAATTATTCTAACAATATAGCTTTATAGAAAAAGTTGTTAGAGAATATGAGTATAATGGGTGTGTAATGTTTGATATAAATACTTATGATCTAACGATCATTTAATATAATTTCATTTCATATAATTTCATTTGATATAACAACTTGTAGCACTTTTTCTTCGGACATCAAGTTATTTCTTGAAAATGAGGAATTGTTTTGTTTGCTCTGAAGGTTATGCTCAGTGACTTTAGCGAAGATGTCAGTTTGACAAGTCTCTTTGACGTTTTACCCGTTCCAAAACGAACACTAACACTTTCGATGATTTGGTAGAAAGTTATTTATCGAAGCATTGTTTTTATTAATAACTTTCGTTTATTCATTTTTTAGAAACAAATATCAATTTAATATGTAAATTAAACCTCATTAGATTATCAGTATATTTATTGAAAAGCATGAAACGGAACGAAGCACTCGGTCCTAGATATCGTTAAGTAATCGATTTCTTATTCAATTCCTTCTCATCGTTTGATCGATTAGGAATCGTTTTAAAATATTATCTGTAAAATTGTAAGTTTAATATCCACTTCCAATTAAATAGTTTTATTGTAGGCAAGATGATTATACATAAAACCGTAAGGGTCGTTTGGTCTTTCTCCGTATTTTTTTGTAAGCATTCTTTTTGCTTTGGGTTTTCATAATCGATTCATTCGATTATATTTTATCGTAATTCTGGCTGAATGGATCGCTATGCCGCTGTCTTTTAATTTGAGATGACGTAGATCCGTTTTTATTGGTCTTTCTTTTTCTGTTTCAAAAGCCACCATGTGAAGGCGAAAATAATTAACTAAATTGTTGGAAAAGGAAGAGAGGGCTAATGGCCCGCTTTAAAATAAACATAATAGTACTGTGAACCCATGCTGTGAACCATGGGTTTTCTGTTTTAGTTCTTAAATTATCTAATTTAACTTTTTGGTTTTACCATCATGGTGAACCCAACCTAAGTTGGTGATGTTCGGGGACTCTCCATCACCAATGTGGAGCCGGTAGTTTTCTCCGGTGACTGCCTCCTTGGAATCTTAGTATTTAATGCAACATATCCGTTGATCTGGATGGAAGGTCTCTGCTGCGACTGATCAACCGCTTTGCCACCATGTGAGGGAAGCAAACCTCCACAGCAACCGGACAATCAGACGGTGAAGGTTTAGTGGTGACCAACCTACTGTTCAGCTACTGTATGTATAATTAAATTTACTATAGAACTTTAAGTAGTAGTGTTTAAACCTTATGGTGTGTTAAAAATGTACCCTACATTTCAGATAAAATAAATGTAACTGTGAATTTAAGACTTATTTATTTATCTCTGAAATCGCTTACTCCAGCGTATAAGGCGCCCTTATCTTAAAATAAATTCTAATACGCTGTACGCCAGGATCGGGATAATCACTCCCTGATCATGTTCTCACCTAACTGAGTAAGCCGCACTTCAATTGTGAGCACAAATTAGCACATAATGCAGTCCGTTCATATTTCTACAACACCAGCTGTGCCCAACATGAGGTATACGTTGCAAGTGGCGCCCAAGGTGGGGCACACGTTGCAAGTGGCGCCCAACGTGGGGCCTGGAGATTTCAGAGAAAAATAAAGCTTTCTTTTTAAAATATTAAATTCACTACTTTTAAAATTTTACTTACAATTTGTTACTTTTTGTATAGAAAACAAGAAGTAGAAATCTTGTTACTTACAATACTTTGTTAAGTAATAGCATGTCTTTGCTGTATTTACTTTTTACTTTAATTACTAAATCAAGCAAATGGGTAATAGTATGTAAGTCTGAGTTATCTACTCACTAGAAGCTGTCTAAGCTAAAATAATACATAACCTAGATAATGGTTAATTGTAAACTTTCTTCTTAGAGCTACTTGCTCCCTCTAAGCCTAACTAGGCTAACTTATATCACACTGTGATCTATAATGCTACAAGCTTATAAACTTGTCTTGGCAAATAATTTTACTTTTATTCTTTATGTTTTAAAACTATAACTTATATCACACTGTGATCTGCAACGCTGCAAGCTTATAAACTTGTCTTAATAAATAATTTTACTTTTAGTACTATATAAAAATGTACAACATGGATTTTGTAATAGCCGGTTGTCCAATAGAATTCTTGCACAAGGATGAATTAGTATACGAACTCAAACTACGTCACTTACCAGCTAAACCCACATCATCAACTGATGATTTACGAAAACTTTTACGTCACACTTGCAAACTTACTCGACGTGGTAGTGTGAAGGCAATTGATCAGTATGTCATTGACCAAGCTTCCGAATTAACGGTATGCACGCCGAAAGTTGCTGAAATAGAAGCTAGTAGTAAAGATATAACATCCAGTGAACGCTTGGTGAAACGTTTAGTAGCTCGTTGCAATTATCTTCTTTGTCGTCTCTCTAGAATTAGTGACCCTGGTGAGGGAATCGCTAAACTTAAATCTTCTTTGATTTGTCTTCTTATGCATCTTGAAAGCGATGCAGATTAACCCGAAGATACGGGGGAATCATATTCTACTCCAGAAGTGAATCATGTTGAAAACCCTATGTGTATTCAACAGGTTCCAAAAACTTATAATTTAAATTCTCTTAACTTAAAATATCGCGGCGATACTTGTGTCCGTGTCTTTCTAACTCGATTGGAAGAACTTAGGGTTGCTAGAAAAATTCCAAATGATATAATTTTCGATGGTTTTCCAGATATTTTAGAAGGTCCAGCATTGTATTGGTTCAGAGCAAACAAAACCAATTTCTCATGCTACAAGGATGTTATTCAGTCTCTAGGAGATGACTTTGACATCCCAGATTTAGACCATAAATTGTTGGCAGAGATTCGGCAAAGGACCCAAGCCAAAAGCGAAACCATCGTCGTCTTTCTATCTATCATGGTAGGTATGTTCTCTCGTTTAAGGAAGACTCTTTCCGAAGATTAGCAACTTGATATCATACTAAGGAATATTCGACCCGAATACAGCATGGAATTAGCTCTCCATGAAATTATTTCCATCGATCACCTTAAATCAATTTGCAAGAAACTTGAACTTGCAAAGGCAAAAGCCAATAACTTCAAAGAACCGTTATTGACAAACGATTCATTGGCCCCTGACTTTACTTATTCTAATTAATCTAGGAATTTTACTCCTAAACAACTAAATACTAATTTTGGTAATTCAAAACCAAAACCAATTGCTTCTTTAGATTCCAAAAATAATAAATCTTTAAATTGCTTCCGCTGTGGAATGAACAACCACAACACTAACAAATGCCTGAAGTCAAGAGAACTAGTTTGCTTCAAATGTGGTAAGCCAAAAAACGAATAGGCTCTGTCTCCTCATGTTCCAAAAGTAGTCCCAAACATCCCACTACAGAAGAGACATATTTTGAACCTCCGTCAGATGACTACAGACCTTATTTAGCAGTTGAAGTACTTGGCCTTAAAGTTAAGGGTTTGTTAGACTGTGGTGCTTCTTGTTCTGTCTTAGGTAATAACTGCCATTCTTTATTTCTAAACATTGGTATCCCATCCTATAAGTTGGATATTCCAATCAGGTTAAGTGTTGCCAGCGGACAAGAGTTAATTTGCAATAATTATATGTTGCTACCTATAACTTATAAAAATGAAGTGTAAATTATTAATTTCATTATTCAACCTAAAATTAATGTTCCTATTCATTTTGGGATTAACTTTTGGAAGTCTTTTAACTTAGCTCCTGGTATATTTAAAGATAACTGTCACTTAGAAAATGTAAATAGTATATCAGTCTTGCCTAACCATTCTGGTCTTAATGACTTTAACTCTCTGACTTCTGAACAAAAGAAGCAAATTGAAGAATTTAAATCTTTATTTGATAACATCAATACTGAAAAAGTAGGTCTCGGTGAGACAAATCTTATAGAACACATTATTGATACAGGTGATGCAAAACCTATAAAACAGAAATACTACCGACTTAGTCCTGATAAGCAAAAAGCTCTTGAAAAAGAAGTAGATAGGATGTTGGAATTAGGTATAGTTGAACCATCTTATTCTCCATGGAATTCTCCTGTAGTCATGGTAGAAAAATCCAACGGTAATCTCAGACTATGTTTAGATAGTAGAAAAGTTATACGCTGTATCCAAAGCTGATGCTTATCCACTTCCTTATGTCAGCTATATACTTGACAACTTAAGAGACGCTAAATACTTAACATCTTTTGTCCTTAGTGCCGCTTATCATCAGATAAGGTTATCAGAATCCTCAAAAGAAAAGACTGCATTCACAGTTCCTGGTAAAGGACTCTATCATTACAATAGAATGTGCTTTGGACTCGTAGGAGCATCTGCAACTATACAACGTCTCATAGATAACTTGTTTACAGCTGAATTTGATAATAAGGTGTTCTGTTTTATTGATGATATCATAATCTGTACTCCTGACTTTAATGAACATAAACGTCTCTTAAAGGCAGTTTATGAAAAGCTAAAATCTGCTAATCTAACAATTAATATGCAGAAGTCCATTTTCTGCAGCAAATGAACTAAAATATCTAGGTTACGTTGTTGACCAATATGGTTTAAGAACGGATCCCTCTAAAGTTGATGCTATTTTAAACTTTCCTATACCTAAGGATGCAAAAGACATCAAAAGATTTCTTGGTATGGCCGGTTGGTATCGTCGGTTCATAGAAATTTTTTCTAAAATATCTCGTCCTTTATCTCGCTTAACAAGCAAAAAGATTCATTTCAAATGGTCATCTGAAGCTGATGAAGCAGCATTGGTCTCTGCCCCAATACTGAAATGTCCTAATTATGATCTACCTTTCAGCATACATACTGATGCTTCTTCTTATGCCATAGGTGCTGTCCTTACTCAAAACATTGACAATGTGGACCATCCAATTGCATAGTGCAGCCGCACTCTGAACGCTCAAGAAATAAATTACACTGCAACTGAAGGAGAATTGCTTGCAGTGATCTATGCTTTAGAACAGTACCGCGCTTATATTGAAGGTAGAAAGTGTTATATTATTACTGACCATGCTTCTTTACTGTGGTTTTCTAATCTTAAAAATCCTATTGGTCGTCTTAATAGATGGGCCTTAAGACTTAGTCAATTTAATTTCGAAATAATTCATAGAAAAGGCAAAGAACATATCATGCCTATCTAGAATTTACACTAATTCCATATTTGACACTCAGTCAACTTCTGACGAGTGGTACAAATCTCTGTATGAAAAATGTTATAAAACTCCGTCTAGGTATCCTAATTATAAAATAGAGAACGATAAGCTGTATAGACTCTCTAAGAATAAATATAATTCAGTTTCGCAATTTCAATGGAAACTAATAATCCCTTCTGAACAACGTCTTGAAATCTTACAAAAGTATCATGATGATCCCACTGCTGGTCATTTTGGGGTGGCAAAAACTCATAAAAAGATTGTTAATTGGTTCTACTGGCCATCTCTCTTTCAAGATGTTAAAAACTATATTAAATCTTGTGACATATGCAACAGTTACAAGCCTCGTAATGTCAAACCTGCTGGTTTAATGGGAAATCCTAAATGTGTATCTCAACCAGGAGAAGCCTTGTCTTGTGACATTCTAGGACCTTTTCCTCCCTCATATTCTCAAAACAGATATTTACTAGTATGTTGTGACTATTTTAGTAAAATGTAACTATTTTTCCTTTGAGAACGGTGACTGCTAAGAATATGGTCAAATGTATTGATAAAGGCATATTCCTAATACATGGTGTGCCAAAATATGTTTATGTAGATAATGGTCCACAATTCATAGCTAAAGAATTTAGAGAATTGATCAGTAAATATCAGATTCCTCACTTATTTTACAAACCAGTATATCACCCCCAAACTAACCAAACTGAAAGGATAAACCGTGAAATTGTTAGATCCATTGCTTCCTATGTGCGTTCTGATCATCGAAATTGGGATAAGAACATATCCGAGGTGCAATGTGCTCTTAACACTTCTGTTCACGAAGGAACCAAGTACACCCCTTTCTTTCTATTACATGGTAGGGAAATGGTATTGGATGGCTCATTTTATAATCTTGACCAACCTATAGACAGTGCTGACATCTCCATTGATCATACTTACTCATTCTCTGATTCGTTAAAAGAGCTGAAATCAATTTTTGAAAAAGTCAAAAACAACCTTAAAAAGGCACATAATAAAAACTCTCATTATTATAACCTGCGTAGACGGCATGTTGAACTTAAAGTAGGGCAATTTGTATTTAAAAGATGTTTTCCTCAATCGAATGCTGCAAAACACTTCTCTTCTAAATTAGCCCCTAAATTTGAAAAATGTGTCATTTCTGAAAAATATTCACCCTAAGTATATGGTTTAAAATCCTTATCGGGGAAATTTCTTGGCCGGTGGCATGGTCACCAGGGCGTACAATATCGGTTAGGTATTGTACGCCCTGGTGACCCTGTTTCTGACTAGGAAACACATTTCTATAGTATTCTCTTATTGTGCAATAACAATAATTTTAAGAATAGAACATTGTCACTGTGTTCATTCTCTTAGCTATTATAAATCTCTCTAATAGTTAAACTTAGTTAAATATTATTAACACTGAAGTTTTACTTCAACTTAGAATACTTTGTCTTAAAATTATCTCTCTATTCTCTAAGAAAGGAATAATCCCTTTAATAATAATAATTAATCTACATAAAGTATGTCTATTCTAGCACATGCTACTCTAAGCTGGGAAATTAACTTTCCTATCCATAGAATTAAGTTTTAATCTTTAAACTTTAATGTTTGGTCATCTCTTTGTATTCAAACAGAGTGTCCATTAACTAGTCTCATTCATATCTCTGAATGAAGGTGATACCTCTTATCACGTATCTCTTTGTAAATAAACAAGTTAGGAAAATACTTTTATTAACACTAGTACTTTTCTCTGAAAATAGAATTTTAGCTTGGTAAGTACTTACTTTATTTGTGACTAATAGAATACAACCATAGTAATAGGTAGGTCCTTTAACTGTCTCCTTGCATGTTAACCAATGTTTTGAAAGAAACTTAGTAGTGCA
This sequence comes from Scoparia ambigualis, assembly GCA_963921215.1. NCBI lineage: Eukaryota > Metazoa > Arthropoda > Insecta > Lepidoptera > Crambidae > Scoparia > Scoparia ambigualis. The sequence continues at coordinate 5,190,118 of OY992516.1, forward strand.
GTTTTTTAGATAAGCTTAGCCGTACAGATAGGTGATAAGTCTATTTCTATAAAAGTTTAAGTAGGGTGAGTGTGAGATGGGTATAGTTAGCTCATGATATCCACTAGTTGCTAAGCGCACACTTGGCAATGCTTTATAGTTTCTATTTGTTAAAAGTTGACTTGATAAAATAAATATTTAATATAATTTTAGAATCTATAATTTCATGTGATATAATAATCTAATGGTATTATTCATATAATACTCAGACCCAAAGAGCACCATCCAAGTAAGCAAGCAAGCAGCATACAAGCAAGCATGCAGCATGCTAGCAATCATGCAGCATGCAAGCAAGCATGCAGCATGCAAGCAAGCGTGCAAGCAAGCATGCAGCATGCAAGCAAGCGTGCAAGCAAGCATTCAGTGTGCAAGCAAGCATGCAGCGTGCAAGCAAGCATGCAGCGTGCAAGCAAGCATGCAGAATGCAAGCAAGCACGCAGCATGCAATCAAGCATGCAGCAGGCATGGTTTGTTTCACGGCTTCGGCGCTGCGGAGCTCTGGCGGTCCCACGCGAGCTTAAATTACACTCTAGCGTAGAGCAGACAAGTCTACGTAGAGTCGGTTTTGCCGCGATTCGTTTCTGTCACTGACTTTTGTGGCACAACCTTACCAAAAACACAAAGTATTAACTTTTAAAGATTTTTTTTTAAATCAAATTGGGGTTAAAATGCTAATTTTATTATAAAGTAAAAAATATATCAAATGAAGTTATAAAATATGTTATTATACCAATATAGCTTTGTAGAAAAAGTTGTTATAGAATATGACTATTATATCAAATGACTAGTATACGTAATGTTGTTATGGGAAGTGTATATAGATCAAGTAAAAATTATATCCAATGAACGTTATGTCCTTTGTAATTAGTTCATATGTCATTATATGAAATGATACGCACCCGAGTATTATATCAATTAAATAATTTACGTAATGTTGTTAAATGAAGTGTATTTAGAACAAGTAAAACTTATATCTAATGAACGTTATGTTCTTTGAAATTAGTTAATTTGTCATTATATATGAAATGATACGCACCCGAAAAGGAGAGCCCGATTCGATGAATTATACAATTAATGTGCTGCAAGGAGAAAAGTACATTCATTATATTTAATTTGATAGAGAGATTTGATAAAGACAAAAAAGTGTATTATTGTAAATACATTAAAATATATCTTTAAAATATAATTTGTTTGTATTAGGTATAAACACCACGGTGAATACACCTTTACCCTGCAGTTCACCGATGACGCCACTGCATTCTTAACCGAACGAACTATAGATATAAATCAAGCAGCAGGTCCAACCTACCATAAAATGTAGAATTTTGTCAATTTTTTTTTCCAATCTAAGTATACTAGTCAGGAAGTAACATCAGGAAGGATTTACTAAATTGTACTACTCTGTCAAGAAAGTACCGGAAAAAGATCAATAATACACAAAATGTAATTTATTTTATAACCTTCAAAGCATGCTCCTTCAGAAACGATACACTTACGCCAACGAATAATCCAATCATCAAAACATTTTTAAAAGCTTTTTCTGGAATTGAGTTCAGTTCTCGCCGCGAATTCTCCTTTATGTCTTATTTTATTTATTTTTTTTATTTAAACTTTTGCAACATAATATATTACATGGCGGACTTAATGCCTGAGGCATTCTCTACCAGTCAACCATAGGGTGGTGCAGAGATGACATGGTAGGTGCAATTTTCTGCGATTAATGTGACACAGGGTATAATGTAATAAAATTTTAATACACTTACAAATATTTACACAATTACATAAATATAATACATAATAATATAAACTTACACAAATATATACAAATATATATACATATAAATACACTACATAACTTATAAAAAGGACGTTACTGAGATGATTCTGCCATGGTTTCATTAAAAAGGAGCATGCGGACTTTCTTTTTAAAAGCCTCACGACTCGTAGCCATCCTGATTTCGAGCGGCAGCGCGTTCCAAAGGAGAATGGATTGGATTTAAAAGGACGAATGTACAAAGCCAGAAGAATGGGAAGGACAGAGAAGAAGAAGGTTATTCGATGACCGGAGATTCCTATCATGGGAGGAGCAAAGGTACTAAAAGTGAGGAGTGAGATATGAAGGGCCATTAGGGGAATTCAGAAACGAGAAAAGTGTGGTAAGGGCTCGCAGACGTCTCCTTTGACGAATGGGTAACCATTTTAGATCTAACCTATGTTGTGAGATGTGATCATATTTCTTAAGATTATAAATGAATCGGATACCGTTGTTGAGCAATCTGTCGAGCTTATCAAGCAAGGCAGCATTGAGATCATAATAGCACACGTCACCATAGTCGACCATGGGAAAAATTAAAGTTTGTGCAAGCATCACCTTCGTCGCGACCGGCAGAAAGTTCCTCAGACGATTCAAAGAGCGCAAAGTCCAGGTGACCTTTTTGCTGACATTTGCAACCTGAGAATGCCAGCTGAGGGTATCGTCCAGATGTAGCCCAAGATTTTTAACGCTTGAGCTGAGTGGTATGATCGTAGCGTCGAAAACTATTGGCTATAATATACTATAATAAAAGTACAGCTCGTACAGCATACCTTGCCTATGTTGAGTCTGTTCTACGGTACGGCCTTATCATATGGGGAAATAGTACAGATATGACTAAAGCATTTATAGCACAAAAAAAATGTATAAGGTCAATCTGTGGTGCTGCACCTGATGAACCATGTGCCTTTACATCTTTGAAATTGCCAAATTTGTCAAACAAAATACTCACTATTTTAAAAAAGCTAAAGAAATCTTTCCACGTAATACAAGAGATGGAAATAGGTTGGTGTCGGCCATTGTTCCAAGGAGTACGCGAATTCAGAAAAACTGCTTATGGATGTGCATGGTGATATATAATCAGCTACCTGAAAAAATCAAAGAACTTACGATTAAGAAATTCCATAGTGCCTTATATAGATGGCTAGTCGCACACGTCTTTTACTCTGTGCAAGAATATCTAAAACACAAATGCTGCAATTCGTGTACCTTGTGTTGTGATGCCTTAGGTTCTTTGCATTGATAATCGTTTTCGTTGTTGTACCAAATTGTTTAATGATTTAATGTGCGCATTGACATTCTATTTTCTAATTTAAATTGTATAACGACTGTGATTTTATTTTTGACTTGATATATAATTCTATTATTAATTAGGGTTTGACATTTAATGCATCTAATTAGGTATTATTTTTTTAGTTTTAGGCTCTCTCTGTATGACTTTTCTTTTCTGTTTTAAACTTAGGAAAACCATTACCTAGTCTTTTTGTTTGTCCTTGAACTCTTGAACAAATAAGGCAGAGGAGCTGCACCATACAGCCTCAAAGTGGTTTCTTTGGTTGCGTTTTTATTTTATTAATTTATTTGTTTTAGGTTATTTCCATTTATGAATTTAATTTTATTGTATTGTATTGTATTCAATTTTAATTGCATTGCATTAATTTTTAATTTTAATATCCCTATTTTTTGCATGCTACCGTGGTTGGCTGAATGGGATAAGCGTAAAAATGTAACAACTTTAATAACATCTCCCCCATGTACCCCATTCATACGCAAATAAATAATTTCAATTTCCCAAGAGTATCAAGCTTGACTTTACCTATCAATCGCAAGCTGCCAATAAGTATCGACTGACATTTTGTGGGGTTAACGGCCACACCAAACCTGCGGGACCAGTCGTTAATCACTTCCAAATCTCGATTTAATTTCCCAATGGCGTCTGACAAGTCATCCACACTTGCTTGAGTGTAAAGCTGAAGGTCATCGGCGTACAGATGATACGCACACTGAAGGTGGAGGGTGACGTAGTTAATAAATATTGAAAATAATAATGGTGAAAGAATACCGCCTTGTGGAACGCCAGCATCAAGGTTACACCAACTTGATGATATCTCGTCAATGCGGACCGACTGCTGACGCTATCGAAGATAGGAAGAGAACCATTCCTGAACCTCGGATGAAACCATAAGATGAGAAAGAATTGAAAGGAGAATGTCGTGACTGACGGCATTAAAAGCGTTAGAGAAATCAATAAGTACCAAGACTGTGACTTTGGTATCCTCCATGCCTTGTCTAATGTCACCAGTCACTTTAAGGAGGGCGGAAACTGTGCTGTGCCCAGGCCTGAAACCAGATTGCAATGAACTAACGAATATGTCTTCTACCGAATGAAAACGGGTGCAACGAAGTGGTAATTTGAGTTTAGGAAAAAGAAAGAAGTCGGCTGGAACCCCATCTGGTGAATTGCTCGATGGTATTAAGTTTTTGGTCAAAAAGGTGCGTAGGCGCATTATCGTGGTGCAAAATCCAAGAATTTTCTTTCCACAAATTTGGCCTTTTTCGTCGAATTTGCTCCCTTAAACGCCGCATAACGCTCAAACAATTTTCTTTAATTACCGATTGACCTTCCGGCAAGAAGTCCGAGTGCACAACACCGCGATAGTCAAAGAAAACAGTCAACATGACTTTGACTTTTGATCGATTCGATTTGGCGTGGTTTTTTTCGATTTCGGTTTAGTCGGAAGGCGCCACTCCGAAGCTTGTTGACTAGTTTGCATGTCAAACTCGTAAACCCACGTAGGGGGTCGGAATTGACTCGTTCTAGCATGTCCTCAGCGACTCTTATACGATTGAGTTTTTGGAGAAACTAGCCGAGCGGCAACATGTTTCATGTGTTTTTGATACAGTCGATTCACCGTAAGCCTTCTGTAACATTTTCAGTGACTCCGAAAACGAAATTCCATTGGCGACGCAAAATTTAAGACAAACTCTTTGTTCGATGTTTTAATCCATTATGAAATTTGCAATACACACTAGATATAAACTAACTAGAAACAGCACTGTATTTAATCTAAATAACAGATGCAACTCAAACTCCGCACTAAAATGGATGGAAAACGCCAATCTAACAACAAAAAAAAACAAAAAATTGAATTTGGAATCATAAACAAATCATCCGTTCCCGAAACTTTTTTGAGAGAATGTATGTTATTTTCATCCTTTATGTATACCTGTGTAAGTCAAGATTGTAAATCTTGTTTTGTAAGGCCATAAAAAAAAAGAAAGACAAAATATAGTTATTTGCTTTCCAGTATTATCATTAATATCCACCAGTCTAGTTCACCTGTCTAGGTAAGTACCACCAACGTATCTAAAGTATGTCGTCATAAGTAAAGTATTTCTATTAGTATCATTTAATTTTAATTATTTTAAGTTTGGAGTTTGTTGTTGTAGTATTATTGTTACCCTTTCATTTTTGTTTTAGTTTATTACATTACTATTTATTTTGTTAATTGCATTTGCGATACGGGTATACTGATGTTTTCAACTTCATTCATTATAATCTGCACAATCTGTAAACAGTTTTGGCAATAAATTATATTATATTCTACTCTATTCTATTCACTAGCAGTGTTGTGTTCCGTCCGACGATAGATAAATTATTTCTTGTAGCTGTTTTTGAGAAGTTTCCGAAAAAAATATTGTTATTTTATGCACCCTATTTCACACATACAAACAGGGTATAACGGCACATGAGTAAAGAAACGGAACAGAGACAAAGCTTCATACAACGCGCCCCGTCGCGAGTCTCTCCGTTTGTCCACTGGCCGAGCGAGCGTAAATACCACAGTATAAATATACCACAGTATAATCACTCATGTGATATTGGTCAATGATTTACGAACATTTTTCTGTACTGGACTGGGTTTCGAAGATATCAAGTGTCAAAGTAACATTTTTTCAACATGTCAAAACCCGGCTTTTGGTTAGGTTATGTTAGAACAGTGATCAAAGCGCGAGCTGAGCGAAGCGTGCCGCGGTAGTGGCCGGCGAAGCGCCAGAAGTTAGTAGATTTTTTAAGCTTCTCTTTCTGTCAGTCCGATTGTCTTCCCCTACTTCGGTTGTCTATTTTGTACACTAACGGCAGCTCGCGGTTTTACCCGCGTGGTTCCAGTTCTTGTGGGAATATCGGGATAAAAAGTATTCTATATGTTTTTCCAGGTTATAAACTATCTGTATGCCGAATTTCATCCAAATCTATTTAGTAGTTTTTACGTGAAAACTCATAAACTTTCGCCTGTATAATATTAGTGTGAAGTGTGATAGTGTGATAATTACCGTTCTTTTACTAAAACCAGTATCGCGTAGAGTGTAAGAATGCTACCGCGCCCTCTCTTCCCTTGGATGTCGTAAAAGGCGACTAACGGACTAAAGGCTACACATACATCCAACAGCATAGAGCAGCGATGGGCTCACCACCTGTCACGCTGAGCACATGTGCAGTCGCTATTTAATGAAAAGTGGACTATGGTAGAAGACTGCTTTTGCTGTCCTCATTGCCTAGTCTCTGACTAACTCTTCTTGGTGGTGGATAATAGTCGTAATTATATGTATGTATCTACGAGTATGTATGCAGAGACCAAAACTATATACATTTGCTAGGATCGTAACACACATTCATTGCTTTATTTTGTGTTCCGACAGCTACAGATAAAATAGCCTGTTTCACATTAAGAGTGTTAACGCAAGTAAAATTTTTTAAACACTGGAAAAAGACGACAACCTCAGGCGGGAATCGAACCACGCACCTTCCGCATTCCGGGCAGCTGCCTTATCTCTCAGAGGTGAAAACTTCTAAGATTTGATGAAGCAATGTTGACTTAAAAAATAAGCATCAAGCACTGACAAATTTCGACTGTTGAAAGCCAGACCTCGGTAGCCAAGTGGTTAAGGCAGCCGCCCGGAATGCGGAAGGTGCGTGGTTCGATTTCCGCCTGAGGTTGTCGTCTTTTTTCAGTGTTTAAAATTTTACTTGAGTATATTTAAGCGTTAATAAAACGCTAAAATATAAAACAGTGTTAACGCATTTCGGTTTCCCATACAAATTTCCTAGTCGAAATTTTTAAAAATCAATTACCTACCAGTAGGCCAATTTTGATGAAACTCTGCATGCTGAGCTAAAATATAGAGATCTAAATAGTTTGTTGAAAACATTTCCAAAAAACGTTTATTTAACTGAGTTATTGCGATTTTAAACTTTCTATAGTGGACTTTAAATCGCAATAACTCAGCCAAATAAACCTTTTTTTTAAATGTTATCAACAAACTATTTAGATCCCTGTATTTTACTTTAGCATGGAAAGTTTAATTAAAATTGGCTTATTTTAAGGCTTACTTAATGGCCGAGACGGACCACGCAGGCTGCAAACTGCAGCTGCAACTGGTTTCTATGCATCTCTATGAAATTAATTCCAAGCGCAGCGAACCGCAGAGAGTTTACACGTGTCACGTACAAAAAATGGAGACCTTTTCTCGACGTTCTGTCTCGCACAAAGGTGACTGAGGCATCGTTCTATGCATTGTGCAGCCGCGACATGCCGCCGCGCTTGGTAATAGAAGCAACCGCGACCGCAGGCAGCACTGCGGTCAACCGCAGCTGCTAGCCGCAATGTCGCCTGCGGTTGCAGTCTACGGCCCGTCTCGGAAACATAGCTTTAGTTAAGAAATCCGGGTGAAGTGCGCTTCCACCTTTTGCCTTATTATCACTTAACTGTAAGTGAGTTCGTCCATTCGGCGCATCAGGTAGCTCGATGGCGCAGTGGTTAGAAGTTCGGTTTACGATCGTCGCCAAGCAACTTTCACAATGCCGGGTCACTAGATGGGTGACCAAATTAAAAACATCTCGAGCCCCTCCGTGCTTCGGAAGGCACGTTAAAGGTTGCTTCAAACATATCAGTGAAGCCACAGTTCCGGCACAGTACCGTCACAGTGTTTTTCATACATTCTCCACCTACCCAGATTGGGCCAGCGTGGTGGTTATGGCCCATACCCCCACGTGCTATTGTCCACGTGGGAGACCTGTGCCCAGCAGTGGGACGTTTATGGGATGATGACCATGATGATTATGATGATTAAGTGAATTGAAAGCCAGTTTGCTTACTCGTAGAAGAATAAAATAAAAATAAATAAAACAAAATAAAACGCAGTGTACTAAGCATGGCTAAGATGTGTTTATTGAAAGTATGGTAGCGCGCAGAGCTGCGCGATGGTAGAGTACACATTCCGATCATAGATATAAGCAAAAGAGAGAGGCTGGTTTCAGAGTCACGCTGATGGCCCGCGCGGGTGAAGGCGACGCCGGCCACGAGTATAAAACTGTAAGCGTCGCCCGTGCGGGTGGTAAGCGTCTAAGAAACGGTACAAGTAGAGATGGGTAGTGCTAATAATCCGGTTAATATCATTTGGCTAATAATGGATTAAAAGCAGTTAATAGCCATTAATAGCTGATGTAACCCTGCTATTAATGTTACTGTAATAATTAAAAAATTCCCTTCATGGTTTTCAGTCTTAGGACTGTCAGGTTAGTTTCTTTTATTATCGTCATTCTTAGTGAGTCAATACAAATATAATAAAGTAATTTAAAAATAACCTCAGCTATGTACGATTTTCTTTTTTCTAATTGTCAATCATTTGAGCCGATTTTTAGGTAAGTTTAATATTTTTTTGCGTTTTTATGTTTTTTTTTTTAATTTTTAATCAAAAATATTATTACTAAAATAAAAAAATATATTTTTTATTCTAATTTTTGCTAGATTCACTAGAATCATCATTTCTATGGTTCGTTATTATAATGTGACATTTGATCGGACTGTAATGGGTCCGTCAGATTCTTATCCTTGTGTATTTAGCTGTTCATGTTCATCACTGTCTCAGGTGATTTGTTCAATTTCTAAGTTTAGAGAACAAGGTTCCCAAAAAAAATTCAAAAATTTCAAGGTACAATCAATCAAATTTTATGAAACTATTAATTTATTAGCCAATGGATAGCTAATAATGGTTATTAATGGATTATAATCGCTAATAATCCAAACAATCGGGCTATTACCCATCTCTACAAGGCAACACTTAGCTCGTGGCCCGCGTCGCATTTTCACAGTCACGCGTTTGACCTGCGCCGGCCACACGCGCGCGGTTACAATTACACAAGATTAGTAGTTGCGTTTCACAGTCATCCATCACGCAGTTCAAACGCGCAACTAACCGCGCGCGTGTGGCCGGCGCTGGTCAAACGCGTGACTGTGAAATCAGCCTCAAAGGTTGCGTAGCGGTGAAAGGATACTACCACCCCCTATCTTCCCTTGGGTGTCGTAAAAGGCGACTAACGGACTAAAGACTGCACATTCATACAACAGCGTAGACCGCCGATGGGCTCACTACCGGTCACGCAGAGCACATGTGCAGTCGCTATTACTGAAATGTGGACTATAGTAGATTGCTGCTTTTGCTGTCCTCATTGCCTAGTCTCTGACTAACCCTTATTTATTTATTTATTTTATTTATTTTATTTTGTTCAGAACACCAACAGCACATAAACAATATATGGATACATTTATATAAATCAACTTAGCTATTAACAGTCCTTCGGGGATAATAGTCGTAATTATATGTATACAATGTCATAGGGGTGGTACTTCTAACCTGTTAAGGCTAAGTACTACATCTAAATTCATCGCCAAAAAAATAATATAAATGTTTTGCATTACAACAAAACATGTATTATGTGTTGAATAAAACACACAGCGTTTAGGTGAAGAAGCAGTCTGTGAATGTAGCCTTAATCTAATAAATAGCATAAAAAACCTTACCAGATTGACCATGCATTTGTCTCTCGACCAATCGCTTACCAGCAAGAGCGCTCCTATACCGCGCTGTCACTGTCAAGTGTCATAGGGTCTTCACCACCAGCAAGCTTTACACTGCAACGCTGTGTGTTTTATTCAACACATCATACATGTTTTGTTGTAATGCAAAACATTTATATTATGTGTTTTTCTAAAACACACAGCGTTTAGGTGAAGACGTGTTTGATATCTGCTGGTGAAATGTAAATACAAACGCTATGTGATGATAATGCTGAAACATTTAATTTCTTTTTAAATGTAAGACACTAACATGTCAATGGTTATTAAGAATACTTAGAAAATTAAATCTACTTAAAAACATAGATTTAAGCAAACTTAAAAAAGAACAAAACCATTTTTGAAACTTAGAATAATTATAAAATTATGATGTGATGTTATGACAAAGCAACAAAAGTATAAAGAAAACAATAAAATTTATAATCAGAAACACTATTTCCGTAATAAAATAATTTTTCAATTAGTTATTACAATCACATTGGTAGGAAATATTTTGAGATCAATCAATAGTAGATTTAATAGTAGATTTATCTACTAAATCTCTTATCTTGATTAAATAGGGCGAAAAGATGATGATGATAGATGATAATAAATCAGTTCTATCTTTGTTCGCTAACATAATTTTTTTTACAGTAAATTTTTTTTAAAGTTATTTCACTGCGCCAGTTTCCTCTTTCTATTATTTCTTCTACTGATCTGTTTTCTAGCCAACCTCTAGACGCCACTGCTGATCGTATACTGCCCGGAGATGCTTCTATATTTGCAACTTTAAAAATGGATCTTATCCATCCAGACAACATAGTCCTGGTGGCAGCCTTAACTATTCCTGTTACTGAAATAAACAGTTGGTCTATGTTTACTTCTGATCTTCTCCTTTGAGAAGCCTGTATTAATAATTGTATATGATGCACCGGACAAATACTAGGATCCGGGTGACTTAACAAATGCCAATCAGACTGTTGATATGTAGCTGAGTCTGTTTTAGACCCATGTTCCGGCCATAATATTATTTCCTTATCTTTTTGTAATAATCTGTCCTTTGAAATATGCAATAATGTTAGGTCATGCAATCTACGACCAGATGCTAAGAGCAAAATTAAGGCAGTTCTTCTAGAGATGTCAAATAATGAATCTGTCATTGGAGTGTCTTTCAACCAAGTGAATAGAAGGCTAATATCCCATATTGGTGCCTTAGGTGGTTTAGGCTTAGCTAGAGCGATTGCCTTTAATATTTGATGGACAAAAAAGTTTGAAGAAATTTTATTATCAACATTAGCACAGTAAGTCGATATTGCTGACTTATGTAAAAGAATTGTACTGTATGCGAAATTTTGCTCTAGGTATAATCTAGCTAAGAATTGAGCAACGTCATTACCACTAGGAGATTTAGGGTTAATTTAATTTGTTGTGCACCATGAAATCCATCTTATTATTGGTCACTTATATGTTGCTAATGTTGATTTTCTCCAGCTGGTTGAAAGCAATTCTCTCTCTTCTTTCTTCCAATGAGCTACTTCTTTGCCCCACCCACAACTTTCCACACTGTAAATGTCAGCTCCTTTATCTGAGGAGGTGGTAGCTGTGTTCTCAGGTCTATCAGATTCAGTTCCAGATTCTGTATTGGCAAAGGGTCTTCTTGCGCTCTCACCTCTAGATCCGGAAGCCAATAGCATTGCTTCCAATGAGGGGCTACAACCATGTAAGTTCCCCTCGCATTGTTGAGGTGTGATAGAACTCGTGGCATAAGGTTTGGGGGAGGAAACACCCACGCTAGTTGCCAATCCCACTGGCAACTGAAGGCGTCGCAATATTCTGCATAGCCATCTTTTGACTCCAACGTTACGTATCTTTTTTTTTTATTCTTTTTTTTTCTTTTTTTTATTGGTTGGTTTGATTCTAAATGTTATTTAGGGCAAAGTGTTTCCTTTTATTGAGGTGCATAGTTAGATTGGGTATTTCCTCGCATGGGATAAGCGTAGGCTATTAAAGGAAATAGAGTGAGTTTAGGGGCAAGGGGTCTTGAGGATCTATTTGGATGAGGGTTTGTTTGGGGATATTGGGGATGTTTTAGGGAAAGTTAAGGGAAGCGGAAATTTTGAATTGTTACTGCCAAATTTTTGTAGGGACATAGCAGTCCTTGTTTTTGATTTAAGTGGACTTAAGGTCCACTTCTAGTTAATTGCAGGTCACAAGTAGTCAGGAAGGAAAGATTTTTAGAGGTAAAAGGGGAAAGAAGAAGGTAAGAATAAGGATAAGGAAGGAATTTTAGGATTTTATGGGAGGTAATTTTTATAATGTTTCTATTTTTATGTCGGTTTTTTGGTTTTTTGTCATAGACTTAATTTAGGTAGGTATTAAGTTTATATTAAGATTATTTAGTAAAATTAGTTAGAAGATAGTTAAATTTTTAGTTGATTAAGTTTATATTAAGATTATTTAGTAAAATTAGTTAGATAGTTAAATTTTTAGTTGATTAAGTTTTTTGAATAGTGTTGGATAAATTTAAGTTGTAAAAAGTTTTTTGTTGTTTAGTATTGCTTGAGCATTGAACTTGCTTGAGAATTTTCTGCCAATCAGTTCGGAAGTAATTTAGATGGTAATTTTTGGTTAAAGTTTTGTTAAGGACTAGGTATAAATTTTTAACAGAAGTATTTGAGTTTTAAGGCTTTAATTTAATGGTTTGCTTCCGGTGTTTGGTTTAAAAGTTACATTCGGTATTATTGTTTAGGATACAATCTGTAGTAAGAGCGCTTAAGTTAATTTAAATTTTTTAGGGTTTATTTTAGTTTTGTGATTTTAATTTAGTTTACGTAATTATGTTTTAAATTTTTTAGAATTTAGTATTTTTAGTTTATTTAAGGATTTAATTTTAGAATTTTGCTAGTTTCCATAGTCTGTTTGGTTCTGCAAGCGCAGAACCATGGATTTAATTCTGGGGCACTCTTTGCCATTCGTGGCATTATGGCCGGCGTCTACCTTCGTGCCCATGCGTATGTTGTGCGCCGTGCAGTTGTAGCACTTGGGTCGGTCCTGTTTGTTTGGGCACTCAGTAATCTGATGCTCTGGACTGGCGCAGTGGGCACAAGGCTTCTTCTGGGCCTTGCATTTGGCCTTAGTGTGCCCGTATTGCAAGCACATTTGGCACTGCACAAAACGGCTGAAATCCTCAACGTGGACCCTACTATGGTCCACGTTGAGCCTCCCGAGAGCGAGGATGGTCTTACGCGTCTCGGGAGTGACCTCTATAACCGCATTGTACAGTGCCGGGTTTCTGTTCGAAGTCAGAAAGCATATGCGAGAGACAGCCACATCATTTTGGGTCACAACGACCTCCACTAATTCCTCCCGGGGGATGTCTTTCGAGATCCCCTTTAGGATTAGGAGTGGTGGTCATTGCTTCGCCCGTTCGGCGGCGAAGTTAGGGCTCTGGTGGTGACGGGCAATGGTCTCATCGCATTGCTCTCTGCTTTCGAATTCGACCCTTAATTTGGAGTTAGTAATTGGCAGAATTTTCACGGGTGCATACTTGTGCCTCCGGAAGGATATCTCTTTCTTCCACATGGACACCACCTCCGGAGGCTTGAGGGTGCAGTCAAATGGGCTTACGACAATAGCTGGGTAAGTTGCGGGAGTTGGGGGTAAAATTTTTGCAGTCACACTGGCGTAGGTGGGAGCTTTAGGAGCAGGCTGAGCCTCTGACATTGAGCTATGGGCCAGCGGATGTTGGTGCTGGTCCTTAAGCGCGGCAGTCAGCATGTTTCCGGATAGCCTAACGAGGTCCTCGAGGCGCTCACCCTGTTTAAGGAGCTCATCCACTTTTTGTGTGATCTCTTTTCGGACCTCCATCGCCATCTCGTCCTGCATGCTGATCACCGCGTCCATGCCATTGTCCAGTTTGTCAGAGAGCTCACGGACGCTATGGTCGCTATGTTGCTTAGGAAGGCACAAGGTGGGGTGCAAATTTGGGAACCTCCTCGTGGTGCACTCTGGGGTAAGGCCTCTCGGCCCACGTTCAGCGTGGGACAAGGGGCTTTATGCTAATCCCTGGCGCCCCTTCTGGGCGCCGAATTCTAGGCAGTGCCCCTTCTGGGCCTGCACCGTCAAGTGCGTGCCCGGTCCGGGACGCGTGGTCGTAGCTCCTTATGCGAGCGTGCGACCCGGAGTAGGCACGCACTTGATGACTCGCCGCTCCTTCTGAGCGGCTTTGAGGATTGGGGTTTCGGCGGCGCTCCTTCTGAGCGCCGTCCTTTGTGTGTGCGGGGTAAGACCTCGCGTGTTGTAGGGATTGTCGTAAGGCCTCTTCCCACCACCCTGGGACATGGGGCTTTATGCCAATCCCTGGCGCCCCTTCTGGGCGCCGAATTCTAGGCGGTGCGTGCCCACTCCGGGCCGCGCGCTCGTAACCCCCGTTACGCGAGTGTGCGGCTTGGGGTGGGCGCGCACTTAAAACGCTCGCCGCTCTTTTGAGCGGCTTTGAGCTTCGGCGGCGCTCCTTCTGAGCGCCGTCCTTGGGGGCGTTTATGTTTTTGTGTGGGATACGGCCTCGGGCACCGGGAGTTGAGCGTCGGGCTCGAGACCCCGGTGTGTGTTCGCGAGCGACTGTGGAGTAGCGGGCCTGACGGAGTCTGTCCACCTCTGTAGGCCGTGAAAGATACGGGGGGGCCGCCTGGTTGAGGCTCCCGCCACATCGGGAATCGTCGGGGCATGGAGTGACCTCCCGGTTTTTACCGGGGGTCCGTCTCCGAGTTCCGGGGTTTGGGTCAAGGGCCCGAGGTCGAGGGTCGGTAGGTGTTTGTGGGGCTAGGGGTCCGAGTCGGAGCCAGATTCGTGGGCGGTTTCTGGGTCTGAGTCGGGGTCCGGGCTGCCGAGTAGGATAAGGCGGGCTGGTGGAAGGCCGCGCTATTTGTTGTGTGTTTGTTTGTGGTGTTGCCTGTTTGTGGTGAGGCGCTTGCGGAAGCAAGCGCGAGTGGGGTTGGGCTTTGGTGTGGGTATGACTATACCTCCCCAAAAGCCCAAGGGTCGGAGGACCAATGTGTCTTTGTCTTGTGTTTGTCCTGTGCTGTCCTTGTATCTGTTATTTTGGGGGATCGCGTGCCCATTAGAGGGTGGGCACGCTGTTTTGTGTTGTGCCGTGCGCGAAGTTGCCCGTGTGTCGGCGCGTGACCGCTTGCGGTCATAGGTTGGCACACGGGCGACGGGGTGACCGTCGCGGGTTAATCCCTAGTGGTATGTACCGCGACATCCACCTCAGCTTTCAGCTTCGGATTGTTGGGCCCCCAGGGGTTTAGTGGGTATTCCCCTCCGTCTCGCCCTCCCAGCCGGGACTTAGCTCGGCAGCTGACCTGGAGCCTCTCTCCTTGTTAGTGGGTGCGGAAAGGCGGACGGGCGAGTCCCACATAACTGGGTGCCTCTTCAAGGCCCCGGTACTCGTAATGAGTTCCCCTGGGAAAAAAAAAAAAAAAAAAAAAAAGGGTAGGCACAAGGTAGGAAGCATCTCTAAGCAATTTTCAATCTCGCTCGCCGCGTCGACAATCAGTTCTTTATGGGCCTTAATCACCGACTTTCCGGCAGTGACCGCCCTCCTGATCTGGAAGCAGAGGTGACCGACGACTTCCATAAAGGACGGCACGTCTTTCACCTTCTCCTGCCTCTGACAGATCAGGATGGGCGTTGCACTGCGTTCGGGAGGCCCGTCACGAGACAGTCGACGATCGGCGGACGACATTTTTATAGTTAGGTTAGGGTTAGGTTAGGTAAGTAAAAATGTTTAAAGTTAATTTTTTGAAGAATATTGTCTAAAAAAATTTTTCCGAAAAATTTCTTTTTGTGTATTTTTAGGTCTAAATTATGATTATATTAAGTTTTAGAAGAATTGAAATTTTGAAGTTTTTGGCCGAAATTTTTCTAAGTCTTTTTGCACTTTTTTGTTTATGGACGAATTTCAAAATTTTTTTCTATAATAGTCTTTATAATTTATAAAAACCTTATTTTAGCGATTTGGGGTATTTATGTTATTTCCAAGTAGGAAATTTAAGAGTTAACGTTACGTACGAGTATCTTGGCACTACGGCGCTTCTTTTTTGACGCAAATAGGTCTACCTGAGGTGTACCCCATTGATGAAATATGGCCTCCGTAGCCTGGGGTAGTAGGTGCCACTCGGGTAGTGGTCGCCCTCTGGACAACCGATCTGCTATGCCATTCAGCTTTCCTGGGAGATAGCACGCTGATAACTTTACATTCAGCTGATCGGTCAGTTGGAGTAACTTTGTAGTCAGATCCAGAAGCGCAATGGACCTGGTTCCCCCTTCGTTCCTTATATATGCTACCAGAGTTTGATTGTCGGTCTGAACTAGAATATGAGCATCTTTTAAAATGCTCTGATGGTGCACAATTGCACCGTAAACTGCAAACAGTTCCTTTACATTTGAGTGCCATTTCATTTGTGTTCGAGTCCAGTGACCCGACAGGTAAGATCCGTTCAGGTGTGCACCCCAGCCCGCATCCGCTGCGTCTGTGGTCAGGAAATGAGATATAGGAGTCTCTTTAGAGAGGTTGTGTTGTTTTTTATAGACCTTAGCCACCAATCCAACTCCTTCAAAGCTGGTTGTGGCAACACTCTCTTTTCTCTCAATCTGCCTCGGACGAATTTTTTGAGAAATATCAGAAGTCTCCAACACTGCAGACGACCTCTTTGGACTGTAATGTTTGCAAAATTTAGGAGCCCTAGCAGACTTTGGATCTCCTTTAGAGAGCAATATCCTCTGTCTTTTAATTGAGTAATTACTTGTTTTATTTTTACCACCTTTTTTGTGGGCGATGCTAATGTCATATTTTGTGTGTTCCAGGTTAGACCTAGATATTCCAGTCTCTGAGATGGTTCCACTTCCGACTTTTCGTAGTTTATGTGCCAACCCAACGTTTCCAAGGTACTCACAGTTTCCGCAACCTGAGTAATTAACTTGGACTAAGTACACAAGAACACGGATACCTCTGGCTCGAAGGATCTCCGCGATCCAATTCGATACAGCCGCGAAAGTACGGGGGGCAGAAGAAAGGCCAAAGGGTAAAGCGGTTAGTTGCAACACTTCCCCTTTGTAAATGATGCGAAGGTAGCGACGGTGGTTCCCCGAGATAGGCAGGTGGAAATAAGCCTGGTGAAGGTCCACCTTCACCAACCAATCCTGGTCTTGTAAAAATTCCATCACTGTTACTTGTGAGACCAGCTGAAAATGTCGAGCTGCGACAAAGTTGTTTAGATTTCTTAAGTCGAATATCGGCCTCTGTGTACCATCTGGTTTCTTTACTAGAAACATTTTGGAATGGAAGCCGGCATCCTCTTTTAGAGGTCTCTCTAATATTTTCTGATTTTTTAAAGTTTGAATCATCTTTGTCATAATTGGAGTGACTTTTGAAGAACAAGATCTTTGAATCTGTAGATTCGGTAAGCAAAGCGGTGGTTGCTTTGAAAAGGGGATGCGGCAATTTGTAATTGTGCAAAGGATAAATTGATTGGCATTGAGTTGAGACCATGCTGCCACATGATTCTTGAGGCAACACCCCTGAAACGCAGCAATGCAGTCATTTTTGTGAATTCTTTTCTGAGTGGGAACCTCCACGAAAGGGCTGGTGTTTCTTTATATTAACACTGTACTTCGTTTTTTTATTCTGCGATTTGTTTATTTTAGAATGATGATATTTATTATTAGAATGAGATTTATTTTGATTAATTGATGATGAGGGTGTTGAAGTGCTTGGTTTCCTTATGTAACTTGGAGTGCTAAGCCATACCTGAGTACCACCTAAAGATTGTATAATAGGTTGCAATGCATCTTTGCTGAACAAGTGTTCTGCACTCGGAGGTACATTTCTTAAGGTTGCTTTTAAATTTGAATTATTTATATGCTTTATAAGGTTATCACGACGTATTTCTACACATTCAGACCTTTTTTCCACATACAACTTGCATTGTTTGTTCTGATTTTCTGTATAAGGATGTACCTGGTCCAGATGTCTTTGGTATTTTATCAAAAAGTGTATTAGGGTTAAGGTCTTGAGAGTTATTAGCAGCCCAATTAATTAACGATTGTAAATTAGTTTGTAACATCTGCCGTTGTTCCAGTATGGCATTAGATAAACCTGCTAGAACTTGTTCTGTAGATGCTAGGTAGTCTTTTGAAGTCTGAAGATGACACAGTTCTTCATTTACTTTTAGAGCTACAAATCCTGGAGTAGCCCTAAATGTCTGTAATGCTTTCTTGTACCTTATCCTTCTCCAGGCTGGAGATTCAAATTGCTGAAGTCTTATAAGATTCGCTAGCCGTTCTTTGTGAGCTTCGGGTACAACTTTATTTTCATCAAAATCCGTATTCAATTGACCTATACTGAGACTAGGCACTGTTGAAGACACTGGGTTTTGCAGATAGTTTATTTCGTGTATAGGTGTTTGGATCTGGTTACAATTAGACTGAGTTATCGCACTCATATATTGAGTTAAGTAACTCACCTGAGATATAAGAGTGTCGATGCGAGGATCGTTACAACTTGTTCTCTCATTTGATGTCGCACGCCGTGGTCGCTTATTAGGCGGAGGGGACGAGATGCCCTCCTCTCCAGATGAATCCGAATCAGAAGAGGTACTTTTATGTTCAATCGACTGTTGAAGCTCCTTTTCAACATAAATATTTTCTTTCGAACCAGTTGCGACAGGTTCCTCCTCACCCTCACACATAATGCGTTGACCACTCATTTTAAAAAACAAACACCAACTTTTATGAAATAACGTAGTAATTTATCAATGTGTATCTATTCAACACAAAACAATTGAAAATTTATAGGCTTTTAAAACTTTTTGCACTGAGATAAAACTTTAGCAGTTACTCGCAAAGTTTTCACAAACGCTATGACACTCGACAGTGACAGCGCGGTATAGGAGCGCTCTTGCTGGTAAGCGATTGGTCGAGAGACAAATGCATGGACAATCTGGTAAGGTTTTTTATGCTATTTATTAGATTAAGGCTACATTCACAGACTGCTTCTTCACCTAAACGCTGTGTGTTTGAGAAAAACACATAATATGGACTTATAAAAAAGTGATTTTAAATCACAAAATAATTAAGTAATTATTTTTTTCTTACCAAAATAATCTGAAACATACAAAACAAAGTAATTCATTAGTTAGCCAGTGTCATTAGCTACCGTTTGCCTATTTTTTTTTTATATTTCTCCGACGTATGAAACCTTTGATATCGCATAAAGTAAAAATAGTCATAAATTATAGGGGGAGGGGGTTGGACCCGCCATATATTTTTTTTTGTGATGAATTTAGAAGTAGTACTTAGCCTTAACGGGTTAGAAGTATATCACATATCCTATCACATTGACATTGTATATGTACCTAATACCGTGGTGACACAAAAAATCCCAATGGCCTGCAGAGATCTTCCTCTCACAGTAGCCTGCGACTAATAAACACTACAAATAAATAAATAAATTTCACAACTGTCACACCAATCATTCAGCCCCAAACTACATACGTAAATACTAATAAACATCCATGATTTAGTCACAAATGCTCGTGCTCACCATACAAATATTTGCCCCTACCGGGATTCGAACCCGGGACCGTGGGTTGAGTAGTCAGGGTCGCTGACCACTCGACTATCTGGCCGTCAAGTGCGCGCTGGCTGTACTGCACTGTATATTAGGCGCGTTCATTGAAACTAAAGTTGTGACACAATAAACGTTGTAACACATTTCCAAGAAGTTACATACGAACTGGGACACAGTAGTCGGAAGATGAGAAATTTTCATAAAATCTCTGTCCCATAATCAATTCTTGTCCTAAATAAACAGCGTGTTAATGGTACGGAACCCTCTTGGCCCTTGGAATAACAGCGGCTACGTGATTTGTGAGTGATTTGCTTTTTTTGTAACCTTTTTTTTAAACGATATCTAACGTATTTTATAAATTATATTTTTTTTGTTACTGCGGTTCAGCAAATAATTGTTATTGAGGCTTCAGTGGCCGAGGGGCGTGGTCAGCCCGATCTCAGGAGGTCCTGTGTTCAATTACCAGTTCATTTGTTCATTTTTTTTCTATTAAACATTTTATCCTGTATATAGCATTGTGAATGCAAAAATTTCATTAATAAAGATATTTATAAGCAATTACGACTTTATCGATTGTTAAAATATGTATTTGCAATAGTATTTTCTTTAGAATGTGAGGGTAGACTTCACAGTGACGTAATATCGCTGGCGTGCAGCGTATCAACTACTAGAAGGAATTCAACGAGTCTCGGTAGCTTAGCGGTTAGAGTAGTGGACTGGCAATCCAAAGGTAACGGGTTCAAATCCCGTTCGAGCTTTCCTGAGGCTGGTCTTTTTTTTCTAGTAAACATTTTATCATTTGTTCAAGTTGCTTATCTGACAAGATAGCAAACCAAACGCCTTACGCCGCTGCGCCATCGAGCTCCACAGATAAGAGATAAGTTTTTTTAAATATTCTTTTTATTAACCGTGTCGCGTAGCGGTGATAGAATACTACCACCCCCTCTCTTCACCTGGGGTGTTATAAAAGGCGACTAACGGACTAAAGACTGCATATACTTCCAACAGCATAGAGTGTTGATTGGCTCACAGTCTCAGTCGCGATTTGGTGAAAAGTGGACTATAGCAGAGGACTGCTTTTGCGGTCCTCATTGCCTAGTCTCTGACTAACCCTTCGGGGTTAATAGTCGTGTAGGTGACTTCCTTAAATTTTATTTTCGTCCACACAAACACACACACACACATATAATATTTACAAACATACAATTAATATTAACTCTAAAATAACAATAATAATATTCACACACATACAATTAATATTTACACTAAAATAACAATAATAATATTAACATAATAAAACAGTACTAAAATTTAAAAAAAATTATAATTTAAACAATATTATTCTGAATTCCTATCAGCTCGTCGTTTCAATACGTTTAGCAAAACCACATAATCGTGCGTTGGAAACGCGCATCACCGCGCGCGCATATAACGTCCTTTGTTTCGCTATGTACGAAGTATTTACTCAGCGCAGACGACCGGGCGCCGCCTGCGCACGTAGGCCAGTCGAGACACCCTAACGACGCGAAGCGCACGCTGCTTTTCTTGACGCTCCGACCTCGCTTTCTCCACGCCGCTTAATTTGCTTATATGTTTTATGTGCTACGCTTGCTATTTTATTTGTGTTCCTTCTAACTTTCATCTTCCGAACTGTGAACTATTATCTGTGCTTGTGCTTTGTGAAACCTATTCTCCTTCGTTATATTTTGTGACTTTTGTACTGTGTTGGTAGTGTGGACATTATACACCTAAAACCGTAAGTTGGGACTTATTTATTTTAACCACCACTTACACCACTAAATTGGTGACCCCGTTACGAACATGAACAAGGATTTCGAAGATGCACATAGCCACTTCCCGACAATGCGCGGGTCCATTGACGCGGACGAGAAAAATGCCGGACGTAGTTCCCATGATCGGACCGAAGTCTATAAAGTCGGCGTTCGCGTACTACCATTCTGGCCCGAGGAGCCTGAAATCTGGTTCGCCCAGGTTGAAGGTCAATTTGCCATATCCGGGATAACTAGTGACCTAACGAAGTTTAACTATGTCATTAGTCAGTTAGATAACAAGTTTTCGAGGGAAGTAAAGGATGTAATAATCAGCCCACCAGCAACTGACAAATATGGCAAATTGAAGGCCGAATTAATAAAGAGGCTCTCGGCATCCAACGAGAAGAAGCTGCAACAACTTCTGATGCACGAAGAGCTTGGAGATCGCAAGCCGTCTCAGTTCCTGCGTCATCTCAAGGGCCTCGCAGGAGTAGTTGTTACCGATGACTTTTTAAAGACGATCTGGACCAGCCGTCTTCCACATGGCGTCCAGACTGTGCTCGCCGGGCAACCATCTTCCAGCTCCATCGATAACCTGGCGGACTTAGCGGATCGTGTTCATGATCTCGCCACATCGACTCCCAGAGTAGCTGCTGTTAGCGACGTGCCCAGTTCTGTTCTTGGTGAACTCCGGAAAGAGATCGCAGAACTAAGGAGGCAGATGCAGAGCCTGGCATCTTCAGACAGGAGCGGCAGGGCTCGATACCAGTCATCGAGTCGTCCCAGAAGCAGATCATCTTCGAGGCGGCGGTCGAACTCCAATTACCGAAAGTTCCCGCTGTGCTGGTATCACGGCAAATTTGGTGACAAGGCCAGTAAGTGCAACCAGCCTTGTGACTTCAAGTCGGGAAACGCCGGGGGCAATCGTTAATGGCGACTGAACATTGCCCATCTACTGGTCGCCTCTTCGTGACCGATCGATCGTCGAAGACGCAGTTTCTGGTCGATACCGGAAGCGACCTCTGTGTCTTCCCTCGGTCATCACTTCGAGATCGTCGAACTAGGAGCAACTTCGAGCTTACTGCGGCCAACGGCTCCAACATCGCAACATACGGTTGTATGTAAATATATTATTATAACCAGGCTGTTTTGTCTTCTAAATATTCCTTGACTGTGTAATAATAATAATAATAATAATAATAAGGTTTTGTCTGTGCCATTGAAGATGAAGTTATCAAGACGAATAACTACCGGAAATATATTATGAAGGACCGTACGGTCGACATCTGTCGGGCATGCCGCCGTCCTGGAGAATCACTCCGACATATTATTTCCGGTTGTTCTCATCTTGCTAACGGAGAGTATTTGCACAGACACAACCAAGTAGCCAGAATAATTCACCAGCAACTTGCTCTTCAATATGGCCTTGTTGAATCAGAGGTGCCGTACTATAAGTACGCACCTGCGCCAGTTCTCGAAAATGGTCATGCAACGCTCTACTGGGATCGCTCTATCATCACGGACAGGACTATTGTCGCCAATAAGCCTGATATCGTGGTGGTCGACCGATCTCAGCGCCGGGCAATATTGGTTGATATCACCGTACCTCATGATGAGAACCTCGTGAAAGCCGAGAAGGACAAGCTCAGTAAGTACCTTGACTTGGCTCACGAGGTTACCGCCATGTGGGATGTGGATTCAACCATTATTGTACCGATAGTCGTTTCGGCAAACGGTCTTTTAGCTAAGAGCCTCGATCAACACCTAGAGAGGCTCTCGCTAAAAGGTTGGGTCAAGGGTCAGATACAGAAGGCAGTACTCCTTGACACGGCACGTATTGTCAGGAGGTTCCTCACTCTGCAGCCCTAACCACCGGTAGCTTGGGTCTATCCCCGCTGCCGGTGGCAACCTAGGTTAAGTTTTTTATAATATTTTATATTGTAAATATGTTTTTTTTACATAAAATATTGTAAAAAAATTTTCTTAAGATATAGTTTGAATAAAGAGAATAATAATAATAATTACGTTTATTTCTCCTCACAAAAAAACATAACAGTAGGTACAGTTAACAAACATCTTAAATAATGTTTGTGAGGAGCTGGTGTCTGAAATGGGTTTAACCTGTTCTTCAAATCACCAGGTCCCCACCCCACGGGATTGACAGAGTATTAACAATTAATATTAACAGTTTACCCACTAATTTGATGATAGTTACATCATAGTAAGGAAATTGAACCGTGTAAGCGTGTGTGTACGAGTGTGAGGGTGTGTTTGTGTGAGTGAGTGTGTACGTGTAAATTGAACCGTGTAAGCGTGTGTGTACGAGTGTGAGGGTGTGTTTGTGTGAGTGAGTGTGTACGTGTGTGTGCGTGCGTGCATGCAATTAGGTGTAGTGTAGGATTTTTTAATTTAGACTGGTATTATAAATATTAATGATTATTTAAAGTAAATACAAATACAAATCTCTTTAAAGTAACTCTTCTGTAGAGTTGTAGCTTAATTTTTGCAACCATTCCTTTACTGCTGATTTAAATTTACCCTTAGGTAAAGAGTAAATTGGTAAAACTCTATTAACTTTATTATACAAATTTGAACTTTGATAACAGAAAAAACGATGCGAAAAACTACTGTTGAACTTTTTCCTGTTACAAACTAAGTCTTTTCTCCTTTTTTTTTTAATTATGTGTGGCTCATAGTTTAAGGATGAGTGTTGTCTAAGCAGAGTCTGTAAAACATACAGTTGGCGCACCGTCAGGATTCCACTCTTTTTGTACAGGTCGGTGGTAGGGTGACGGTACGGCAACGACATACTGACTTTCAAAATTGCTCTCTGTGCTCTTTCGACTGTCACAAAATTTGTTTTTGGAGCACCACCCCACGCGACTATGCAGTATGTAAGTACAGACTGGCAGAGTGCATAATAAACGGACCTAATCAACTTCGAGTCTGCAATATGTCTAAGGTTCTTGAAGATTACCATAAGTTTTCGAACTCTCGAAGTTACCATATTAATATGCGCCTGGAAATTAAGTTTGTTATCTATCATAACACCCAAATATTTAATACTCGTTGTTATCAGCAATCTTGCGCATGAACATGATAGATCATTGTCATTATTGCAGCTATGGGATATTATGGAAAGGTTATAGGTACTAGGATTATTGTCTCTTAAGGAAAAGGTCATAAAGTAGGTCTTTTCTACATTAAGTATTAGACTGTTCGCTTTTAGCCATTGCGTCACTTGATTAAATCCCTTCTGGGCGCAAGAAAATGCCTCATCCCAAGTGTCCCCACTAAAGAGCAATGCTGTGTCGTCAGCAAAGGTAATCATTTTTGCATTAGAGAGAGCCAGCTGACACAGATCATTAATATAAGTCAAGAATAAGGTGGGGCCCAAGATGCTGCCCTGTGGGACCCCAAAGTAAATAGGAAGCTCCTCGCTGATGAGATCGTCAATTTGCACACATTGAGTGCGACCAGACAAATAATCCTTAAAGAGTTTCAACTGAAGGTCTCGAACGCCGAGCCGTTCAAGCTTATTTATCAGGATGGCAACAGAGACCGTGTCAAATGCTTTCGCTAGGTCCAAAAATACTGCAACAATTTTCTTTTTATTATCTAAATTATTGACAATAAAGTTTGTAACTTCATGTACAGCATCAGCTGTGGATTTTCCAGACCTAAACCCAAATTGAGTTTTAGCTAGCAGGTTTTTGTCCTCAAGATACTTTACTAATCTTTTATTAACTAAACGCTCTAAGATTTTGGACAAGGTCGGAAGAATGGAAATTGGTCTGTAAATGTTAACACAGTCTCTGGCGCCATTTTTGTAAATTGGGTGAATTCTAGACTTTTTGAACGCAGTGGGGAAAACCCCAGTTGAAAGAGCTAGATTGCAGATGTGTGTAATAGGAGGTGTTAAAATGTCAACGAATGTTCTTAATATGTCAGCAGAGATCAGATCCAGTCCCACAGCGCAGTTCATTTTAAGATTGCCAATAAGAGATCTGATTTCATCACAGTCCGTAGGCAATAAAACAAAAGAGCCAGAACAACTATTAGAATGTCTTAAGGGATCTGTGCCATCAGTATAAATTATTCTGTCTGCTAATTTTTTTCCTACGTTTGCAAAGAAGAAGTTCACATCGTTAATTGATTGAAATGGATCATTTTTACGTAGTAATTCAGAGGGACTTTCTTTAAGTTTTTTTGTGTAAGTTATCTCTTTTATAACTTTCCATAGTTCTTTACTATTATTTTTTGCATTTTGTATCTGTTGTCTATCATAGTCTCTTTTTACTTGTTTTAGGATAGCTGAACAAAAATTTCTGTATCTCTTATAGGTTAATTTCAACACATCATTATTAGGATCTTTTTTTAGTTTTTTATATAAATTATTTCTGTTTCGCAAACATTTGAGAAGGCCTGGTGTAATCCAGGGTTTAATGATTCTTTTAGATCTCGGAAGAATTATAGTTTTAGAATTAGCTACGATTAAGTTGCGGAGAGTCTCGATGAAGTAGTTAGTTGCTGTATTTGCATCTTTCATTAAAAACAAAGAAGTAAAGTCTGTCTCTTTCAGTGAGTTACCGAGACCAATTTTGTCTAGCTTACTCTTTGTTTTTTGTGTTTTAAATTTAAGTTTTGATGATAGGTACAGAGCAATGCTCTCATGATCAGTTATACATGTTTGAAGTACAAGACATCGTGCGGACGACCTTGACTTCAACATTACATGATCTAGACACGTTTTATTAGGTACGGGGCTTTTCTATTATCAGAACTATCCTTAGAAATGTCTATATTAATATCTCCTATTATAATAATATTTTGTATAGAAGAAAATCTTTGTAGGGTATCATTTAATGACTGAATAAAGTTATCTGTATTTTTATATCCTGAAGGACGATATATCGCTAAAGCTAAGGTGTTGACGTTAAATCTAATAGCTAGGCAATTGGAATCTGAAACAAGTTCTTCTTCAACAATAAGGGTTAAATTATCTTTAGAAAAGACTACAACGCCCTCATTTTATGTAAGATTTTGAGTGGTTGCTACATGGTTATAGCCTTCTAAGGTTGGTAAGTTTTGTGTAGACGGTAGCCAGCATTCAGACAAAACTATGCAGTCCCAGCTCACTTTACATGCTTGAAGAACTGGTATTAGCCCATCAAGATTGCATTTAATGCTTCTAATATTCTGATGAAATAGCTTAAGACATTCCCCTGATTCCAACATTAGAGACTGACACTTTTCTGTTTCGCATTGAGAAGATTCAGCAACAGAAAACGAATCTATATCGCATTGTATTTGATTTATTTTATCTATTATTGAAGTTGGGAGAAGCAAAACACAACTTAAAATGACCCAAAAAGTGCGAAGCAACAATCAACAGATAAGGTTTGCATTTACAAATAAGAGAGACATAACTACTAAATAATGCAGTATAACTGTGGAAAGGATAGTTGCTCAGACGGCTGGCAACACTAAATGAATAGGAGTAATTGATTTTTCTATTTTTTTGTGACGTATGATTCTTTTGGTATAATGTGTTGAGTGTGTCAGAGTGTGGTGTTAAGTACAAAAGTTTTTGGTCTTGTTTTAAATGTTTACAAACAAGTGCAGCCAATGAAAAAAATAAAATTAAAAAGACACAATTAACGAAAATATTAAAAATAAATGAGTAATTAAATAAAAACATAAATTTAGGTATCTTTAGAAACATACATGAATTTATGTATATATGGTAAATTACTTTGAGTTTTAACAGCCTTTTAGCAAAAAAACAATAAACAACAAGAAAAGAATAAAAAGTAACATAAGATAGTCACACTCCCATCGTTTGTTTTTTTAACTCTATTAATGTAGCCTCCTCCTCAATTCGGACGTGCGGTGAACCCTCACTCTTTCGTAAAAAGACTTTTGCGTAGGATGTCCAGCAGTAGGTATAATTATAGGTTTTAGCAAAATCACGAGCTAGGAAGAATAGACGTCTTCCTTTGGGAGTAAGACATTCTGCGATATAAATTGGCTTATGTGGGGTTACAGTTTCAAATAAACCAGTGTTTAATTTGTCTAATTTCTCCCTGAAGCTGAGTCTTTTAAAACTCTTCATTACCTTTTCCTTTGTGAGGACCGAAGTGAAGTCTACGACTATGGGTGTGACGACGTCATGTTTGGAGCCGGGTTTTGCGCTGGGTCGATATATGTCCTTTATGTCAATATTGTGAACTTCAACGTTTAAAGTTTTACATACAGTTTTAGTTAGTCCGCATAAATCTTGTTTAGATTCATTTTGTTGTTTAGGGATACCTCTAATTTCTAATTTCGACGAACAAGACTGCCTTTCGAAATTTTCAACTTTACTTTCCAGTAGTTTAATATAAATTTTCTGATCTTTTCGTTCCTGTTTCATACACTCTAATTCCTTTTGGATTTCGTCGTATTTATGCGATAATGTCTCCATTGCAGCATTAATATTATTGTTTTGTGATTTTATTTCCATTAATGAGAACTCTAAATTTTTAAATTTGTTAGTCTGATCCAAAACAAATTTATCAAACAAACAGCGCATTTCTTCCGTGAAACTGTGTAAGTCGTTTTCTCGCTTTCTTTTAATACGCCCCGTATTTATATTTCTTTGTGGATCGAAAGTCGAGGACGATTCTTCCTCAATTTCCAGGCTTAAATTTGGTTCGGATTCGCTGTGCGGCAGAGGTGAAAGCGTTTTATGAGAAGGCGTACGCTTTAGGGGCATTGTGTGACGCACGTACGCACGCACAAACACAGCGTCTGATCACTTTTAGCACGAAGAAAAACCGAAGACAAATTTCGGCACAATTTGTTATCGCCTTGGTGGCTGCGCCAGTAAAGACGCGAGTAGTGATCCACGAATTCACGGTTCAAACCCACCAACAAACACCAAAAATTTACTTTTTCAAATTTATTTTCACCAAATATTTATTTATCAATATATACGTGCACACGTCCACTCACTGCGGCACCCGAGGGGGGAGAGGAATAACCTTTCCTAAGTAAACAAGATTTTACATGATTCTTAAACTTATCTAAAGGTAAATCTAGTATAGTACTTGGTATTTTATTATAATAGTGTATACCTTGCCCAAGAAAGAGCCGAGAACCTTTTGTAACCTAAACAGTGGCATTACTAGTCTCGCAAAAGCTGTCCATTGTCATGGTCCATTTCACTAAATAACAACTGCACATTTGCCCAGCAAGACAGGTGGTGAGCCCATCGCCGCTCTATGAAATGAAATGAAATATCTTTTTTTTTTTTCTTTTTATGAAATATCTTTTATTTGCTTCAATTTTGGGTACATAGTATGAGGTGTTCTTACAAAAACAATTTCCTTCAAAATCTACTTATTATAGTGTAAGCATGCAAATATTTTTAAATGTAATTAAATAACAACAGAGAGCACAAACAAGCCAATACAAAGCAGCCCCTCAACAACTATGCAGTTGGATGTATGTGCAGTATTTAGTCCGTTAGTCGCCTTTTACGACAGTGGTAGTATTCTTCGACACGGTTAAAATTTCACATTAAGATCTTCGATTTTATACAAAGACAACTCTAGCATTCTATATCAACTCAAGATAAACATGCAGTCATATCCAAAATTCACTTTGAAATCTAGCCAAGCATCTCGTTACCAAATATCAAATCGTCGCAAAGATGACATCGGCAGTCAATGATGGGTGTGCAAACTTATTCTGTGCCGTCGGCGAATTGATGAAACGCAGTTATCTGGAGCTACCAAGGTTGAAATTGAATTTGCTGTTCGCAAATCACGTAGGGACTTTAAGAAGTTTGATGGGGGCACAGTGGCAGCGTGCAGCGAACTTAACTATTTTTTTTTAAAAACCAATAAGTAGTGTTATACTTTCTGAGCGAATGTTTCCCCTTTACCTTCCAGCCACCTTTTTATTTTAACAAATTTCCATCGAAAGCATCCCGCAATATAATTATCTAACGCTCGATCGTAAACTCGCGCTAACTTCGACCCTCACGTTCCGATTAAAAGTGTCCTTTGTAACGTTAACGTAGAGTCGAATTTAGTCAGTTGATGACGAGTTTACGATCGAATCGACATTGCGCTATGATGCGCTTTGTTTCCGATGACGGCCTCGATGACGCTCCGCCCGTCATCCGAACAGTCAGTAGCCAATGTGATACATTCTCGGACTAAAGGTCCGAGGATACATTGATAATCACCACACCAGTTGATATGACAAGTACTAAAAGGTGTTGCAATACTAGCAGTGTGACTAACAGGAAAAAAACCTGATTTTCACACTGGTGTGACATGTTGGTGTGACCACGAGTCCGTACTCTTTTAATTAAGTAATTGTGTAGTTAAAAAAATACAACGGTTCAATTTGGCAATTAAGGATACGGCCCACATAATGGTAAGCGTTTTAGCCTATGAACGTTTGCAACACTATAGGTGTTACATACGCGTTGCCGAACCTCATTTGCTCACTACTTGTCTATCATCATCAACCCAAAGATATTATATGTGTATATACGTTGCCTGCCCTCCGTAGTCACTAGAACAGATTCAGGTAATTGTCTGAAACTCACTCAGTCACACGTCAGTCATTGTCACGTCAATACGATCGTTACCACAAAAACGTTTTTGTGTTCTTATTTGGATAACATGCCTTCCTGTGTATACAGAAATTGTAAAAATTATACTGCAACCGTAAGAGACAAAAACAATGTTTTATTTCACTCGTAAGTATTGTAAAAATAAATTTAAAATAGAAAGGAGATAGGTAATTTTGGGCCACAATGAGTTGTTCGTTACAGAAATAAAAATGGTACAGAAAATAAGGTATTCTTATTGTATTATTATTGGTTTCTAAAATAAACCTGTAACACTCCGCAAAACCAAGATAAACAAAAAAGACGGATTTTCGAAAATAACACTTAAACATACTTTGTAAACAGTCAGTATGCCGGCACCGCTGATATACTAGAAGACTGCTACAGTTTAAAGCCTAACAAGAAAGACATTTTAATACTAAGTGTAGGGCAAAATGATAAAAATCCTAAATATGTACTATCACAGATTGGCTCGATACTTCAAAGATTTCATGATTGTGTTGTTATTTTATTGAGCGTACAATATAATCAATTCTTTAACGAGTCTCTGTTCAATTATGAGGTTGCCAGTTTGTGTAAACGTAACAAAAACCATCATTTTGTAGCCTCTGATATACCATTGTCTGTTTATGAGGATCAAGTTTGTTATTGAATGTGTAAGCTATGAAAATAAGTATTTAGACGTAAAAGAGGTAAAAAAAATTGTATTTCGTAAACAAGAAGCAATTAAACTAAAAGGTCGGGAAAATCGAAAGGGAACTATTCCGTATTACTTTTCTAAGCTTAAAATAAATACAAACGCAGATTCAGCTCCAGCTGCCCTAGCAAAGAGGGGAACTATTCCTTTTTATTTTCCGACCTTGAAAACTAAAAATAAGCTTTTTCGTGTCTCCATGTGAATTTACTGGTCCAGTTGATGAACAATATTTAAAAAGCAAGGAAACGCATTGCACCCTAACTATATTACACCAGAATATCCAGGGTTTATTAAGTAAGCTGGATAGCCTTGAACTGTGTATTGATAATTTTAATGAAGGGAAAATTAATTTGGATGTTTTGTGTATTTCCGAAACATTTCTGAAACCAGGGCGTGAAAGTAATGTTAAGATTAAAAACTATAATTTAGCTTCCCTATATTGTAGATCTAACGAGAGCAGAGGTGGTGTTTGTATTCTAGTGAAAAATAATTTAGAATACAAACCACTTCAGATTTGTAAGGATTACGCTGTTGAGAAGTGTTTTGAATGTTGTGGAATGGAGTTACCAGCTCATAAATGTCTAATACTTTGTGTGTATAGAATTCCACAAAACTACACGCTAACGACTTTTTTCAATCAACTGGAACTTCTTTTGCATAAGCTGTCGATAAAAAATAAAAAATTAGTACTTGCAGGCGATCTTAATATAAATACATTGAAAAATAGTGATATCTCCCAAAGGCTGATCAATTTGGTCCATAGTTTCAACCTTAAGTTACATGTTAATGAGCCAACACGAGCATTATCGTGTATTGATCATATTGCATCAAATATTAAAGATGTTAATTGTGTAGTCCATAGGGTTTGCTTGTCTGATCATGACACTTGTCAGATCCTATCTTTTCAAAGTACTTGCAACAAGCCTAGACCACGTTTTTGGTACAAACGTACTAGAGATCTGTCTAATGAGAATATGGAGAAATTCAGGGATTGCATAGCTAGCTTATCATGGCAAGACGTATTAAACGACGATAATTTCAATTCCGCATTCACAAGGTTTCATGACGAACTTTGTCTCTTTTTTAGTCTTTGTTTTCCCGAAAAACGCGTAAAAATTAATTCCTATCATCAAAGGCCCAGATGGATAACGCAGGGTTTAAAGGTATCTTCTAAGGTCAAACGCAGGTTAAGAATATCTTTTTACAAAAATAGAAACGATAAAAATAAAACGCTTTTTAAGAGATATAGTAGGATTCTACGCAAGTGTATCATAAAATCACAAAAGATACATAATGCAAACATTGTAAAAAAAGCGCAGAACAAGTGTAAAGCATCATGGATTGTTATCAAGGACAAGACAGATCAAGTAAGAAAAGTTGACTCGGAAATAAACTCTATAAACATAGATGAAGGGACGATCACAGATCCAAATGAAATTGCCGTTTCATTTAACAATCACTTCATAAATAAAACACAAAATTCAAATTCAAATCAAAGTTCAATGTTAAGCAATATTAATAATGTAAATTCTTCTATATTTAAAACCATGCACTGAAGGGGAAATAGTGAAAATTATTAAATCTCTCAAAAACACCAGCTCAGTTGGCTACGATAATCTACCAACAAACCTATTTAAATATTGTGCTGAATACTTAGCACCAGTAATTACTTATTTAATTAATTTATCTATTGCTCAGGGTATTTTCCCTCAACAACTTAAGCAGTCTATAGTCAAACCTCTGTTCAAAAAGGGCTGTAAGCAGAATATAAGTAATTATAGACCTATAGCTCTTGTGCCGGTGCTTTCCAAAATAGTTGAAAAGGTCTATAAAGCTAGATTGATTGAGTTTTTAGAAAAGTATAAAATTTTAGCTATTGAACAAAATGGCTTTCGTAGTGGTAAATCTACCAGTCTTGCTGCCTATCAATTAATTTGCAGTACCACACAGTATATAGATAAAAAGATTCCAGTAACAGTAATATACTTCGACATGAGTAGGGCCTTTGATCTTGTTAATCACAACATCTTACTTTCAAAATGTGAAAGGTACGGTATCAGAGGTCCAGCTCTTGATTGGATTAGAAGTTATCTGAGTGATCGCACACAATGTGTACAAATAAATAAAATTAACAATAATAATGAGAGTGTTGACTTTCGGTCCTCATTTCAGCTTAACAACACTGGGGTTCCTCAGGGCAGCATTCTTGGCCCAATTTTATTTTTATTATACATAAATGACTTGCCAAGTATTACTAGATTTAAAACCGTGCTATATGCAGATGATTTTTCATTAATTATACCCTATATTGACAAAATAGTAACATACGAACAAGTCATAAATAAAACTATCGAAGACATCGAAAACTGGTTACGGGCAAATAATCTAATGTAAATGCTGTCAAAACTAATTATATACAGTTTACTAATTATAAAACAAATAAGTATAAACTTAGTTTACGGTGTAAAGGGGAAACTCTTATTGAGACTAATGAAACCAAATTCTTAGGCATCGTGGTAGACAATCATTGTAACTGGAAAAGTCACGTGTCTGATGTTTGCAACAGGTTAAGTCGTTTCGTGTACGCTCTTTATCGTCTTAGGCTTAATGCTGGTGAGACAACGGCACTGCTTGCCTATCATGGCTATGTAGCATCTGTACTGAGATATGCAATAATCCTATGGGGAAATTCGACAGATATAAAAAAAGCTTTTATCGTTCAAAAAAAGTGTATACGGCTCGTATACACTTTTTTATAGCTGGTCTTGGTCCTCTTGAGAGTTGTAGGGATGTTTTCAAGAATTATAACCTGTTAACTTTAACATCCCTGTACGTTTATGAAATAGGAAAATTTATACGGCATAATTTTGAATTGTTTGAAAAACCTATTCAAAATCAGCGATTACGTCCAAGAGATCCATTCAAACTGCAGATGCCGTCTTGCAATACAAGCTTATTTGAAAAAAATTGTGCCGTGATGCCAATACGTATATACAATAACATTCCTACTGAGATAAGACAATTACCCACAGTTCAGTTTTTACATAAATTGAGAGGCTGGTTGATTGAAAAATGTTTTTATGACCTTAAGGAATATTTTGACATCCAATGATTTGCATTAAGTACATAATATTCTATATAATTA
This sequence comes from Scoparia ambigualis, assembly GCA_963921215.1. Classification (NCBI taxonomy): domain Eukaryota; kingdom Metazoa; phylum Arthropoda; class Insecta; order Lepidoptera; family Crambidae; genus Scoparia; species Scoparia ambigualis. The sequence goes on from OY992516.1 coordinate 5,223,739, forward strand.
TTTTGTTTTTTTTAGCTGTTTTTTGACATATTCTAGGATTTATATTTGACATTTATTTCAATATGTATGATAAAATTGTAATTCATATACTATAGTTTTCTTATATAAAATTAATGCCTACTTTGTGACATTACCTAATTCTAATATTGTTAATTTAAAATTGCATGTCTAAAACTGGACAAAATACGCTTGACCATCATGACATATTCTAGGATTTATATTTGACATTTATTTCAATATGTATGATAAAATTGTAATTCATATACTATAGTTTTCTTATATAAAATAAATGCCTACTTCGTGACATTACCTAACTCTAATATTGTTAATTAAAAATTTTGCATGTCTAAAACTGGACAAAATACGCTTGATCATTATGACTGTATATAAGAACTTATATTTGTCTACCGTATTTTTATGGCAAATAAACTATTTCATTTCATTTCATTTCATTTCATTTCATTTCATTTCAGTAACAAATCGATTTATCGAATTCGATATACTTTTGTTTAACTGCAAATACTTATTGAAGCAGTATTTCATTAAAAATAATGAATATATATACCAATACGTTAGTTCTTGTATTTTGTAGACTAGTTATCTGAATTAGAATAACAATCATGATAATAAATACAAAAAGAAAAGTAAAATACTAATTTTAATCGATTTTTAAAAACGATTATGTAAATGTCATGTCAGGTCTTTATTATGGCATTTGTCAATACGATTGTCATCCATTCATTCATTCTTTTTGCTCCATGCATTGTAGAATATTTTGTGTCGGCTTTTCTTTCTAAATAGTTTTTTTTTTTTTTTTTTTATAAAAGAGGGAGGCAAACGAGCAGGCGGGTCACCTGATGGAAAGTAATCACCGCCGCCCATGGACACCCGCAAAACCAGAGGAATCGCAGATGCGTTGCCGGCCTTTAAGGGAGGAATAGGTTAAGGAAGGAATAGGAATTGGGAGGGTGGGGGGGGGGGAGGGGCCTCCGGGACCCTTACTGGTCGGACGAAACACAACAGCACCAAGTGCCATTATTTCACGCCGAATATTCGTGAGAGAGTGGTATTACGCCGGGGCGAGCCGGCCCAATGCGTGCTGCAACGCAGCGTGGCTCTACCACTCAGTCAGTGTTACTCATTTAGCACCACCCAGGGATCACGTGTAGGGTCTCAAAGGGTAAACCTACGGACGCGAGCAACTTTAACCCCCTAGTTAATTTCTAGTTATTTTCTCACGACATTTTATGTTAAATTATACCCCTGAATACAGAATTTAATCTAGATCAATAAAAAATAAACTTCAAATTCTTGTGATCACAAATAACTAAGAAATAGTGTAAAAGCAGAACAAGGCATCGAGGCAAGCAACTCACGTGAATCATTTATAACTCTAATCTGCGAAGTTGTACATGAAAAATAATAATACATCTGTAATGCTAACATCATCATCATCATCATCAGCCTATAACGTCCCACTACTGGGCACAGGCCTCCCACGTGGACAATAGCACGTGGGGATATTGGGCCATAACCCACCACGCTGGCCCAATGCGGGTTGGTGGGTTTTAACGACTGCCATCTTACGACAACAACCGGGACCAACGGTTTAACGTGCCTTCCGAAGCACGGAGGAGCTCGAGATGTTTTTAATTTGGTCACCCATCCAGCGACCTGGCATTGCGAAAATGGCTTAGCGAGCAAGATCGCAAGCCGAACGCGCTAGCCGCTTCGCCATCGAGCTCCTCCTAATGCTAACACCATTCCCTTCAAAATGCAGTAATTGTTATGTCTGTAACACAATTTAATATAAGGGCCCAAACGTCCATACAAGCTGCCCCTTCTCCTTTGCATTTAGTGAGGACATTTGCCCTGTTGCCAATTCGATATGCATGAGTGAGACGCGTGTACTATGTTTTCTGTAAGATTGAAAGAGAGAAAACAATGGCGGCCGAGATGGCGCTTAAATTCAATAAGCTCATTGGTGAACTACCTTAAAACAAAAATCAAAATATATGTTTCTCTTTTTAACAATAGGCTAACAGCGATATATAGTCACACTTGATAGGCCGTTCCGAACACGCATTATGTTCCACTTATCTGCGGAGTCGACTCGGCACCTTGCTTTAGTGTGGCTTTGAAATTCGCGCGTGTGGAGCGGCGAAAATAATTCTTTACTTCTTTTCAAAGTGTACACCTAGACGTTTACTACAATTCAGTTGTCAAGTAAGTGAAATTAATTGTTAGTCAAGTCATTGTTATGTAGTTGTATCGTATTATTAGAATAGAAAAGATATTTTTTCAATTATTGTTATTGACAATCTATTTGGGACGCCATCTTGATATACACTACGTTGTCTTTGACCGATCTGGCGCTGCGGCGCTGCGATGTCTGTCTGTTGGTTAGACGACATAAATATTTAAGCGCTGCAGCGAAGTTTAGGTCTCTCATTCCAGAATTTGAACAAATGGTTTGTATGAATAATCTTGTCCATACTTCTAGGTCAATGTAGGCTAATGATATGATTACGTTTATTTTCTTTCACTTTCCACGTGTATTACGTCATAGAAACAATTTCGCCATTTTTAAATGCAATTCGTTCACGTATAACTAGTCTATATATAAAAGGTCATAGCATCAACCTATAAACGTCCCACTGCCGGACACAAGCCTTACCATATGGCCATATAGGTGGGTTGTTCAATCTATTTCTTATTCGAATCTTCCAAATGGTTACTGCACCGATCTCAGTCACAAGTGCTCGATTTATGAGACTTTCTGGCTTGTTTACCGTAATACCGTAAATATCCCATCAATGTTACATTTCTGCTCACCCATCGTATTGTAGGATATTGTGGGACACAATGTTTTTGTTGGACCAATGTTTTAATAGAACCGACCCTTTTATAGGACGTGTGCGTTGGTATTAAGGAAATCATAATGTTCCACTCTCTCCGACAATAAAACGCACACCTATTATTTTTCGTATGAGAACTCAATAAAATGAAATCTGTTTGGCGGTTCATTATTACCAACTACCAACCCATATTCTCTTGGGTTTCGTAAAAGGCGACTAACCGACTAAACGACATACATCTAACAGCTTAAAGCAGTGCACTGCTTTTGCGGTCCTCATTTCCTATAGTCTCTAAATAACCCTTTGGAAATATTTAGTTGTGAGAGTATGTATGTGTAAATATTGTCCCCGGCAAACCGCTCATACTCATACCCCACCTCTAACGTTCTTCGGGCAAACGACGTCATCTTGTGGCGGAAATTATCAGCTACGCGGCAAATGCTCTCCTGATATCGCTTATCTTAGGGCCTCTTGCCTCAGCCTCGGCGGATAGTGCCTAGTGTGATATGGCCTTTAGTATATACATTCAGTATATGCAAAATGACGTGTCGATGTTCACAGAAACGTTCAGTAACAAAACTAGATTTTTTTTCGGTATCTAGCTGGCGTGGGGTGTGATGGAATCCTGTTTTGTATGAAATAATACTTATACATAATACATTTGCCCATTTTTACTTTGCCACGTTTAGTAAATACAACATCATCAGTTCTTGGCATATTGGCTTAGCCACTTATGCATGTGACGTCGTACGGCATCGCATCGCGCAGGGTGATTGGATAACAAGAACAGCACCAATCAATGCGGCCCAAGTGCTAATCACGTGCAGCTATCTACCAATTGCAAGCCAATTGGAGCCAATAACAATCCAACAATCCATCTCGAAGGACCAAATCCGGCTCGAAGGGTCATATCGGGGTCTATTGTGCAAAGATCGTATGCAGTGGTATACAACTGAGTGCAGATACAACATTTAATTTTGAAGTATCGTGCACCTGCGTCTTGTACAATGGGCAACGAAGATTGTTTGTATTTGAACGGTTTCCATCAGATATTTATTAAGTTTATAATAGATTGAACAAAATTTAACGTTTATAATTAATACACATATTAATATTTATTAATATATAACAATACGTTTAATCATAGATATGTTATTTGCTTTGATTATTTAATTAATTTACATATTTGAATAGTTAAAATTTGTCAATTTATTTGTGTTTAAATAATAAAAAAGAAAATCTCATACTTGGATAGAAACTTTAGTGAGAAAATAAAAAGAAATATTTCTTAAATATTATTTTTTAAGCGAGCTATTAACACAATGTTCTTAGCGGTGTTGCATTATGCCGAAAAATGCTCGATTCATCGCTTAAATGAAATCAGTAAGTAGTTAAAAATTTCGTATGAGAACTTACACTTTTGGCCTCATCTTCACTTACTATCAGATAAAATGAAGGCTTAGCGCTTAATCGTTGTCGAAGAAAATCTTATAATCATATTAGGTATCCGTTTTAGGTTCAAAGCTTGCTGCAAAATCCGATCATGTTTCTAATTAGTTCCGCAAATTAGTGCGTAATCAGTCAGTGAGCGTCCATTAAGCCGTGCCAGGGCCAGAGGAATCAAAACAAACAAAGAAGCACGAAACCCCATTGCACAAAGCACGCCGATTATTCCTAATTCATTTGAACAAAGGCTCTGCTCAATGGAGAAATCCACATAAACGCTCGGTCATGGGTAATGGCGCCACAGGGATTAGACTTGCGACAGGAGGATTGACGTACGGACTCGGTTGAAACCGAAATAAATTGTGTCACTGCTAGACTTAGACCTGTATGTGTCAAATTGATGAATACCTGACTGATTTAACTAGATATTCTTTTGGATGTTGTTGTGCTTGTCTTTTGTAATTGTTTTTTTTTTTGTTGTAATGGAAAATGTATTTCTGTAATATGGAGGGCATTTTCCAATTCCAATTTTTATTTGACGCTGCAAGAAACTTTTCTTGCTGTTTATAATGCCAAGTAACATATCAAAGCAGTATAACAGCCGCATTACAGCATTTCTGTATCGTATTCGCATTGTATTCTCATTCGAGTTTTGTTGTATAGTAGCATTACAAACGTTTATACGGCTACGGTAACGCTTATTGGGGCACATATTATACGGCTTTAGATCCTATATAGGTTAGCAAATAGTTGTTTTATTGCATTACAGAGTCATTATATTAGCATTGTTGTGGTCAAGAAAGGTAACAAATGCATTAACCTCTCAGCCCCCAAGCGGTCGTATGAGACCGCACTGACAGTTCACGCCATTCCGTCAAACCCCAAGCGGTCGCATAAGACCGCTCTCTCCCACTTGACTTTGTACCGTGTTTTCATAGATTTACAGACTAATTGAGTATGAACAAGGTCGATTGTTTCGGTTCTGTGGTACATTTTATGCATCGTGATCGCAAAATATTGCATAGTCTGTGCTCGATTCTGTCAAATTCGACGTTCACAGTTACGCCAATTTCTGTGTCGGAGTAAATAAGTCGCTTAGTTTTGTGTGCTATTTTTATTGAATTTATCTAATGTAAGTACTGTTTCTTATTAGAAAATGATTATTGAGCATACATTGATCGTATTTAGATAATAAGTTGTAAGAAATACATCGTTATTACTACTAGATAAAGCGTGTAAAGTCCGTAGGTATGTTACCGATTTCCGAGTGACTTTTAGAGAGAATACTATAAGACAAATAAACTGTTGCAATCATCACTTTATTTTGATACCTGATGGATAGGAAATAATCAGTTAATATATTGTTGTTTACAGAACGACAAAATATTGTTTGATTTTAGAGTAATATTTTTTTTGCAAAAGGCGGGAATTGTGACGTCATCCGCAAATTCAAAAAAATTATGGCGCACCTGAGTGGTTAAAGAAGCATTATTATGGTCAATGAAGTTGCTAATCCCATTACAGAAACACTAAGCTAGATTTTTTTTGATAATAAAGATGTTCAGTGCATTACAAAAGCATTAGACAAGCTATTTAAATGTTCACAGTTAGAACTTAATATAAACTATACTATAAACTTAATAAACCCTACATCATTGCAAAAACATCTCTAACACCACGGTACAATGTTTATAATACATTGACGTTGTAATTAAACTACTTTGGCTCGCATTATAATAATAGACGAAGACATGACAACACGCTTGATTTTAAAATTAAAATATATAATACTGTGTTACTTTTTGACTCTTTGTTATTTCATGCCATCAAATATGAATGCGCATTGTAGTTTACTGTAAATTTCTATATAAGTTTCATTGAAAATTTACACGCGCCTTCGATATTTTGTGGTTTTGATTTGAAATGTTATATAACTATATGTGTAGAATAACCAAAACAATTGTGTATTTCTAGTATAGAACGTATTTTGCATAATTAACATTAATAGTATTGGTTGGACACTACAATAAATTAGGTTATATCCTTGTTTAATAGGTTTATTGCTTTTATAAAAAGGTTTGAATGATAATATTTTAAGTTATAAAATATTTACAAAATGGTGCATGTCTATAGCAGCCCAGTGAGCCTTTAAAAAAGCTAATTAATAACGCCAGCAATAGTAGCTGACCATACACATTACAATAAATCACGTGTATTTGATTAGAGAGCTTACATTGATTCACGTTTATGCTGTTCAGCAGTACTAGGATTTACTTACCACTTTGTGCTAGTGTAAAGTGCTATTATACAACAAAAGGCACTAAAACGGCTAAAAAGCTGTATAGCGAACTTACGTGGCATCATAATGGTACTTGATAATGCTATTAATTAGCATTAAGCATTTACCAATTATTCATGAATGCTTTTGTATATCCAAATGCACTAAAAACAGATAAAAGCTATATAGCTGCGTTTCGATTTTCTGCATTACAACTAAAGGCTTTACAAAAGCATTGCGATATGTCATTATCCAACCTTTATACAATGTAAAGCATCATAATGGTTTTGAAATGCTAATATGAGGCCTTAAGATGCTCGATGTGCAATTTACACAATTTGATAGAACTACACATTGGCACAAATTTAATTATCCTATGCCTATAAACGTCTCACTGCCCGGCACAAACTTTAACACATGGACATCATCACATGGGGAGGTAGGGCCATAACATACCACGCTGGCCCAATGCGGGTTGGTCGCTTTTAACGACTTCCATCTTTCGACAACGACCGGGACCATCGGCTATACGTGCCTTTCGAAGCACGGAGGAGCTCGAGATCCTTTTTTTTGGTTACTTTGCTAAAGTTGCTTAGCGGGCAAGATCGCAAGCCGAACACGATAGCCGCTGCGCCATCGAGCTCCTCACACGTTGGTTTCAACGTTGAAATCATTCGAGTGCCATATTTATCTTGGTTGCTATTAAGTTTCATGACGCGTCAAACGCAATGTCGTTATCGCAGGGAATCCTACGTAAAAGAAGCGCATCTACGAGTACGACCGACTTGCGACACTTCAAGCAGACTTCTTGTTCATTGCGCGTTATACTACGGTAATATAAAGTAACGGTGTGTATAAAGAAAAGTGCTGTGCTGGTAGCAGCTCATTAATAGAATACCTACTACCGCCCTATCTCTTTCCTTGGGTGTCGTAAAAGGCGACTAACGGACCAAGCCCTACACACATCCAACAGCATAGAGCGGCGATGTCATTTAGTGGAACGTGAACTGGGCAGTGGATTGCATTTGAAATGAGGACTATTTGCCATTGCCTGGTCCCTGACTAACCCTTCGGGAATAATAGTCATGGATATTATGTATGTAAAATAAAGAACTCAAGGATCAGATTAATCGCGTCGCGTCGCAAGCCCGGTCGTGGTGCGCCTGTCTATTGTCGCATCGCTTGTCGCATCTCGCCGACGCCACAGCAATAACTCGCCGAGAGCAATATCTTCAAGAAGATCTCCAAGCGTAGCCGCAGACACTTATTTAATGTCCGATCATTCCGCCGATCGCCCCTTATTCCCCAGATGAGCTCATTTACCCCCACGTCTCTCCCCTCCCCCCTAAAATGACGGAGCTCCAAGCTTTTTAGACTTTTCCTCGTTCATGGGGTCATTAAGGGGCGGACCGAATTCAAATGTTTTGCACCCGTTTTTGTTGTTGGCAAATTTATAATTAGTTTTAGAACAGTGCGGGCGGGTGGGGTGAGTCTCGGATTGAATGTTGTCGGGATTATAAATCACTGACGCGTCTACAATGCAATCTACTGAAATAACGAGGTTAGTGGAACTTTGGAATCTTCTAAAATAATCTTCTTAGTAAATAAAAATTAATCGACTAATGTGTTGCTAAGCGTAATACTCGAGAACTGATTAATGTTTTATATTTTAGCGTTTTATTAACGCTTAAATATACTTAAGTAAAATTTTAAACACTGAAAAAAGACGACAACCTCAGGCGGGAATCGAACTACGCACCTGGCGGCTGCCTTAACCACTTGGCTTTAACACTTTTTAGTGTCTTTCCACAGATTTAGGAGACTGCCATTGTTAAACCTCTCCCTAAAAATAGCGAACCCTCTTCTGAGATGGACCTTTGGCACATTAGTTTACTCCCCTGCATCTCCAAGGTTTTGGAGAAAATAGTTTGCAATCAGCTAACTAATTACCTCGAATGTCACAACGTACTTCCTTGTTACCAGTCTGGGTTTCGCACTGTAGTACTGCCACTGCTCTCGCTGACGTGGTAGATAACTTCCTCACTGCTCAGGACCAGGGCAAGCTAAGGGCACTGCTGTTGCTCGATTTCTCACGCGCCTTTGACTCTATAAACACAAGTTTATTATTATCCAAACTAGCTTATTATGGAGCTGACACTAGGGCGGTGAGGTGGTTTGATAGTTATCTCTCGCAGAGACACCAGTATGTGGAGCTTGCGATGGCTGATGGATCGAGGTTTAAGTCCGCCCCCCTGAGGGTCACTCGGGGTGTCCCACAAGAGTCCATCCTAGGGCCAATCCTGTATATACTCTACAGCGCAGACATAATACAGAGCATTACTCACTGTAATCATCACCTATATGCAGATGATCTACAACTGTATTTATCCTTTAAACCAACAGATTCTGCTTCTGCTGTTGCTAGGATTAATGATGACCTGCATGATTTTCATAATTGGTGCAAGTCCAACTGTCTTGTTTTGAATCCCATTAAGTCCAAGCTCATATTACTAGGTACAAAATACAATTTGCAAAAATTTAACGATAGTTGCACACCTTTCAATATTTATATACAGGGGGAACTTATTGAACGCGTACATGTAGCCCGAAATCTGGGAATTACCTTCGACAGCCGCCTTAATTTTGAAAATCATGTCATGGAATGTGCACGAAACTGTTTCTACAGACTAAAATTGCTGTACAAAATAAGACATTACATTAGTGAAGAACTTAGAATTAAATTGTGTGAGTCCCTAGTTTTGTCAAAACTTAATTATTGTGATGTTGTCTATGGTCCATGCCTTCTGTCCAGGTCTGCTAGGCTTATACAACGAGTACAGAATGCTTGTGCTCGCTTTTGTTACCACGTCCCACCTCGGTCGCACATCACACCCTTTCTTAATGCAGCGGATTCACTTAAGATGAAAGCACGCAGAAAGCTCCACCTTTCAATCATGCTATTTGGTGTCATAAGCACAGGGAGGCCACAGTACCTTTACAACAAACTGGTTTGGGTTCAAGATCGCATCAGATACCAGAAAAGAGCTTGCACTCACGTATTCGTGACTCCCGAACACCGAACTATGGCATTTAGAGGATCCTTTAGATATGCTGCCTCTCAGTATTGGAATGACCTCCCTCCACCGATACGCGACCTAAAAACGAAGTACACAATAAAGACTAAAGTAAAGGAACATCTCTTAGCATTACAAAAAGCAAAAGATCTGTGAGAGCACTTACCTTATATATTTTCACGGTGCGAGTTTGATTTGGTGCGGTGTGACGTGGCTTTTAATTTCAATTATTAGCATTTGCATTGACTACCTGTGTGAATGAATGATGCTTGTAAAGTCAAAGTTTATTATAACTATTTGAGCAATTAACAAACACCACAACATTGAGCTCTCACCTGCTGTCAATAATTTTATTTTTAATTTATTTTTTTTAAAACCTCCTGCAATGGTAACTCTTCTTATAATAGCAACGGCACATATTCCATACAGCCACTCTTACTTTTATTTATTTATATTTTAAATATATTTTATATTGCCTATATATTTAAGTATTTTATCTTTAATTTTAATTTACCACCTTACGTAGACAGAGAGCTGTCTACGCCACCTCACGTCCAGGGAGCTGTCTGAAAACCATCGCTTCTGTGGCTTTCTGCGTATTGCCACAAAAGCATTGCTGAGGCAGCTACCCGTTGGCCTTGCACAGCCGATTTATTTATTAGTTTGTAAAGTTTGTTTATTTAAGTTAATTTGTTTGTACCTGTTGTCTGATCTGTTTTACGCATGTATGTACTTGTCTTATTTTCGTCCAAGTGTTATTATTATTATTTTTTATTTTTTTATTTTTTTTTATTGAGATTTTTGTATGTTTCATTGTAAGTGTTGTGCAAGTCAATAAATGTATCTTATTCTTATTCTTATTCTTATTCTTACTTAAGCATATTTAAGCGTTAATAAAACGCTAAAATATAAAACATTAATCTATAAACGCAGCTTCATCTTAACCGAATGTTCAAATATTTGTAAAAATATTTATTTCGGATCTCAGAGGTGAAAACTTCTAAGATTTGATGAAGCAATGTTGACTAAAAACATAAGCATCAAGCACTGACAAATTTCGACGGTTGAAAGCCAGACCTCGGTACCCAAGTGGTTAAGGCAGCCGCCCGGAATGCAGAAGGTGCGTGGTTCGATTCCCGCCTGAGGTTGTCGTCTTTTTTCAGTGTTTAAAATTTTACTTGAGAACTGCTCTACCTATTTTATTGATTATTTTTGTTGTTGTTTTTAATGGTCAGAATAAAGTTTATATATTATTTTTTTTTTTGGAAATTCGTAAGCGCGTCGCGTAGCGGTGAAAGAATACTACCACCCACTCTCTTCCCTTGGGTGTCGTAAAAGACCACTATGGGACTAATGACTGCACATACATCTAACAGCATAGAGCGGCGATGGGCTCACCACCTGTCACGCTGAGCACATGTGCAGTCGCTATTTGGTGAAAAGTGGATTATGGCAGAGGACTGCTTTTACGGTCCTCATTGCCTAGTCTCTGACTAACCCTTCGGGGATAATAGTCGTGATTTTATGTTTGTATGTATTATGTATGTATGAAATACGCCATGGGATTCGGGGTGTTTACGCGAACGAAGTCGCAGGCCGCTAGGTACTTTAATAATTAAAGAATACGTGGGACACTCAGAAAGTTTTGAGAAACGAAATAACTAATTTTTTCGGATAAAATATTTTAATTAAATCGAAGAACTCTCGACGTTCTCTTAGCGCGTCTTCCGGCGATGAAAACTGTATCCATTTCAGCTGATTTTTTATTTTAGGAAATAAAACGAAGTCACACGGTGCCAGATCAGGACTGTAAAGAGGGTGATCCAAGACTCTGACCGGTGTGGTGTCCAGGAAATCCTTTGTTTTGAGTTCTGAGTGCGCGGGCGCGTTGTAATGGTGAAGCAGTACCCCGCGGAGCCCGGTGTTCGGTCGCTTGTTGCTCATTGCAGACAAAACTTCTGGCAGGCGTTTTATGGTATACCATTCAGCGTTGATGCAGCTTTGGTCTCGTAAAAACTATTAAAACCAAATACTCCCTCAAAGTGATGAAACTAGCGATCAAAATTTTCCCAGCGCTTCTCGATCGCGTCACTTTCGAAGGCTTTCGTTTTGAATCAGCCAAACTGTCGAATCATATCACGGCACCACTCCACCCGGACTGCTTCTGAGCTTCGGTGAGGTTGTGCGGCACCAGCGCGAAACTATCCTCCTCACGCAAAGGTGCTCGTGTAGAATCTTGTGGACGCTTACCGATCCAATCTGCAGTGTATGCTTAATCTCTACGTAGGTACCTATGTAATTCGCCTGTTTTCTTGAATTATTATTTTTACTGACAGAACACTTTCTTCCGTGACAGCCGTCGTATAGGATGACCAAGGAGTGGTTCATCTCCCAAAGTAAGGCGACCGCGCTTGAACTCGCTATGCTAACGGTAGATGGTTGCTTATGAAGGTCCTTCATCCATAAAAGCCATTTGAAGTCGATCAAATGACTCATCAGGTTTTAAGCCACATTTAAAATCGTAGAAAATCATCGCACTAAAATGTTGTCGATGCAGATCCATTTATAAATGAGACACGATAATTTAATTTAGGTCTCGAAAAAATGTGGAGGGAAATTCGAAATTAGCACAATGATATTTTTAATTTTAAATAACCAAATTTTTCAAAATAATTACAAGTGGCCAGTGTCTTATAGAGAATTGTTTACGCCTAAATGCGCCTACAGTTTTAACCGCGGCAATTCTCCGTGAATTTATTATTGTTTTTTTACTAATATTTTTATTTTGTATTGTGGGTGGGTGTAAAATTATAAATTGTCGTACGTCATTCACTTACATCTCGATCGGCCACCCATACGTATTGCTTTGTAATTCTAACAAAAGGAAACAAGTAAATTAGTCAAATCCTAAATCAGCGTTTTATTGAAGAAAACCAGTGAAACCTCATTAGCACATCTTGCCCAAACAAAAAATTATTTGGCGACCGTGACAGGACACGATGTTCAACATTGGAAAGAGGCTCGATTTGCCAACGCCAAGATGGGCATCGTCGGAAGGGTGTTAAAAACAAAGAAAATAGATTGGATATAGGATCTAAAAATCCGCCGTTTGCTTGCAAGGTCAACAAATCATCTAAAGAATCGTACTAAGCGGCTGCGCAGACATCTGTTTTCACCAAGATAAGTGCAATCCTTTGTTCTGTAAAAACCTATACAAAAAACCCTTATACCATACTCCTTACCTAAACTCATTAAAGGTTATAAATTATTGTGTCTAATTGTACCCTTTATATTAGATGCAGAATAACGTAAAAGTGCTACAATAAAAAAAATTGGTTGCCTGTAAAGTCGGTATACGGGCGAAAGTTTTACGTGACAACGACTTTGAGTGGTAAAATAATTTTAATGTGAATATTCATTCGTATAGTAGGAAGAAGGATGAAATAATATGGAAGGGACGCGTGCCTTTCACTTTTTATGTCTGTCTCTCTCGCTCTTAGGCGGGCTAACCATGCCCGAGTGGAAGGGACGCGTGCCTCTCACTCGCTCTCATTGTGAGCGCATAACGTGAGCGGAGCGTAACGCAGTTTCTTGAAGTGTCACCCGGCAAACCAATTTATAAGACGTTGTCACGTCAAAATCGTAAGTATAAACCTACGTGTACAATTAGTGCGTGTAGGTAGGTAGTTATGTCATGATAGATTTGAAACTTAACCTTTTTGCCTTTTTATAAGCTATTATAATAAGATTTCCCGTTAGTTGATCATATTTACTTAACTTATTGTAACGTTAACCAATGTTAACCAATGTTAAAACTATTGGCACACCAATGTGTGCCAATAGTTTTAATATTTTTCTAGTAAAGTAACAGTTTTTGTTAAAGTAAACTTGAAATACTTAACTACAAATTAATTTTTTATGCATTGATAAAAATAAAGTTTATTTTACGTTGTTTATTTGCAATATTAAGTGTGTTAGGCATTTCAGTGCTAGAGCGGAATCGGGTTATTTGTTATTATAATCAAATCGAACATTTCCAGGCGTATCGCTCGGGTACAGTGAAAGTCACCTTGACGCAGCACCGCGCCGCCCTGGCGTCGTTATCCTAGCAGCCTGCCGTGCCTGCCACCTGTTCCACCAAACAAGGAACGAGAGATAAGCCATTCATATATCATATTTTTAGTTTTTTTTTAACGCTTAATTCCATTTTGAGTTACCAAACGTTGTTGACAAATTATTTACTTACCTTCTAAAAAAAAAACAAAAATAATATTTTACAGACAAGTTTTAACTTACTAAATAATTTAAAATATAATTAACCAAAATGATTACACCTGAATCTGAATTACGTGTAGGTGGATCCAAATCACCTAATCCTGTGGGAACGGCAACCATGTCAACATTAAAGTCACTTTATACTAATCGCAGTTCTATAAAGGGACAAATAACAAAGTTTAGGAATTATTTAGAAAAATTTCGTGAAAATATCGATGAAGCAACTGATTTAGAGTTAACCGAGTTCAATTTACGAATAAATAAAATTGAAATTTGTCAACAAGGCTTGATGATTTGCAAACTGAGATAGAAGTTTTAAATGGTGACAATTTGTCATCCGAGATTGATAAAAGGGAGGTCATTGAACAATCATTTATACAGTGCATTGCTGAAGCTAAATTAATAACTAAACAAAATGATTGTTCAGCCAATAAGTCATTTTACGACTGTTCTGATTTGGACTTAGGAATTAAATTGCCACAAATACAAATTTCTACATTTGACGGATCCTACTTTCGCTGGCTTGAATTCCGTGATACATTTACGAATTTAATTCACAAAAAAACAAATATATCTGAAATACACAAGTTTCATTATTTAATGTCGTATCTCGAAGGTGACGCGGCCCGCATTCTTTCGAATTTAGAGGTATCATCCGTTAATTATAAGGAAGCCTGGCAGCTTCTCTGCAGTCGTTACAATAATAAAAGACTTCTTATTAATCACCATTTAGACTCATTATTAAAATTTCTCCCCATATCTCGGGAATCAGAAAGGTCATTACGATTTCTTGTTGACCACGTGACAAAAAATCTACGTGTAATCTTACAAGCCTTGGCCTTCCTACACAACATTGGGACGTACTTATTCTTTTTATTCTTTCATTCAAATTAGATCCTGAGACAAACATAAAGTGGGAAGAATTTCGTAATACATTGGATGATCTACCTTCATTGGAACAATTTAAAAAAAATTTAGTGGATCGAGCAGATGTTCTTGAGTCTTTGAATCGCAATAAGCTTAACAAATCTAATTTAAGCAACAATTTCAAGGTCACCTCACCTTCAAATATAAAACATCAGAATTATTCTCGCCCAGTTCATCATAATAGTTACTCGCAAAATAATAAAATAGAAAGCAATAAAAATACTAGTGTTTACACAACATTAAAATCAAACAAAAATACTTCTACATTAACTTGCATTATTTGCAACGACAACCACAGAATCTATGACTGTTCACAGTTCAAATCAAAAACTATTAAAGAAAAATTTGCTGTTGTTTCAAAATTTAAATTATGCCGCAACTGCTTACGACAAGGGCATCCCTTAAGTGAATGCCGTATGGGTCCTTGTCGTCAGTGCAATCAAAAACACAACACTTTGCTACACGAAACTGATGTGGTTGCTAGTTGTACAACTACGTCCGAGTCAAATGAGAACAATACTGCTCATGAGTTCGTAGTGACATTTTCTAATGAAATATCAAATCAAGTTTTTCTTTCTACTGCAATCATTGAGGTGCAGAACCCTGAAAACGGCCAGGTGGAAAGTGTTCGTGCACTTCTTGATTGTGGTAGTCAATCATCTTTTATAACAAGATCACTACTTCGTAAATTGTCACTAAAGACAAACCCTCTAAATGCCATCAACGTTATTGGTATAGGCAATAGTTGCACCAATAAGGTTGTAGAAAGCTGTACTGCTAAAATAAAGGCTATAAATAATACTTACCAAAATAAGTTATCTTTTTATGTCCTTGATGAATTAACAGGAATGTTACCTAGAACACCTGTTAACATAAAACATTTGGATATTCCAAAATCCATAATTCTCGCCGATCCGAAATTCAATATACCTGCACCTGTTGAGATTTTGATAGGCGCTGATATATTTTGGGACATAATTGGCTGCGAGCAACGGTCCCTGGGATCTTCTAACAATCTAAAGTTACGAAGTTCCAAACTTGGTTGGATTGTAGCAGGCCCTACAAATTTAACTTATTCTACGGAGGTCCATTGCAGTCATGCTTTGACATCAACATCTAAAGTTGATGCAAATATGACGAAATTCTGGGAGCTTGAAGAACTTCCACAAAAGACAGTTCATAGCTCAAACGATATTGCTTGCGAAAAACATTTCACAATGACTACAACTCGTTTTTCTGATTGCAGGTTTTGTGTGAAGTTACCTCTAAAGGACAATCCTGACTGCCTCGGAAATTCTTATTTTCAAGCCAAAAAAAGATTCCTTAATTTAGAAAAGCGATTTCGCAAGAATCTCGAATTAAAGGGACAATACATAAATTTTATTCGTGAATATCATGAAATGGGTCATTTGTCTTAAGCAACAATGCAAATACCTAATCCATCCTATTTTTTATGTCATCACGCAATTTTTAAAGAGGAGAGTGAGTCTACCAAAATTCGTGTAGTGTTCGATGGCTCCGCTCCCACTACCTCCGGTTACTCTGTCAATGATATCTTGATGGTGGGTCCTAACATTCAACAGTCTCTCTTCTCCATACTGATCCGAGCAAGGCAACACAAGTTTCTCCTGACAGGTGACATTGCTAAAATGTACCGTCAAATTAATGTAAAGGAAGAAGATAAAAACTTGCAATTGATCTTATGGAGGGAAGATGAGCATCACCCCATCAAAACGTTAAGACTCAATACTATTACTTACGGAACTGGAAGTGCTAGCTATTTGAGTACACGTTGTCTTTGGCAGGTTGGAGAAGAATGCGATGATGAAGCTATTAAAACAATAATACAACAAGATTTCGTGGTTGATGATCTTTTGACAAGTTGTGAAACAGAAACACAATTGAAATTTATTCTAAAGTCAGTTACAAAGGCACTTAATTCGGCCTGTTTTCCGTTACGTAAGTTTAAAACGAATTCCAAATTACTATTTGAAGATTCAGATTTGAATTCTAAAGAGAATTTAATACTGAGTGAATCAACGAGCACTCTAGGTCTTGGCTGGGACCCCTCTCATGATACATTTAATTTTCCTATCAAAATTCCACTTGAGATTGATGTGGTTACCAAAAGAATCATACTTTCTCATTCATTTCGAATATTTGATCCTGTAGGTCTGCTAAGCCCTTGTATAATTCAAGCCAAAATGCTTTTACAAAAACTTTGGATCGAAGGTATTGGATGGGAAGAACCAGTTTCTCCCGATGTCAAGGAAAAATGGTGCGAAATATCCAATGGTTTTCACTCACTTTCAAATCTGCTTATACCGCGTAGAGTTCTGTGCGACTCTCCAGTATCCATAGAATTGCACTCATTCTGTGACGCGTCTCAAAGCGCTTACGGAGCTTGTATTTACTTACGATCAGTAACTATTGACAACAACGTCACTATAAAATTGCTTTGTTCTAAATCAAGAGTCGTTCCTTTAAAACCCTGCACCATACCCCGATTAGAGCTTTGCGCCGCACTATTGGCTGCTAGGCTGTGTGTAAGTGTTCGTGATTCGTTGAGATACGCTCCCACTCGCATTTTCCACTGGTGCGATTCCAGTGTGGTCTTAGCATGGATCAATAGCAATCCTTACAAATTGAAACAATTTGCTGCAAACAGGGTAGGCGAAATTCTAGAATTAACTAACCCTAGAAGTTGGCACTATGTTCCAACTGACTGTAATCCTGCCGATTTAATCTCGCGCGGTGTAAGCGGTAGTCAACTTCCTAACATGGAATTGTGGTGGTTAGGTCCGTTAGATAAATAATCAAATAAATATAGAAATATTACCTGAAGTTAAGGCACTGCCTGTTCTTACCGTAGAAGACGCATTAATTGATTTTAAACTTTATTCAAATTTTACATTAATACAAAGAGTATTAGCATTCGTTTTGCGATTTTTGCATAATTCAAATCCCAAAAATAAATCTAACAAGTTTCAATCATTTCTTAAGTCGGAAGAATATAATAATGCATTTCTTTTAATTTGTAAACTGATTCAACTTCAATGTTTTAAAACAGAATATGATAAACTTAAAAATGGAAAACCTTTGAGCACTAAATCAAACATTTTATCTTTATCACCATTTATGGATAAACAATCTTTGATAAGAGTTGGTGGAAGAATTAATTCCTCTAATTATCCATTTGAAAAGAAGCATCCTGTATTGCTTGATTCTTCTCATTATATGACAAGGCTATTGTTTGTGCGCGAACATATTAGTAATCTTCATGCTGGTCCGCAATTGTTGCTGGCTACGCTTAGAGAAACAGTTTGGCCTATCAACGGCAGGAAACTTGCTAGGGGTGTCGTGAAAAATTGCGAGATTTGTGCTCGTGTACGCGGTAAAACACTTTTGCCTAAAATGGGAAGTTTACCAGAAAATCGTGTGTCAGTCGATTTTCCTTTCCAATCAGTAGGAGTCGACTATGCTGGACCCTTCTATATCCTAAATCGGAAGGGTCGAGGTGCCAAGGTTATGAAATGTTATTTGTGTGTTTTTATTTGTCTACGTTTTAAATGCGTGCATTTAGAAGCCGTATCGGATGTATCGAAAGATGCTTATGTAATGACGCTTCGTAGGTTTGTTGCACGTCGCGGCAAGACGGCGGAAGTATGGTCTGATAATGGCCGAAATTTTATGGCAGCTGCAAAAGAGTTGTCAAATTTTCTCAAGCAACAGAACAAGTCCCTATCTGTGATTGCAGCTCAGGAAGGAATTAATTTTAAGTTCATACCGGCTTACGCTCCACATTTTGGTGGAATATGGGAGGCCGGAGTTAAATCCGCGAAATACCACATTAAACGAGTAATGGGAAATACTCATTTATCATTCGAAGAGTTTAGTACGCTGTTGGCACAAGTAGAGGCAATTTTAAATAGCCGACCCCTTTGTACTATGTCCTCTTCACCAGACGATTTACTTTCCTTATCCCCTGGGCACTTTATAATAGGAAGACCTCTCAATGCTCTGCCTTTAGCTGCGTTAGAAGACCACAAGGAGAGATCGCTGAATCGCTACGCCCGACTGGAACAAATACGCCAGCACTTCTGGCGACGATGGCAGCGGGAGTACATTACTGAACTACAACAAAGAACTAAATGGAAGACATCTAAAGTTACACTCAACGTCGGAGACTTAGTTCTGATCCAAGAGGAGAACAATCCACCACTCAATTGGCGTCTAGGAAGAGTTACCCGATTATTTCCTGGACCAGATGGAATCCCACGAGTTGCTGAAGTTCACACAACAAAGGGCTGCATGCGTCGTCCTTTGGTTCGACTGTGCCGTCTGCCGTCCTCTGATTGTTTACAGAGTTGAAGGATTTGAATCCTTCAACGGGGGGCAATATGTTTACGCCTAAATGCGCCTACAGTTTTAACCGCGGCAATTCTCCGTGAATTTATTATTGTTTTTTATTAATATTTTTATTTTGTATTGTGGGTGGGTGTAAAATTATAAATTGTCGTACGTCATTCACTTACATCTCGATCGGCCACCCATACGTATTGCTTTGTAATTCTAACAAAAGGAAACAAGTAAATTAGTCAAATCCTAAATCAGCGTTTTATTGAAGAAAACCAGTGAAACCTCATTCGCACATCTTGCCCAAACAAGAATAGTTATAAGTTTTACAAGACTGCAAATTTGGTTTTTGGTGCGAGTACTTGTATTGAAACCTGAGCAAGCGAAGGATTCTAGGATTGAACCACGAGCGAATAGAATCCTGAGCGTAGCGAGGGTTTCAAGGTACGAGATGCAAAATAACTTTGTAGCCGAGTGAAACACACAATTTTTCACCTCACTACAGCGCGGAAAACGCTAGGTGCAAAAAAACAGCTTAGTTATAAAGTTAGTGTTTCATTTTACAAATTAAAATTACTGCAATTGGCTATTTGACATTTGTATCAATAAATTATGAATTATGTCGGAAATGGTAGTTTATGATTTAACGATAATTATCCAATAGTTTTTTTAAAAGATAATTTGTAAATATTTAATTTTTACAAAATAAATTTGCTATTTTTTATCTGTGTATCTCTGTGTCTGTGATCGTAAGACCCGAAACACCGGCGGCCATGATTGAGCTTCGTGTGACGTCACATTTCACAAAATTATCAAAAACTTTCTGTCAGGTTACAAGATAAAATTTCATTGTTTTGACTTTGACCAACCGTTTTCACGCGAAATTAGAAATTATTGAAGAAAATTATGTTTTTTCTCTTATGAAGCTTTTTCGAGAAAAAAAATATGTAAGAGGTATAAAATAAGCGTTTGTAATTTTTAAAATACTTTCTCGAAAACTGTCAAGTAGCCAGTTGGTAACATTGATGGTTACATTTTTTTTCCATCAGTCAGTGGCTGGCCAGTGCGATTATTCAAAGAAATGAGATTGGCGCACTGACATGAAGTAAGTATTTAATGCATTTTCAGTGGACTTGCGGTATAGAAAAGTATGGAATAGAAAGGTTCGAATTTCAAAAACTCTTTCCACGCTACCGGAAAAAATGCACTTTTCAGTCAGATTTCTAATGACAAACAGAATCTTTCCGAAGTAGTGAGATGAAATAGTAGATTGTTATACAAGGGGCTAAAATTGCCCATTATATACGAGGTAGTTTTACTCCCGAGCTTTAGCAAGGGAGTAAATGATAACCGAGTTTTAATGGGTTTTTAGCGCCGTGTGTTACACTCTGCTTTTCACTACGAATGCGAGAAAATAAAACAATCCAATACAATATGAATTGGTTTATTTTATTAAAAACTAACCCGTTAGTTGCTTTTACGACACCCAAAGGAAGAGAGGGGTTGGTAGTATTATTTTGTTGAGCCCATCACCGCTCTATGCTGTTGGATAGTAAGTATGTGCAGTCTTTCCCTCTATTCTCTTGGGCGTCGTAAAAGGCGATTAAAGGGCTAAAGACTGCATACATCCAACAGCATAGAACGGCGATGGGCTCATCAAAATAATACTACCAACCTCTTTCTTCCCTTGGGTGTCGTAAAAGGCCACTAACGCACTAAAGACTGCACTGCACATACATCCAACAGTATAGAGCGGTGATGGGCTCATCAAAATAATACTTATTACCCCTCTCTTCCCTTCGGTGTCGAAAAGGCGACTAACGGACTAAAGACTGCACATACGTCCAACAGAATAGGGTGGCGATGGGCTCTTCAAAATAATACTACCAACCTCTCTTTTCCCTTGAGTGTCGTAAAAGCGACTAACGGGCTAAAAGCTCACCACCTAAGCGCATGTGCAGACTGTGCAGTTGTTTCTTGCTGAAGCGTGGACTGTGTTGGCGTGGTCTGTGTTGTCCATAGATTCGAATCTATGGACAACACATACATACACATACACATACATACATAGTCAAACATTTGAATGATTACTAATTTTACCATAAACTTTAATAATAACTATCTCAAAAAAGTTGTTGATTTAAGTAAACAGTAATAAGTCTAGTCTTTTTTCATGATTATTCTACATATGACTAAAGACTTTTTCGTTTTTGAAATCTCATTGTCATGTGACAAGCAAAAATTTAAAAAAAAAAATACTTTTTCTCCGAGGGCAAGAAAAGCTATTTTATCCTCGCTCTGGAACGCTACAATGACGGTCATTTTGTGCAAGAGGAGTGAAAAAACTTTTTTTGCATAACTTTCTGAGTAGCCTGGTGGGATTTACACAAGCCAACGTCATTTAGACGAACTTCATTAGGTAAACATTAAAATGACAATTTTAAAATTTCAAAAGCTAATGAATGTACTAGGCCCGTCGTGGTGTGGTGGAGATCTATATGTACCGGGCTGTTACCGCAATAAATATGGCATTAAATTACTGCTTAAATTACTGCGTGAAGTGATGTGGTTACACTAGAGTTTACTTAGATATGTCAATAAATTAGGCGGTAATTATCATTTTTCAAGATGGAGGTTGAAGCTGACTGTGTTGTGTTTTATGAGTGCCAATTATTTTTACATGAATCTATTAAATTCAAATCAATAAAAAACTAAACTCTGAATTCAATTCACTGTTGGATTCATAAACTGGTCGTAGAAAACTGTTCATAAGTTCAAACGCATATCAGTTACTTAGTACTATTAAGGACCATGAGGGATTTTGTATGAACCCCGTCCCCACCCTACAACAGTCATAGGATACGTGTCAATTTGTTCATTGGGAACCGAAGAAACCTAAAGTACCTGTGTTAGTTGCAAAAAGTATTTATTTATAATAAAAAAAAACTTTTATTGTTTTCTTGCTTTAGTTGGAGTTGCTCGAGTGTGTCATGCTCTCTCAAAGTGTCTCTGCGGTGGTGGCATGTACGTCGGGTGGTTACGTTCCCTAAAACATGGTTGAGCGTAGCGATGGCTGATTCACATGTCATACTCGTGAACGGGTGCCGCCTGTGGAGTCTGGTCTTCTGCTCTTGCAATCTCATTTTGTTGGAAAAAAAAATATTCAAAAACAATATATTTTTATAACCTTAATCCCGCGTAGTTGAAGAACGTCGCCATAGTAAAAAAATATCTATCCTACTAGATCCTTCAAATGACACTAATTTCAATGGATGGTGGGAACAAAATTTCCCATAGTCCTTTCACTGGTTCCCGCTCCGGACTGAAATTATTTTTTATATTTATTTATATGGTTTTGGTAATAATTCATCAAAGATTCTTTTTTCTTCTTCAAATCATCTATTGTACTTGGAAATGATTAATTTTGTTTGAACCGACGCCAATCATCATTTTGCTTTCTGTCGGCTATCCCAAAGAGATGGTTCGGATTGAAATAATTCCAAAAATTCGAGAGTTTTTTCATTTGACCACTCCATGTCGGTCGATACGTGCGTCGCCGTTTAGCTCATGTTGCACACTGGAGAAACGGTAGTGTGACCACAAATGCATTAATTACTGCGATAATCTTCTTTGATGTGCGGAAAAAGACTGCCGCCAGCGCTATAGTCTACCGCCATTTGCCATATTGATTGGCATTGTAAAATTATGGCCATAAATCGTGGTTTAAACCTAGGCGTTGTTGAAGTTATGGCAATAATTTTTAACCGCCTCTATGGTCTAGCGGCTAAGCCACCGGTAACAGACCCAGAGGTCCCGGGTTCAACTCCCAGCGGGGGTTGTACTTTGTGTACTCGGTTTGGTTGGTGGTAGGGCTGTTAAGTCCGCCTGGCTAGCTAACCACCATCTTATCTAAGTCTGTCGCCATAACAACGATGTTTATAGCATTGTTGTGTTCCAACAGTTTGAGATAAGATAGCCAGTTCCTCAGTGGTTGAGGATTACGGGTGAAGCGCACTTCCACCCTCGGCCTTATCGTCACTTACCATCAGGTGAGATTGAAGGCCAAGCGCTTACCCGTTCTAGAAAAAAAATAGAAAAGAATAAAAAAAAGCATATTACGGTAGTGTGGCCGTAGCATTAGTGGAGGCGTTTGCCCAACAGTGGACGTCTGTGGACTGATACCTGTATAGTAAACTTGTCAACAATTAATAGGTAAAATATTCTGATTAATCACTCACTTGCCAAATAGGTTGGTTTGTAAATCTTCTAGCGACCCCTTTTGAAAATCACTGCCCGACCGGGAAATTTAACCAAGGACTTACAAGGGCAGGAGTGCTATTTATACTTTGTCTACATGTCTGGCCTCACGTCTGAAACATATTTTATATTAAAAGTAAATGGTACCATCGCATCGCGCATCGTTGTTTGTAAAAGCCATTTCCAAAGGTCTCGGTCTCGCTCAAACTCTCGGAAACTTTGTAGTCGGAAAAAATATTTAAATAACAAAACAAACATTCATTATTTATTAAGGCGGTTCCACATTAGAGCCGTGAATTCACGTGACAATTCACGCGCGAATTCCGGCATGAATTCACGGCACAAGTCGTGGCCTCCACATTCACGGGATGCTCACAGTCGTTCGTAAAACCCGCCGCGAAATGGACGTAGAGGCTGCTGCTGCAATAACTTTGTTTGCTGTGGCAACATACTCTTTAGACGTCCAAAACATTATTAAAAAGCGGCGGAAAAAAAGTAGATGGTGGATGACTGAAATACATCGTTACCGATCAAAGTATAGTCTGGAGTAAACTGTTTAATTTCCTCTTTGGTAAACTAGCACAGGGCCGTGAATGTGGATTTGTATGCGTGAAGGCCGCGCGAACTCTATATCACGGGACAAAACACACGCGCGATCAGATCGGGGAACAGGCGTGAGCGCGCGTGAACCCCGCGAAAACCGTCCACATTCACGTTCACGCCTGTTTACGGAGCTTCACGGCACTAATATGGAGCCGCCATTAAATACTAGCGGCCCGCCGCCGGCGACTTCGTCCGCGTGGACAGTGACGGATTTCCAAAAAAAATATTTCATGCAAATTTTTTCCTGACAATTACATACATACATAATCACGACTATTATCCCCATAAGGTTAGTCAGAGACTAGGCGATGAGGACTGCATTGGCAGTCATCCACCATACTCCGCTTTTCACCAATTCGACGTCACGGGGTACGGGGTCCACGCGAACGAAGTCGCCGGCGGTCTGCTAGCTATTTATATAAGGCGACTGCTAGAAACTACAAGAAACTTCAAGGGCTGGTCAAGTCAAGTGTTTTAGACATGACAAAAATGACAAAAAAGAAGTGCGTGCTTTTTTATTTTTCATTAAATAATTCATTTTATGAATTTTAATTTGATACTTTTGGATAAGTATCTAATTTATTTTAAAACTATAACATAAGAAAAAAATTAAAAGAATTGACTATTAAATAACGATTATTAACAACGCGCGGGCAGCGGTCGGCCGTTGACCCAACCGTCTGTTGACCCATCCGCGTCAGCTGGGCGATAAGTACCTACGTTATTCTGCAATATTTAATAAATATAATAAAAATTTTAATAAATCAAATTTATATATCTATAGCCCAATCAGTAGTAGGATATTGCATAACGGTATGGGGAGGTGCTTCAAAGATGAAATTTTTGGAACTTGAAAGAAGCCAGCGCTGTTTACTCAAGGTTATGCATTTTAAACCATTCAGATACCCCTCTGAAGAACTTTATCCGTCTTATTACAAAAACGTACGATAGTCTGAGCTTAAACCAAGACTAGATGGTCTCGACTTAGTACGGTACTAACAGTTAGTACCGGACTAAAATCACACCTTATTACAAAACGAAAACCATCCGTGGACCAGTTAGTACCGCACTTAGTCTTAGGTTTGAATGATATCCACAGAGAATAAACAAAAAATGTCAATTTTTCATTCGTTCACACAAACATCATTCACTCCACCGTTTCGTTTTACTGGATGTTAATAATTTCTGTAGAGTTTTTTTACATAAATAATTATTAAACAAGATAAAAATAAGTCATAAATAATCATAATCTATTTTGTATTGTATTTTCATCCGTTAAAAATGCAAGACTTAAACTTTCATCATAAATTTTTTCAAATTAAGTTTTTCATTAAGAATTTTAGCGTGAAACGGATTGCAGGTAAGTAAACAAACAATCTATGAAGTACCTATCTACCTAGTCATATTAACATCATAGGATAGGCCATTGGCCTCCTAAATCTATAAAAGATAATTTTAACAGCGTCCAATTGTGAGGTTTGGCATTTTCTTATGTGGCTTGTAATGTTTTCTATACTTGTAAGGCCATGGGAGCGACAGTAACGGCCGCATTGCATACTTGGCTGGCAGACGAATTGAGTACCTGGTGACGTTGGAGGAGTGCAGCGCTTTGGTAATAATAATGTTTAGTTATTGAGCTAACTGGTAAAAGCCGATCAGATGGGGAAGTCGAGTGAACGTGGAAAAGCATGAAGCTGTCAGCAAAATCCAATTTGCCTATATGAGGAACTATTACTGTGACATGGAGTGGCAAAAAGCCACCTTCTCCTGAGGATTTAGAAGTAATTTCAATTGCTCCTCACGACTTAGTCAGAAGAAAATGACTATGCTATGATAGTGATGCAGTGGTAAATAAAACATATTTATTTAGGTATGTAACATAGGTATTTTTATTAAAATTTAAATATGAACAAAATAAGTAATATTTATAATATGTAGTAGTAATTGTTAAAATTTGTAGGTACCTACATATCTTAATTTGATTGTTTTAGATTTCGAATGTTGCATTAACAATTCCTGCGTTAAGTGCTGACCCTAAGCCTTGCACTAGTTATGATAAAACTGACTCAATACCCGTCAATTTCAATGTGGAAAACACAGGCCACCATGTTGTAGAAGTGCAAAGTAAAATTTTTGATTAAAAATACATACAATATTATCATTATAAATAATTACAATCCAATACTTCCAGAAGATTATGTGCATGCAAGTTTTAATTAATGTAAGTGAAATTTTGTATATTGTTTACAGAGATATCAAACAATGAGGGCGTTGAAAGTAGTGCCAGAATGATGATAAACCATAATATTGAATTTGAAACTACTATTTGAATTATATTTGAACGATTGAAACTGGCAAAACCAAATCAAAGAAAAAATCTTGCACAATAGGTATTTAGACACAGTACTTTCAAATACTTATTATTGTAGTACTTTTTACATGAAATAAATTGACAACATTATTCTATTTTGTTTTACAGAAGTGAAGACATGCAACAATTAATTGTACAAAGCCATACTGATCTTAAAAACAAACAGTTAGAAAATATGGAAGCCGAGCACAAATACATCATTACAATAGCCAAATAAAAATAATAGAATTAGAAATATCTTTATTGGAAAATAAAACAAACACTAACAATTAAATTTAAAAAGACTTTTACCTACTTAGTTTTAGTTACATAGTAATTTTATTTTTCTGATTCTTTTTAAACACAAGATAAAAATAAACTTTTTATGAGTATGACACAGTCTTATCATATTGTTTTTATTGATAGTACATAAATGTTTCGCCTACTATCTTGTTCACACTTTTCATTAATTAAATATGCTTGCTATAAGTAGTATTCAAATATACTTTCTTAGATACTCAAACATTCTGTTTTAAACTATTGTAACATGTACTTATTTTGTGGGTGTCCAATCATTTGACAAAAAACAAATAACAAATTTTCATTTGACAAATAAAATTTGACAAAATTATACTTGATAATTTTATTATTTTACAAACTATTGTTTAATAAACTACTCATTAGACAATATATTTACTAAAAAAAATTTCATTATCCTAAAACATTATTTCACAAATTGATTATTTTTTAAACATGTTAGTTGGCAAAACAATATAAAGCATAAATAACATTTAACAAATACTAGCTGCCCTACTCCTGTAGGTTACATGATAAGTTAGATATTTAAGACAATCGCGAAGCAGAGCATAGCGATTGTCTTAAATTTCGAGGTTATTTTTTTTATTAGACAACAGAAATACTAGCTGACCTACTCCTGTAGGTCACTTGATCGGTTAGAAATTGCTTACATCCTTGCTTATATAATATATCATACCTAATATACCATATTAAGTATTTGTAAAATCACCAATTTGGCAAACGAATTATTTAGTCAAGTGAATATTATTAAAATAATATTTTAACAGTAGAAATATTTCCTAAGTAAAACATTTGCGAAACCTGTATTATGTCAAATGATTATTTTTAAAGTAATATGTTTGCGAAGAGAAAGTTTGTCAAATGATTAGTTTTTCAAACATTGTTTGTAAAATGATCTTTTGTCATACGTTTTTTGTTAAACAATAGTAAACCTATTTTGTGGCTGCCTATTTTGTTGTTATTATTATTAGGTAGGTACCTATATTATGTATGACTGCTTTTGAACTGTTAAAATTATGTTTAATATGGGTTTATTAAAAATGTCTTATTATAACTGCTTTCTCTTTATTTTCCCCGTACTGAATTTAGAGCAATTTGTGGTAGGTAGGTAGTTAGGCTGCCTAGATGGAGAATGCTCAATGCTATCTTTCTTGTCACTATGTCCAAATCTTCAGGTCAGCATCACAAACCACCTAAAACATAAAATTTTAAACACTTGAAAAAAGACGACAACCTCAGGCGGGAATCGAACCATTTTTCGTCTTTTTTCAAGTGTTTAAAATTTTACTTAAGTATATTTAAGCGTTAATAAAACGCTAAATATAAAACATTAATTCACCTAAAACATACATAATTTTTTACAAGATAATAAGTATGTTACATAATGCCGTCTGTATTTGGTCTGGCATGTAATTGTAATAAAACCATGACATAAAATTCATATATAATAACAATTAGTTACTGTACATTTATTGAAGAAAATCCATTTTTCTGTTGATGTACGAGTATAACTGACCTCCATCTGCACACATTTTTTTCACTTATGTGAGTGCAATCAATTGCGCCTGTAGGGAAATTGGCAAAATTGCGGAAGTTCTTCTAAGGTTGATGGCATTTTAATAAACCTATTAGCAGCTATTTTCTAACACCTTTGGCTTATAACGGATTGCGACACCATGTAAGTTCGCTGCATCATCTTGTATCTACAATAAAACAATAAAAATAATTAGGTACTTACATAAGTTACCTACTGTGTTTTTTGGGAGTGTCATTAGCATCAATCAAGGTTATATTTACTTACTTCATGCCGAGCCCAGTTGCGTAATGCGCGAACTACCTGTAGTTCAGCAATCAGTGGGCATCCTCGAGGATCGTGAGTCAAATGTTAGCGTAACATTTCCACGACTAAAGCACCAAATCGTTTGGTAAATCTGTACATAATTTAAAGTCGTTATCACTTAATTCGAAGGGATTAATTCGTTGCTGACGCCGAACAGGTCGTCGGGATGTTTCCAGCATTATCTAAGTCTTCAAATCAATCAAGTCTTTAATTATATTTTCCAATAATCTAAATACAACGATATCATAAAATCAAAGTGACGTTTGTGTCAAAGTTTTTGAGGTTAGTACTGAAGTTAGTCTGCAGATAAACTAGGGGTCACGTCAGTTTATCTTAGAACCATAGATAGTCCGCGACTAAGAGAAAAACTTGATCTTGTAATAACGTTTACGTTGGTACCTGACTTAAGTCTAGAACTAAGTCCAGTACTTTATTTAGATCTCGTTTTGTAATAAGACGGTATAAGTTTAGCCAACTCCAATCAGTCCGAAAACTGTATCTAATAGCCACAGTATTGCGTAGACATAAATTAACACCGTTTATAACTAGCCCTCTCAGCAAACGAAGAAGTTACACAGTTATTAAAAGGAAACTAAATAAAACACATTTTGCTCAGCGACAATTCGTAGAACAATCTGCTCACGTATATAACAAATTAAATAAACAACTAAATATATACCAACTTAACTCACTCAAATGCAAAGAAGTACTATCTACGTAAATGGCTCTTAACAATATCTTATGACGATGCAGAAGATCTCCTGAAATATAACTCATAACCATAAACAGACTCACTATTTTCAATTATATACTAGCATAGACTACAGAATATAGGTATATTTACATAGGCAATTTTATTAATTAATTATAATTTTTAGTTCGTATTTAAAACATAAAGTTATCATAATGTTTAAACACATTTACAACTACACATACACACTCACACACACTCACTCATACTTACACACACACACGCACATACACACACACACACACCCCCACACACACACACGCTTACAACACACTCAATTCATGCAACTATATATAATTATATAAAATAAATAAAGTTTTATATTAAAGTCTCTCATAATAAAAAGTCAAATGTAAATTTATTCATATATTGTAATTAAAGTACTGTACTAGTTAAGGAAGAGTGGGATCTCCTGAAACAGGTATTATTTTTTAAATTATACTTAATAGGATGGTTCCAACACTTGTATAAACAAATTGTCAATATTAGTTACGTGAATAAAGATATTTTGAATTTTGAATTTTTGAATTTTGAATTTTATGTCATTTTTGTCATGTTTAAAATACTTGACCTGACCAGCCCTTGAAGTTTTTTATAGTTTCTAGCAGTCACCTTTTATAGAAGATTCATTTTAGTGTTTAAGTTAAAGTAAAGCTTTCCTAGAGCTTTATTTTCTTTGTCAAACCGTATCGCGTAGCGGTGAAAGAATACTACTACCCCTTCGCTTCCCTTGGTTGTCTTAAAAGGCGACTAACAGACTAAAGAATGCTCATACATCCAAAAGCACATAGCAGCGATGGGCTCACCACCTGTCACGCACATGTGCAGCCGCTATTTGGTGAAAAGGACTATGGTAAAGGACTGCTTTTGCTGTCCTCATTGCCTAGTCTCTGACTAACCCTTCGGGGATAATAGTCGTGATATGTACGTATGTAAGTAAGTACGCGCTCAATTTCTGTGACACCGCTACGACTAGATATTATAGTTTTACAACTCTAGTTAGAATTTCAATAACTTAGTTCTTGAACTATTGTCAGTTCACTTCATCGGTATTCATGAGATGGGAACTGGAGAGCTTCTTATTTTGCAGATAAAGCAAATCGTGAATTTCTTTTTGGTGTTATATTCGCAAAAAAAAACTACGTAAAGTTTTTATTTCAGTAAGCTTTATCTCGGAACCGTTTCTTTAAGACCCGTTTCAAGTTTCGCGCTCCGTTATTATAAGTATCCCATAGAATAAAAACTAAAGCATAGAAGGAGTCCAAACGGGACTCGTATATAGTTGTCCTCTTTTTTTTCAAATAGGCCATAAACATTAAAAGAAAAGAGACAAAATAAGTTAAAAAAACGTCAAATGACTAGCGAAAAAAAAAACTGGTCATCATTTATGATAAAAAATTTCAAAAGCGACCTATATAAATGTAATTCGAATAATGACCAAAAAGAGTTCTGAGAAGTAACCAGTTTGCCTGTGGTCTACGGCCTACGACCGGTGTAACTCAGTCGAAACGTCGGGTATAAAATGGAATCAAAACGCCTCTGTGGTATATTCTTTGTCTGTGGTGTAGTGGGTAAGAGTGCCACATAACCCGAAGTGGCCTCGGTGTACGCAAAAGATTGAAGCATTTTGTTTTACTTATAAATATTAACAAAATTTTTAGAAAATAATGAGGGCTACTATACTTGGCGCAGATTCTAATATGGTGGATAAATATTCAACATTTTCTACGTTGTTTAATCTGAATAAAAGTATGCCCTCTTTTTTATCGCGTGCTAGAAATTCGCCCATCGTGTGCATAACGTCTGTCAGAGATGATATAATATAGTTAATAATATCAGGGCGAATGATTTGTGTTTGATTTTATGATTCTTTTAGGGATACATTTATTCATTGGCGTCCCAAATAGATTGACAATAACAATAATAGCCGCTTAATTTTTATTCGTCTAAAAAAAATTAAGAATGACTTCCACCCATGGAACTTAAGTACTTTCCCCAAGAAACCTATGTGCAAAAGTTACAAAAAAAATTCGACTTCCCATACTATTGTCGTCAGCAGATCGGACAGTTTTGTATGGGAGGTCGAAATTTTTTGTTATTTTTGCACATAGAATATTATTCTGTGACATAGGTCTTGTTTTTTCTTGTTATTTTTTTTTCTTGTTGTTTGGTCTTGTTTCTTGGGGAAAGTTGTTCAGTTTCATGGGTGGAACTCACTCTTAACTTTTTTAGGCGAATAAAGGTGTTTATGCTTGAATAATTATGATTTATGAACCGTGTGGTAGAGCGGCTTACTTAAAGAATACTAAAACCCCTTCGTTCCCTTAAGGTGTCGTAAAAGGCCTTTAACGGACTAAAAACAGCACATACATCCAACAGCGATGTACAGTCACGAGCAAAAATATGTAAACAATTGTAACTCTTAATACAATGGAATAAGAGTCAAAGTGTATACATATTGGTGCTCGTGACTGTACATGTGCTTACCTATCACGCTGAGCACATGTGCAGTTGTAATTTGGCGAAACGTGGACTATGGCAGTGGACTCCTTCTGCGGTCCTCATTGCTTGCTTGGTCTCTGACTAACTTTTTGGGTATAATAGCAAGGGGGTGTCACTCCGCAGTTTAGGTAGGTTCGTTTGGCGCGCCTCCCAGACAGGCCGCAGGCGTATGGCAGTAAAGGTTGCTGCTAGCCGACGCATGCTCCACGTCGCGCTTCGTCGCTTAACTCGTAATCTCTACGCGCGCGCGTAAACCCTACGCTCTGTGACGTCACAACGTCAAATCCATATCGAGTCAGCGTTGCTTAACGGAATATGAACGCTCGGGTCACACGATAAGTTTCAATTTTGCGTGAAAGTCGTTAGAGAGTGAACCTTCTGTACCTAGTACTATTAGTTATTCTGTGATAATAGTCGTGAATCTCAGTATGTGTATCACATGTGTATGTACCTTTTTTTTCTTTGTTTTAGTCGGAGAAAATGCTTCTCTGCACTGGCATGAGGCCTCGAGAGGAAAGTGAGACACCCCATGCACTGTCCGGGGCTGGAACCCATATGTCCCCACCCGCCCCCCCGTGGGGGAAACGGGTGAGTAAGGACATACGGGCCCGACCCGGTAAAAGAACCGACATCTGCCACCTGTAGCATAGAGAGGCGCCGCGGTACCTTGGTACAACCCGCGAAACGCCTCATGCTGCGGACCCAGTTAGACCTGGGTCCCCTGCACCACCGGGAGCAGTCTGGCAGATACAGACTGCTCCCCAAACGGGAGGAGGGCTCGTGCAATGCAGCCTAGTGCTCCTTAACACTAGGCCGCGGCCCCCCTAGGGGGGGAGGAGGTTTCCCTCGTCCCCCCCCCTCCGCTTCTTCCCTGTGTGGGACCGCGGCCCCACGTATGGGGCCGCGGTCCCACACAGGGAACATGTGTATGTACCTGATTCATAGGTCGTTAACCTTTTGTTTATACTAAGTTGATTTCTCTAAGTTAGGGGCGTGTCAATAAACATAACACAACCATCCGACTATAATTAATTCCTGAAGGACGTTTGCTACATGTCACGCCAAACGCGTCCCAGTGCAAGCTTGCTGTTCGGTGTAGCGCGACTTCGCCTCTTGATACTTGAATGGAAGCCATTTTTATTTCGATTGAAAGAAAACCTACGCACGAGTTTATCGTTTCAAAAATTATATGTGTATGTATGTTTGCGGTGGTTGGATTGGAGAATACAGCTGGATGGCGACCACCTTAATACCTATTTCTGTGCCAACCAGCATTGTTTTACATTGCAGCGTTATTCTTTTTTTTATTTTTATTTATTGGTTTACCAACAATTGTTACACTATTTCGTTCTTATTCAACAAAAAATAAAACTTAATTTAGGTATTAAGGCAAGTGTACAATTAATAATAGGTAAACACCACATGCATAAATTTAAAACAAACATTCACTTTCACGCACCTAGGAGGACCTTTAAAGCAGTAGTAAAATTACTGGGCTTTCTGACCCACTCAGAGACACTAATTAACATTAACCCTTAGCACCTACGATTTTTAATTGCAAATTCCATTGTAAAAAGTCTCTAATTAGGTATAACATACTAAGCACTGATTACACTTTTAACCTTTCACGTTCCACGTTATACAGTTAGTATAAAAAGGTATGTGTAGTATAGTATGCCTTTAATAGGTAGTTAGCGTTAATCCCCGTCTAATTGTGTGTATAAGAACTGATTGTTGTTACTAAGCACTTTGGTACTTTTCAGTCCGATAATTTCCAGATTCTTAACAATATCGTGTGCTCTCTCAAAGTGCCTCTGCGGTGGTGGCATGTGCGTCGGGTCGTTGCGTTCCCTAAAACATGGTTGAGCCACAGAATAACTAATAGTGCATACTACCGGTTGAGCGAAGCGATGGCTGATTCACGTGTCATACTCGCGATCGAGTGCCTCTTGTGGAGGCTGATCTGCACTTGCAAAATTATTTTTATTATTGGTACCTAGTCATAGTCTTATTTTTTTACTAATCTAGACTGTTAGATTGATTATTTAACATTAGAATAGAATAGAATAATAATAGAATAATAATAATAATAATATCTTTATTTAAATACGCTTACATCTATAGTTTACAAAGAGCTCTTAACTAATAATCAAAAGTAAATTAAATTCTGTTGCCTGAGCTAGGTAAACCCTGTTTTTAGGCGAATGTGGGCTTAGGCTAAGTTTAATATAAATCGAAACATAAATGAATATAACAGGTTCCTTATACGCTAAATTACAATCTAATATAAAGACATAAACAAAATAATAATAAGTTTTTTTAAATAAGCTTTTAAGTTTTACACAGAAATAAATAAAACAAAATTACCTAACAGCGGTCATTAACCCCTCCGTATCGTCGTAGGTCAATTTTTGTAGTTCTTCCTGTACAACCTTTCTGCAGCTGATAGTGTTTAACGGATAAATATAACACTTATCATTAATCCTGTTGTACAGAAAGGGTCCTAAGAAAATAAAGAACCTCGATGAGAAAGCGCATTTTGTACCTTTGAGATAAGTGCAAACCATGTCCTTCCCCCTTTTATTAGTAATTTCAGTGCTGTAAGGAAGAGCCGTGTGCTGTTTTAGTATCGTGCTTTTTATAAATAATTGCCGAACTGTTAAAACTTTACAGGATTCATATAAAAGATGAGTAGGGTATAGATAAGGACGGAAAGTGGACACCTTTAGGATTGATGTTGAGGATATTGATGAAACCCTGTTTTTTATTAATATTATTGTTTTTTTTTTTAATTTTATGTTATTGTCGTTGTGTTTCAAATACTTATTATAATATGTTTTTAATTTTGTAATAGAAAGTGTTCTCTATGATAGGGAGGGCATTTTTAGGGTTCCGAACCCAAAGGGTAAAAACGGGACACTATTACTAAAACTCCACTCCACGTCCGTCCGTCAGTCCGTCTGTCTGTCACCAGGCTGTATCTCATGAACTGTGATAGCTAGATAGCTGAAATTTTCACACAATGATGTATTTCTGTTGCCGCTATAACAACAAATACTAAAAACAGAATAAAATAAATATTAAAAGGGGGTTTCCATACAACAAACGTGAAATCGCGAAATGGCTTGGCTTGGCCGGCTTTTTCAATTTTGTTTGACGCTGTAAAAGAAAGGGAGAAAACCTATTATTTTGCCCTTGCTGAGTTTCTTGCTGGTTCTTCTTAGTACAAGGTCGCCTGCTCTATAGATTTACGAACCAATGGAGTAATGACATTCATAAGTGCTTTAGCCTAAACTGAATAAATTATATTGATTATTGATTCTAGTAGCATAAGATCTGAAGCTCGGCAGCGCGCGCATGATGCCCTCGGACTGCGGTAGCCGTTTTCATCAGGTCGCACATAGAATAATAACGCATAGAACGATAGTCTCGTATTAGAAAACTGTCATGGTGTGAGGCAAGAAAAAAATGGATGTAGGAGTAAGTTACATGTACTATTTCGGCGACACGCTCACAAGTGTACAAGTAATGTTGCTAGAGGAATCAGATTTGCCCCAAAAGTAAGGAAATTGCAACTGATGATTATAGATAACTTTAGATTATTAGTACAAACGCGGGCCGTTTCGGTACCAAGCCAGTATGGCTTGGTTTTACTGGCCTCATTTATCGTGCGTGTTCTATGCGTTATTACTCTAAGAGGTCGCATGCTCGTTTGCAAATAAATTATGTTTCATTAGTTATTAGCGGTGTTATTCTGTGACCTGATTCGATCTGCCAGTATCAAGATCGTGGGGCCGTCCACACTGCACTCTGGTACGTGAATTCCCCAAAGCCTAATCGCTTCATTTAGCTGACACGTCATAATTTACGATATGAAACGAGTGCTATCCGCGCTAATATATTGTTCGGACAATTAATCCTTTGTTATTAAACTTGCAGCAAATTGCATTTGGCACAATTTTGTTTCAGCTCAGCTTTAAACCCTATAAATAGGTTGTTACAGCCATTTTTGCCGCAACGCGAGAGCGGTAATGAAAATAACATTTCTGGAGTTTTAACTTAGAAAGGTGGCTGAGAAAATTGTGAGCGAAAAACAAGTTTGAACAAGAAATTCGCTGCTTTTTTTATTCATGAATCAGGTGAGATTATGGTAATTTATTGGAGGTTCCTTGAAATCTCAGAACAAGGCACTAAGCCTGTGTTTCTTATGTATTGAGGAGAAATGAGGAATGTCGCAAAATTTATTTAATTTTAGGATTCCGTACCTCTTAAAGAAAAAAAAGTTATCAGTCATCTTTTTTCCTGTTTTTCTGTGCATGTGTCAAAATAGAATAATTGTAATTATTATCCTATCAAAATGCTGATACGAAATTATCAAGATTTTAGCTT
Source organism: Scoparia ambigualis (assembly GCA_963921215.1). Classification (NCBI taxonomy): domain Eukaryota; kingdom Metazoa; phylum Arthropoda; class Insecta; order Lepidoptera; family Crambidae; genus Scoparia; species Scoparia ambigualis. The sequence continues at coordinate 5,259,963 of OY992516.1, forward strand.
ATTAGAATAAAAATACACAACTTTGAAAAGTTGGGTTATTAGGTTATTCCACTTATCCCCGTCGAGTTTCCCTATTAATGGGGATTTGTAGATTTTTCTTCTATAATCCTCATTACCTGTTTCTTGCGATCATGGAGGCTCGCAGTCTTGGCGTGTTGATAGATCATAGGCTCAAGTTTCACAACCACGTCGTTAAAACTGTTAAAATTGCTTTTATAGGCTCAGGGTCTTGTATCAGGTCCGAAACTATTTAAATATAAACATTAGAATAAACCTTTGTGAGTCCCTGATACTTTCTAAGCTTAATTATGCTGACACGGTTATAGGTGGGTGTATGTTTACCTATTCCAAGAATATTGTTTTCTGAGGTTTAAGCGAGCACTACACATTGAAATGAAACACTTTGTTACGTAAAAAAGTGTTCTATTCCAAGAAATTAATTCAACGTGTACAAAATGCCTGTGCTTGGTTTTGTTTTACTATCCCACGTAGAGCTCATGTTACTCCGTATCTCAATCTGGGTAATCTTATGACTATGGAGACCAGGCGTTCCCTTTATTTTGCCTGTCTTCTTTTTGGTGTTGTGCAAACACGAATGCCATCGTACCTTTTCAATAAACTTAAATTTTCTCAGCGTGAAGTGAGGACAGCTACCCTTCTTATCTGCCCAAGGCACAGCACCGCTGCATTTCGTGGTAGCTTTCGATACGCTGCCACGAAGTGCTGGAATAATATACCTCCACCGCTACGTAATTCCCTATTAGTAAAATCTTTTAAGTTAAATTATAAAAAGTATCTTTTAGAAATGCAAAAGCTTAAAAACTGACTGTTGCTGTGTCAGGTTTATTGTCCTACGGTTTTAATTTTTATTTTCATACAAATATTTAAACAGCTTACATTTATAGCAGAAACTGTATTTACATTTATTTATTTATTTTATAAATGGGGTAGGGTAATGTAATGTTTTTTGAAGTATTGTTGGAGAGTTTTAGTTTGATTGATATTGTTTTAACTAGAATGTTTTGATATTATGTTTTTATTGTTCTTAATTTTACCTTTTAGAATTATTTTTCATAGGCAAAGTCAGTCACAGAAAACAGCATATTATATGCTATATTATGCTGTTTTCTGTTGTTCTCTAGGTATCCGCGGATGATCAGCGTCGGGGCACCTTTTGGTGTCTTGACTAATGCTGAGTGGATACCTTTTCTGTGTCACAATAACATAGTTTTGTTTAAAATTATATATTTACATGTATGTGTGTGACACGAATAAATTATTTTTATTAATTCAATAATTCATTAATTAGTGGAGAAATGAAGTGCATAAATCCCCAATGCTTTAAAAAAAACTCGCAAAACTTATTTTGTAATCACAGCAGTCTTTGTGCTTAATAATAATCATTAATTTCTTTTGTTTACATTTATAATCATTAACTAAAAGTTTTGTAAAATTTTTCAAAAATAATAAAAATAAAGTTACTTTGTTGTAATTTACTGTTAAATTTTGCGTAGCCTTGTCTTCTCCTATTTCTTTAAACTTTAAAAATACTGTCTGTCGTTCTGTAATCTCAATACTTTACTTGTCTCTCTCGACTTTATTTTTATAAATATTTATCTTCTGTGTCGTGACATAAATATATTACACTTGATTGAAGATAACAGACAAACTGTGTTACTTACCTGTGAACTTACCGCAGTTTGTTTAATTGTACCGTACCTAGTTATTTATCTGTTGAATTGTTAAGAGACTGCTGTGATTACAAAATAAATTGTTCGTATTTTATTTTTAAAGCAATGGGGATTTATGTAAGTAGGTAGGTACTTCATTTTTCCACTAATCCCCATCATGATCGCAAGAAACAGATAATTCTAAAAAGAAGAGTCTACAAATCTCCATTAATGGGGAAATTCAATAGGGATAAGTGGAATAACCCGAAAAGTTCATTTGTTAAAAAAAAATGTTTTAATACTTGCAGCCATTGATCAAGTGCGGGCATCATAAAGCTTTCGAGAAATTGACGATAACGATTTCCACTATTATAGCTTAAACAAAATTAAAAGTTTCTCAGACCTCCTATGCGTTTTTCGGAATGAAAAAAAATGCAACACATTATTAGTAGAGGATCCGAGTATACAATGACCTTTGCCGGTTAATGGATAAAAAGTATTTTATATGTTAAAAAATATATTGCGAGTGACTGGCTGAAAATTTCAGTCCAGTATATGATTAATTAAATATTTAAAACTTATTTTTTTAAACATTGCACTGGTTTGGATAATAGATAAATTACATAGATACCAATCGCAAGTATGAAGCCTATAGAATATGCAAACGTTAGGTTGACTATTTTTTCCCGTCAAAACATTGGGTAGGCAGGTGTAAACAGGTAAGTCAATATTAGTAATTTGCAACCGTCTGGTAAAATAAATAAAATTTATGTTTATAAAAAGATAATCTCATTACAAACACACACACACACCAAACCAGTGCAACGTTAATTTTTTTTTTTTTTTATATTAAATTAATCATTATAGGTACTGGACTGAAATTTCTCCGCCAACCTACTCGCGATATATTTTTTAATATATTAAATTTGATATAAAATACTTTTCATCCATTAACCGGCCCGGTGAAGGTTGTTCTATACTCGGATCTTAGACTATATGTAGATAAAAAAGTGTGTTGCATCCGTAAAAGAGAATGCTCCTATAGCTATATTTTTCTTTCAATTTATTTTATTACTTACTTTTCATTATAGTCCCGTAAATGAGCCATCTTATGGCATATTATATCATATATCTTTGAAAACCCAAACGTGTAAGATTTGTATTGCTTAATTTTAAGCAGGTAATAACTAGTGTACAAATTAAAGATAAGAATGTGAATCCTGTGGACACCACTGTATTTCTAGGCATCACGTTGGATGCCAAGCTTCAGTGGGGCCCACATATAGCTAAATTGTCGAATAGACTTAGCTCTGCGGCTTATGCAGTAATGAAGATCCGTCAGTTAACTGACGTTGATACAGCTAGATTAGTTTATTTCAGTTACTTTCATAGTGTAATGTCGTACGGCATTTTACTGTGGGGAAATGCTGCCGACATTCAAACCATCTTTGTGCTGCAGAAGAGGGCTATTCGAGCAATATATCCTCCTGAGACCCCGGGTATCACCTATGATACTAAGACAAAAAATATCTTTTTGCTCCATCTAGCGGTATATGCCTGAACTATCTAACAAATCGTAAACTAAAAAGCAACACCTGTCATTTAAAAGTTATTGAGATTAGATTTGACACTTTTAGATGTCGATGTCTAACGATTCAATTTATAGTTTTTTCGAACACCAGGATGGCTGTTAACCAACGAGGTAAATAATTGTATTAACTAGGTTTTGATGGTTTTTATGATTGTTTTTAATCAATAAGATGTTGATTGTTTATTTTAAGTATTAAAAATGATAAAATCTCCATGTTTAAATGATTCACAAACCAATATTTTTACGGTATCACGCATGATACTTTGGGCACTCAACACATAAAATTCGTTGTTTTTTTAGATTTGAGAGATAACCAAATAGTGGAGTTCTTGGTGAACTTGGATGTCTCTGACTGCGAAGATATTGATGAAGACCAAGTAAATGAAGACCTGCAAATCATCTTGGAACCTATTGACGAAGATCAGGTGCCTTTTGTATCTGAGTCCGAGTGGGAGGAGTCGGACGAAGAGCCCCTATCCAGGTTTGCTGATTCATGTCGTAGTGGTGTTTATCAACGAGCTATTAAGCGACCTATGACATGGATTCCCTCAGACATCTTCGACAATGCGCAAGATACCGATCCGCCATTAGAAGAACAGCCTTTACTCAAAAGTTCTCATGAATACTTTTCCAGGTACATACATCCTACTTTTTTTAATGTTATTTCATCTTGCACAAATATTTCTAGCGTCAACAGGACTGGTAAATCGGTAAATACGACACCTGAAGAAATTAGATCCTTTATTGGTTGCTCAATGGCTATAGGTATTCTGGGTCTGCCTAGGATTAGAATGTTTTGGGCAGCTGAGACAAGAGTGAAGATCGTTGCCGAAACAATTACACGTAATAGAGACTTTAACATCAGATCGAATATTAAAGTTGTAGACGATCATCACGTTTATCCAGCCATGAGAGAGGCTGATAGATTTTGGAAGGTTCGTCCGATAGTGTCTCAAATTGAAAAGGCTTGCAGAGAAAATAAAAGAGAAAAATGTGTAGCTATCGATGAACAAATAATTCCTTTTACTGGTAAATGCAAGCAGAAACAGGTTGTTAAGGGAAAACCAAATCCTGAAGGAATTAAAGTATTTTTGATGGCCAATCCTAATGGCCTTCCTCTAGATTTGTAATTGTATGAAGGAAAAGGTACATCAATTGATTCTGTTTTACGTCCACCTCCAGAGAAAATGGACTTAGGAGGTCGTATTGTCCTTAAACTTGTTGATACCCTCCCAAAGAAAACGTCTATTTATATTGACCGCTATTTTTCTTATATACCTCTGTTAGACAATTTAGTAGATAGGAACCTGCATGGAACCGGCACCCTCATGAAGAATCGAGTGCCTGAATACTCACACTCTAAAAATAAAAAGAAAACGGGTTTACTGAAATCGGATAGGACCTTACAACAAAACGGCAGAGGGAGCTATGACTGTATCGTGAGGCAGGACAAGAAAATTGCTGTTGTAAAGTGGCTCGATAGTAAGCCCATCCATGTCGCATCCACAGAGAGTGCAGTCCAACCTCTGGGAACATGCAGACGCTGGAGTAAAAAGGATCAGCCGTATTTAGATGTACCACAGCCAGTAGCTATCAAAAAATATAATAAGTTCATGGGAGGAATAGACCTCTTGGACAGAATTATAGGAAAATATCCTATGCGCGGAAGAACTGGGAAATGGACAGTAAGAGCAATATTTCATTTTTTGATTTTGCTGCTACTTCAGCATGGGTAGAATACCGACATGATGCCATAAAAAGCGGGCTTTGTCGGAAGCAAATAATGCAGTACCTGGATTTTAAGATGGACTTGGCTAAAAATCTAATTTACGGCGGAGATATGCCAATGATATTACAGTGCGCAAGTCCCAGTCTGGATCGCCTTACGCGCAACAGTCCACGTCTAAGTCCTAGGCCATTTATGTGTGCTGAAAGAGAAGATATACCGGAATCCTCTTCTAGAAAACGGAGACTTGTTGAACCAATGCCTTGTTGAACAATGACTTGTTGAACTGCAAAAAGGATGAAGGACGCACAACATTTACCCATTTGTTCCAAAGGGAAACAAAACAACCGATCTAAGTGTCGGTTCAAAAGTTGTTCTCAACTAACTTTTGTAAAATGTTCAACTTGTAACTTATTTTTGTGCTTTAATGTCAATAGAAACTGCTTTTATGAGTTCCACACTTCAAAGAACTATTCTGAATAAATCATAGAATTTGTCACATTTTGGTTTCATTCAGACCCATAATATCATGGGTGATACCCCCTACTTTAAGGCTCTGGGGCGTAAGGGATTTTTTTCATTATTTTTCTCTTAACGTAAATAGTCCAAAAAACACCTATACCAAAAATTAACAAGATCCGACAAAATTTTACACTCTGGGTCTCAGGAGGATATAACATACAGGCTGGTGACTATCTCAGAGAGAGATTTAAGGATATAAGTATAATGACAGTTGCATCACAATATATTTATGAAAATCTTATGTATGTTCATAAAAATGTTGAAATGTTTTCAAAAAACAGTGATATTCACAAATTAAACACTAGAAGTAAGAACAAATTAGCAGTGCCTTATACTAGGCTCCATAAAATAAATAATTCTTTTAAGGGTCTGTGTGATTATACAACAAAGTACCAAATGATATTCAGAAATTAGATCTTGATAAATTTAAAATCAAAATCAAAGAAAAGCTTTATAAAAAAGCTTATTATAAAGTGTCGGATTATACAGAAGACAAAACAGCTTGGGTCTGAAATGCTCCAAGTACTCCAACAGATATTTCTAATTGTCTACAATTAATTTATATGGAGCCCCATATTTAATTAAACTATTTACATTCAAATTCATATTTTGTATTTTGTGACCTGGTAACGACATATAAATATATATTTTTTGTGAATGTCGTTGCTTCTGTGCGCTGTGGTTTCTTGCGCCCGTTCTTTGCCACAGTTAAAAAATGATGTCCTGAATGGGTGGTAGGTTAAAAAATATTTGGACATTTCAAAGTACTTATTAATTGAGTTTATTGAATAAATATATTTTGACTATTGACTATTTGACTATTGACTATTATTATTTGGTGGGTTTTAACGACTACCATCTTGCAATAACCGGAACCAACGGCTTCCCGTGCCTTCCGGAGCACGAAGGAGCTCGAGAACATTTTAATTTTGTCACTAGTGACATGATACTGCAAAAATTGCTTAACGGGGACTTAATCGCAAACCGCCTCTAGTCATCGAGCTCCTCAAATTCCTTCAAGATTAACAAATTCAATCTTAATCTAAACCGTGTAGCGTAACGGTGAAATGGCTTTTAATTCACCATTTTACTAGCTCAGTTATTTATCTATTCAATGTAAGTACGCACACAGATGTAAATTACATATACATGAGAATTAAACAATGTTATAAGACTAATATAATAAGATTAATTATATCGCGTAGCGGTGAAATAATACTACCACAACCTCTCTTCCCTTGGGTGACTTAAAACGCGACTAACGGACTAAAGACTGCACATACATCCATAGCAAAGAGCGGCAATGGGATCACCACCTGTCACGCTAAGCATATGTGCAGTCGCTATTTGGTGAAAAGTGGACTATGGTAGAGGACTGATTTTGCTATCCTCGTTGCATTGTCTCTGACTAACCCTTCGAGGATAATAGTCGTGATTATATGTTTGTATAATGCCAAAGCTGCCACTTCTAGTTCTAGTCTATCTAGTTTTTAGGGATATGTGATTGAAGGGTTCAAGGAAAGATTGTCACACAACGCCAAGCCAGTCTCACGACCAGCGTAATCTTGAAACCAATACAATCAATATTTGCTGGATAACTTCGGTTGTAACCACTCATTACCGCTCCAGGAACGAGGACGTAATAAGCGAGTGCGCGTCGTAACTCTACGTGTGTTCGAGGGAGATAACGGGAGCAAACAAGCTATTAACGGTGGCACAGGACGCGTAGCTTGGCCAACGTGCTCTCGTCTGAGATATCACCAACTTGCTTGTAATGTAAATCTTTTTGTAGCTTTTTTGATATGGTAATAAACCCTTTTGCAAAAAAAGGGGCACTACGAAAAAGTGATCGTTACTAGTTATGAGTACTTCAGAGTTCACTGAGAGAGTCTTCTCTCTTATGAATGTAAAGTGGAGAGACGAAAGAAATAGAGCTACCCTAAATTTAATAAAAAACGTTGATTATATAATTTAAAAAAAGTTAAATATATAATTTTTTAATCTAAATTATGATTGCAAAGATGCTGTAAATATCTTCAAGAAAAATAAGTTTTTAAGGACAAATAAATAAATACTCTTTTTTTATGCTATGTACTCTATTTTTGTTCTAACAAAATGAAAAAATACTCATCCTAAAAAAAGGTGGCAACCCTAGAAGAAAGTGATGTATAAAACCACGAGATGACCGCTCTTCGGTGAGTCAGGTGTTGCGAAATCGTAAAGCTGACGCCTCGGTGTGGACCAAAAGACGAGCATTGAAGAAGTAGGTAAGCGGAGTAGAAGTTATGATAATGAAAAAAAAAAACTTTCCTACACTTACACCAACTATCAACATTTAACGAGTTTCTAAGAGAAGCCTCGTAGAAACTCGTTAAATGTTACTAGACATCAGATAAACATACTTAAATACTTAAATACATACTTATTATACATAGAAAACACCCAGACCCGAGACAATTTAGAAAAACAATAATTTCTAAATTGACCCGACCGAGGATCGAACCCGGGACCTCAGAGATGGCGACACCATGAAAACCGGTGTACAAACCACTCGACCAAGGAGGTCGTCTTGAATGAATGAATGAAAGCTGAAACTTCCCTGTTATCGACTCAAACAAAGATCGGCGTGCTAAACAGCCGTGTGTATAATTTATACTAACCCTCCGAACCACCTACAACATCTGGATTCATTAGCATAATAAATTGCAAACAGGCTCTAAGCGCAAACTTTGCCAAACATAACACCTAATTAAGGCAAATCGGGTTATTTCCTCACGGTTATAGATGATGTAATAAAACGGTTTATTTGTAGCTGGCGACAGTATCGAGGCATGGTTTCAGAGCCGTGGCGTGTAGCGGGTCACTACAAGAATACTAGCATCTTTCTTCCCCTAGGTATCGTAAAAGGCGTCTTACGAACTAAAGACTGCACATATATCGAACAGCATAGTGCGGCGATGGGCTCACCACCTGTCACGCTGAACACATGTGCAGTCTCTATTTGGTGAAAAGTGGACTATTGTAAAGGATCACTTCGGTGGTCCACATTACTTATAGTCTCTGACTAACCCTTTGGGGATAAGGGTCATTCTCAAAAGGACAGATTCTCATAAGAACAGATTCTCAAAAAGACAGATTCCCAAAAGGAGAGGAGTACACGTAAGCACATAAAGAGAAAAATTTATATTATTATTATGTTCAGAGAAAAAATGAGAGGTTTATATTAATACAAAAAAGTATAGATAATAATAACAATTTTTATTTAAAAAAATATGAAAAGCGTGTTGGACGAAATGAGACAGAAAATTCCATGTGCACGAATTGCATGTTGGACCATCAGCTATCATTCCGCTGCTCTGTAGCATTTTACTGAGCACAGGCACGAACTACATGTTAATTCTTCTACAAGTACTTTACTACGGGTCAGTACTAAAAATCTAATATTTTTTCTTTACATACATACTTACATGTTAGTCAGAGACTAGGCAATGAGAAACGCAGAAGCAGTCCTCTGCCATAGTCCACTTTTTACCAAATAGCGACTGCACATGTGCTCAGCGTGACAGTTGGTGAGCCCATCGCCGCTCTATGCTGTTAGATACGTGGAGTCTTTAATCCGTTAGTCGCCTTTTACGACACCCAAGGGAAGAGAGGTGGTAGTATTCATTCACCGCTTTTTTATCTTATCTTATCTAGTGGGGCCTGCAGAGGTCTCCCTCTCGCAGCAGCACGTCGACCCATTGGGATCCTTTGTGCAACCCCGCGTCCTATAACTCTGCCTCCTCAGTGAAAATAATTGCCATTAGCTTGGCAATGTCCTTGAGGGCGAAGAGCCTAAAATCTTCTGGTTTGGTAGGCCGATCCCAGAATATTCATTCTATTCCTGGCAAAAGAGTCGCAGTCACACTGTTGGTGTTGTATGGACTCCGTTTCCCCTCCACATGCCCTGCACAGGTTGTTTGTTGAAAGTTGCATTTTGTGAAGCATTTGTTTTGTGACATAGTGCCTAGTCAGAGCACCGGTGATTAATCGGGCCTGCCTTCGGCTATGATCTATATGATCTTACTCCGTCCTAGGGCGCCTTCGCCTTTGAAGGATTTTGAGTGTCTTATCTGTTTTGGATGTGGTCCTTGAAGGCTTTGTTGATGGTATTCGATGCTAGTGCTACAAACGGCTCAGGACCAATATATGGGGTCTCTGAGCCCTCCCTAGCAAGTGCATCGGCCATCTCATTGCCTTGAATTCCCATGTGGCCTGCTACCCAGATCATCCTCACCCTGTTGTGCCTATCCAGCTTGTTAAGACTTTCGAAGTTTCAAGCACAAGGCTGGAGTTAATTCGAGGTGATATAAGTGATTTGGCTTGGCTATCACTCAGGATGAATATGTTACGCTTCTTGGGAGCGAGTTCTAGATTATTTTTAGCGCACAGGAAAATTGCGAAAGTTTCTGCCTGATATTCTTTCCCCGCTATTTATTTGTTGTATTTTATTTTTATGCTTGTGTTTACATTATTTAATCCTAGTACGTCGTGTTTATTGTTAATTAAATAATAACAAAACTAATACATACACTAATCCATACTAAATCAAAGATATTAATGTTTTACTCTTTGGTAACTAAATCACAGTAAAACACATTATCAAATTTAATGTTCCATTCAATCAACTAATAACACAAACTTTCTTTTGTAGTTGTAATAATATATAATTAATATTTTGCGAAGCCATAACAACGGGCCTTTCAATATGAGAGCGATATTTTTATTAATATCTGAAATCCAAAACACGATGCCGGTTAATGTCTGAGTATAATTGAGTCTAGACTAATACAATGGAATTGAGAGGTCTATTTATATGTCTTAAAAGATTAGCTATTTGAGCTAATAATTTGACCAGACAGATAATAATATTATTTCAACTGAATTCGCATTTCTATTTAGGTATGATTTTAAGATTTATTAATTAAGTCTTGTATTTTTCTTGTAGTTTCTATGTATTTATTCTAGGATAAGTTGGTTTGGAAAGAGGATGGATGAAAAAGGACTTACAAAACGGATGCATGAGGCGAGAGTAAAAGGGATAGTTGGAATGGAAATACTTCGGCGAACGTACTTATCTGCTACTAACAACTTATGTACTACTATCAATTAATACATCAAAAGTTTATTGAAAACTGAAAGAATACTACCACCCCCTCTCTTCACTTGTGTGTCGTAAAAGGCGACTAACGGACTATAAACTGCACATACCTTTAACAGCATAGAGCGGCGATGGGCTCATCACCTGTCACGCTGAGCACATGTGCAGTAGCTATTTGGTGAAAAGTGGTCTATGGTAGATGACTGCTTTTGCTGTCCTCATTGTCTAGTCTCTGACTAACCCTTCGGGGATAATAGTCGTGATTGTATGACTGTATTTATGTAGATATGATATAAACATGAGACAAAACATATTTATACAATATTCGAGCACATAGTCGACATGACATACAATAATTTACACTTATGAATTTCACAAGCTACTTATTACTTTAAAAAAAAATAACTATACTGCTATCAGGGATATTATAGTGAAAGGTCAGGGGCCATACTGTTACCTCTTAGAGCATTATTACTTTAATCTTACTATGCAAAATTCGTATGTGAATTAGCAAAGTAAGATTATAGTAATACAGCCCCTAAGAGTTGGCGGTAAGGTATGAAGAATGTTATGAGAGTGAATGAAGCGAGGGAACTGTGTCAGTGTCGTAACAAATGAAAAGCGTGTCAGCCTAACCCTCCGTAAAAAAAGCATCAACGGGCGTAAAAAACATTTAGTTTTTTTTTTAAATTTTTTTTTTAATAATAAATAAATAAATTTTCTTACACTTACACCAAATATCTAGCCCAAGAGAAGCTTCGTTATGAAACTCGTTAAAATGGTTACTAGACAACGGATAAACATACTTAAAATACTTAAATACATACTTTTTATACATAGAAAACACCCGAGACAATTTATAAAATAATTTCTAAATAGACCCGACCCGGGATCAAACACCGGGACCTCAGAGATGGCGACACCATGAAAACCGGTGTACAAACCACTCGACCAAGGAGGTCGTCAAGACAGTACAAGACCGCGTCGCGTAGCAGTGAAAGAATACTACCACCCCCTCTCTTCCCTCTATGGGTGTAAAAGGCGACTAAAGGACTAAAGACACACTTGGGTGTGTGTGCAACACCCAATACCATAGAGCGGTGATGGGCTCACCACCTGTCACGCTGGACACATGTGCAGTCGCTATGTGGTGCTATAAAAGTGGACTGCTTTAGCGGTCCTCATTGCCTAGCCTCTGACTAACCCTTCGGGGATAATAGTCGTGATTAAGTATAAATAAATAAATAAATCTTTCCTACAATCACACCAATTATCTAGCCCAAGAGAAGCTTCGAAGAAACTCGTTAAATGGTAAAAACAAAATGTGAAAACCAAATGCAATAATAATTACTACTACGAGTATAGTAAGCATATTTACACAAGATACAAAGGTTAGCTTATTTCTAAAGAGGTCTCTTCCAGCCAGCCCAAGCTATGGTGACAAAATAAAATCGGCGGAACTAATTAAATTAATGTTGAACTTTGAAGTTTGTATCCGAAAAAGCTCCTAATTTTAATATATTGCATCAAACGACAGAGCAGCGGTATAATTAATATGCTATATAAGTTGTAAGTGCTGCTGACACCTGGGCCCTGATTCTGTATCGCAATCTATAGATTCCACACCTAAACCTTACCGCGCACAAACGTCAAATGCAAACGTTTTTAGGAAGATATCGTAACTTTTTAAGGAATTAACGTGGTTTCGAAACAAGGAATCGTTACAGAATAAGGGCCCTGGCAAGATGCTACGCTGCTACTGTTACTGCGCGGCGTCGTAGCAACCGTCGACAAAGTGTAGGCGCTTGAGTTTTTTTTTTCTAGATTCTTAATAGGTAGTATAATTCACTGAGAGCCAGCAGCCAAGTCTGCCGGTATAATCGTAACTACTAGTAATTATTATTAGGATTCAGCCTTCATCTCCCAAATTATTATAGGTACTCTAGTTAGTACATCTATTTTATTTTATTTACTAGTACACAAACAGAATTACATCTTTACTAAGAACAACATACAGCAACAAGAGGAAAAGCACACAGGATAAGTTGCAGCTCCAAAAACAAGCAATACATGCATATTCAAAAATAGTTGATACAAAGTTAAACTAAATCAAATTAAATTAGATTACATAAAATTAAATTAATTTATTAAATCAATCAAGTGCAGATTAAAATTTTACTAAAAATAACAATAAATTTAAAAATCTTTAGAAATTAAAAATATAAGTTTTATAAAACCATCAATGAACATACAATAATAGGTAATTTTACATAAAAAAATAAGTACTTAATATATAAAAATAAAAAATGGGCTAACCTATCGATAGCAATGTATGAACACATCATCAACAACCACATCACATCTGCAACTAGATACTTAATTAAATAACTCAGCTTAAAATTAGGCCTTTCAATACCAGCTTATCCGATGCCAACTAAATCAGAGACAGTAAATTGTACCCTCCCTAACCCCCTAATCTAAATTACTTATTACGAAGTTAATAGAGTTAAATTCACGTAGACTTATGCCATGTGCGTCCGTAATTGATATCCAGGGAGTCCAGGGACATACGAATGGATAGACAGGAATGCGTCATCGTTATTGCTAAGCTTCGCACAAAGCGCCACATGAGGCAGTCTGTGAGATGCTATGGTCTGTCTGCTTGTGTTTATTCTACTGGTCACTAATGTAATGTAATTTTGATGATAATATGATTGTCTTGATTGACATTCAGATTGACATATTTTAATTATCTTCAATTTTAATTAATTGTTAATATTTTTAGCGCTTTGGATATAAAATCTGTTAGCTCTTAAGATTATTGTATGTATAAATAAAAAAAACAAGACTGTTGTACTTATTATTATTATTTTTTTTTTCGCTGGCCTATACTGTCTCACTGCTGGACAAAGGCCTCCCCTAATCTTGTTATAAAATACATAGGTAGGTACATACTCGTATATAATGTATATCACGACTATTATCCCCGAAGGGTTAGTCAGAGACTAGGCAATGAGGACCGCAAAAGCAGTCCTCTACCGTATCCTATTTTTCAACATATAGCGACTGCACATCTGCTCAGCGGGACAGGTGGTGAGCCCATCGTCATTCTATGCTGTTGGATGTATGTGCAGTCTTTAGTCGGCTTAGTCCCATGCGCTCCAAATCTATTGTTCTCCAAAATTCAACTTTTATACATTGATTCCCAAGAGTTCCAATGATATAAATAAAAAACTACATTTTCCAATTTCATTCCCTACAGCTCCTAAACATTTAAAAAAATATTAACAAACATTCTCTCTTGGGAATCAATGTATGGAGATCAGAGGTTTTGAAAAAATATATTTGCATACGCTTGTGGAGCCCTTGGGAACGATTTTACAAAATAATATTAATATATAATTTTGCTCTTGGAGCGCTTGATGCGCGAAAATACATTTATTTTTTAATCCAGGTTATAAACTATCTGTATGCCGAATTTCATCCAAATCCATTCAGTAGTTGTTACGTGAAAGAGTAACAAACATCCATCCATACTTAATAACTTTCGCGTTTATAATATTAGTAGGATTATTTGGATGTCTTACTTTAGTAGGTAAAATTACTGCGATAGGTTATTGCCACCTATCGCAATTTTTGATTCATTCTAAAAAACTACAAGCACGAACAAAAACTAGATAAATAGTTGAATAATACTACTACTTTTATAGTTTAGTAATAATAAAAGTAACAATAGTAAGAAGTTAGTAACTAATAGTTAATAAATAGTTGAGTAATTTTTAGTGATTTATTCCATGGTATAAAATGTACGTATACACTTAGAGATATGTCTGCCAACAAAAATTCATTAGGCGTTAACATTTTTTTTTGGTCGGGGTTTATCGGTGGTTTAAAACTTACTGCTTAGCAAAAGTATCTTAATGTTTATTATATATTGTAGCGTTTTTATTAACGCTTATATACTTAAGTAAAATTTTAAATACTGAAAAAAGACGACAACCTCAGGCGGGAATCGAACCACGCACCTTCCGCATTCCGGGCGGCTGCCAGGTCTGGTTTTCACCCGTTCGAAATTTGTCAGTGCTTGATGCATAAGTTTTTTAGTCAACATTGCTTCATCAAATCTTAGAAGTTGTAAAAATATTTGAACATTCGGTTAAGATGAAGCTGCGTTTATAGCTTAATGTTTATTATATATTTTAGCGTTTTTATTAACTTACATGTATCTTACCACGGATATATATTTTTTACCTTCGTTATCGTCTGTTTGTGTTAAATCCTGTTAGACAAAGAATTATATTAGTATCTTCTAGTCTGCCCCTAAGTAAACTACAGAAGCAGTGAATACTTTAAGAATACTTGTCGGTGCTTAAATTGCATATCCCGGAATGAGTTAGAGATAAGATAGACATCTCCTCAGTAGTTGAGAAATCTGGGTTTGTGGGCTTTCACCATTGGTTATTCCAAAAATCTAAAGTCTCAGAAAAAATGTTGAAGGAGTTTTTGTTATAAATTCCTAAAACCATATTACTGTTGAACTAAGTAACTAGGACAATTTATGTTAATAAAAGCAGATTTGCTTTTGCCGTATTTATTTTTTTTGAGCAGGATGGCAAAGAAGCGTTAAGGCTAAGGTTATTACAAAGTTTTACTCTCAATATTTTTAAAGTAATTAGGTGATGGATGACTTTTGTACGCATGTTTTGTAAAATATCAATGTACCTATGTATGTATGTATGTAAATAAAATTATATCGATGTTAAGACACAAACACACTCACACACATACACACACATACACTCGCACACCACACACACTTACACTCACACCACACACTAACATTCACACACATTTAGCTCTTATGTAACTTAGCTTAAAATAAGGATACTGTAATTCTAGCCTGATATTGTTACTAGCACTAGGCTAAGAGCGAGGCACACCCAGTGGGGTGACCCCAGAGAGTAATACAAATACTAGTAGTGTACAAGTATTTGTATTACTCTCTGGGGTTGTCTCATTTCTAATAATATGTTTATTTATTTGGGAAATAAAACATTTTTTTAATATTTATGTATCAATGTATGTATGAAAAAAAATCAGCTGATAGACCAAGGGCCTAGAGTGCCAAAAATGGCATAACACAAAAAGGTCGTTACCGGCTATTACGACTGTATTGCCCTGGACCGACGACATGCATGACCATATACATTCTTCCCTTCGCAAGATATGAACATACCACGATAGCCTATTTAGTACGTACCTACATATAATCGCGACTATTATCCCCAAAGGGTTAGTTAGAGACTAGCAATGAGGACAGCAAAAGTCCACTGCCACAGTCCTCGTTTCACCAAATGATAACTGCACATGTGCTCACCACCTGTCACGTAGCATACAGCAGTGTGTGAAGTGTTAAATCCGTTAGTTGCCTTTTAAAACACCCAAGGAAGAGATAGAGCGGTATTCTACTACTTAGTAATCCTCATTTATTCCGTCACGACGCTACTTTTGTATTTGACTAAACTATTAAATATACTAAAAATATAAGTCTTATAAATCTCCTTTGGGTAACAAATCGGTCCTCTCCCGCTGGCCACTGCCACGTACTTACCACCGCGAATTACACAGTATCGCTCCATTGGGATATTATTAATAGAGACAAGTCAAACAACAATTACACCGCAAAGCATTTTTTTGCGCACTCAGTTGCGGCCCATGAGCTGCAAATGCCTAGTCACTTTTAGCGGCCCGGCCACGACAGTGAGCGTATAGCGGCGCGGCGAGCGGATCATCCGTTCGTTGCTTTCTTTCTATTATCGTTGACTAACGCTCGAAATTAATAACCTATCTAGAGATTTTGTAGTCTTATTAACTCAAACATTCACAACAACCTTCGATCACATAAAAAAAACGATTGTTAATACAGTCGTTTTAGTAACGATAATTTTACGTAATAACGTCCTCAGGAAACAACAGTTCACGTGAAGATTGTGTGTTGCCGCTATCTCTCTTATACTCGGACGCATCGGCCGATGGAGTGGAAGAGAGATAGATACGTCACAAACTCAGAAACCGAACGCTTAGGCCGATCGTGCCTCTCCATCGTTGTTCCGCGCTCTCGCTTACACGCTTGGCTCAAGCGGAACTTGTCACTTTGTCATGCGTGCAGCCGAAGTTCATCGATTTATAAGACGTTAGCACGTCAAAAATAGATACACAATCATTATACTAAATCGTAGTGGAATAGTGGCATCATTGACATATCCCCTTGTCTGTCACGAAGACTTCTATGAGGTTTTGAATTGCATTTCTAATGTGTCTGGTATTACAACAGTCTACCGCACCGCATATACATTTGACGTATTACGTGTTTTAGAAAAAAACAGTTTTCGAAGGAGTTTTCTGTCACGTTGACACTATTAGCTCGCACACCACCATACGTAAGGCGTACCTAAACATCTCACTAGGTACTCTTTTTGTGGGGACGTTTTGAAAGCGTTGATTGTGATCGAAGACCGTAACGCAACTTAGTGCGCATAAAATTGTTTCGCAGTATTGTCTCTAGTTATATTACCTCAATGGTATCGCACCCATTACTAGCTCACCGCGAGCGACTAACGCACTACCGGAAGTAATCCGGAATCGAATAGGCGACAGCGATTGGCGTAGTACAAAGGAGGAAGCGAGTGGAAGTAGCCTTGTAGAGTTGAAACTTTAAAATTTTACAATTTACATAACAATAAACCACTTTTTAAGCTATTTAAAGTGCACTATACTGCCCTACTAAGCGCAAAAGCGGTATCTAAATGAAAGCGAGTTTTGAGATAATTGAAGTTTTGTAAAAATACGTTTATTTCACTTTATTTATTAACTTTTTACTTAGGCTTTTTAAATAGATTTTAGATATTATGTTGGATCTTTTTTTTATTACAATAGTTAAAATATCTAAAATATATGTGGATATGCCTTATTCATGAGATACTGCTATTCCCTTTAGTACATAGAAGAATAAAATTTGAGTTACCGCTTTTTCGTTAGCTCTTTCCCTACATGTCTGTATATAAAAAATATGAATTTTCTGTTGAATAAAACATGTATAAATATGTAAAAAAAATCAATCAAAGTATATTTAAACAGTCTTTTACTGTTTAAGTTTATAATGGTATAAAACAATAGCATAAGAAAAAACAGATTCAAAGAAATCTAGTCAAAAGTAGGGAGTTCTCCAGAAGGACATTCTATAGGTAATGAGGTATATTTTGAAAAATTTTAAAAATTTTTCTTTTTTGCTTTTTGAAATGCCTTCCGGTGTAGTTTTTCTTCTACGGTGGTGGCAAAACTTGCTTTTTCAGAATTTTATTTTCGATTGTGCTTGCAGTGTTACTTATTGAATCCAGTTCTGTATGTAAAATCAAAACTGCCTCTAATAACTTCTACTTCGACCATTTCATTAATAAATGGACGCGGTTTAATTCGAGACAGTTTATACTGTGTCGTGTAATCTTTTCAGTCATAAAAATTTTGTTCAGTCATTATTTTAGGTTTTACGTTTTTTCCTGCAGTCAACTAAACTAAACTTTCCTACACCCACACCAATTATCTAGCCCAAGAGAAGCTTCGATATGAAACTCATTAAATGGTTACTAGACAACGGATAAACATACTTAAAATACTTAAATACATACTTATTAAACATAGAAAACACCCAGACCCAAGACAATTTAGAAAAACGATAATTTCTAAATTGACCCGACCGGGGATCGAACCCGGGACCTCAGAGATGGCGACACCATGAAAACCAGTGTACAAACCACTCGACCCATGAGGTCGTCGAAGGAGGCAGTAGATACTAACTGCCTCACAAAAATCTGCAAAATCATAAATTTTATTTTTCATGCGTTTTATCGACAATTCCCACCCTATGGTGGAAACTGTCAGCCGACATACAGGTGTGGCCTGGTACGAAATATTTTATTACAATCGTTTTGGCGTTGATGTCATTGGAATTCACAACATAGATTAAGAAAAAAATGTCAAATTTTCGTTTTGTGATGAACAATATTGTCAACCCACAGAATAATATTTGTTTAATCTCAATGAAATATAAAAAAGTGGTAGTATGCACTAATGATTTCAGCTTTGGAGCGTCCAAACAACCCTTCATACCATTAGTACAGGAAAAGCTCATCATCACTGTAAAATGTATTAGAAATCCGATCGTATCCCTTAAACCTTAAGCGCCAATTTGATTTGCCGCTGCAACCGTATGTCATAATATAGTTAATATGGTTTTCGGTTCAAGTAAGCATTAAAATCTATTGTTCTGAGATTAAAATACTAAGCGTCACAGCGGTAAGCGTCATTTGCCGCTTATTGGCTTAGAAAAATGCTGTTATTTTTCAAGAGATTTGGCGGTATTCAAATATACAGCTGTTTGCCTACGTAATATTGATATACCTCTAATACCCTGTGATTTGAGGTAAAATTGAGATAGGAAAATCTTTGTTAAGGTTTTTTCATATGTTTTGAACAAGATACAGCTAAAAGGCTTAGTTCATAAGATGCGTATTTTTTAAAGCTATCGGATGGCATAAAAATCAAAATTAAGATTTTTTTTTGAGATACCGCTTTTGCGCTTAGTAGGGCAGTATAGAGTATTTAAAATCGCATAAACTCAATTGAATTCACATACTTAATTGGCTGATTTTTGTAAAATTTTGTACTTAATAGTTCGTTTATGACACCGACATATTTAAACGCTCTTATTGATTTTTGTAATTACAGAATCGAAGATAATGAAACGTTGAAAAAAAATTTACTATCTACCTCAGATAGGAATCGAACCCACTAAACTAATATTTCGTTATCTTCGAGTATATTTGAGGGTTATTTACGCAAACAATTAATTATAACGAATTTTAAAATCTGTGGTTTAGCTACATCTCACGTGAATTCCAGTAGCAATGTAACATACATACAAATTATTATACAACGTTATGTACATTTAAACAGAGAACAAGCAGCAAATCTCGTAACATAGCCCGTCACAAAAGTGAATTTAACATCCCTAGATTCAGTATTCAAAGCTTAGCCGGGGGCTGGAACCCTAAGCGACGGTGGCAGTCCGTAAGGGATATTTTAGATCTGAGAGCTGAGTGTAAGTTTGTAAATGTGCAAAAGTTACTCTGGCGTTTAGGTTAAGTTTTGACAGATAGATCTTAATGCTAGTGAAATAAGATCCAGAATCAAAACTCTCAGCACAAACGCGATAGCAACGTTTTCACATTTACAAACTTAGCTCTCTGTTCCCGCCTGCCCGAAATACGTGCGAGAATTTAAAAAGGATCTCTTTCTTATTATAGAAGTTAAGAAGCGCCTTCATATGAGTTACTATAAGAAACGAATAGTCTAAGATCCGAGTATAGAACGACCTTTACCGAGAAGGTTAATGGGTGAAAAGTATTTTATATCAAATTTAATATGTTAAATAATATATCGCGAGTGGGTTGGCTGAAAAATTTTAATGATTAATTAAATGATAATTAAAAAAAAAATTTACCTTGCACTGGTTGGGTGTGTGTGTGTTTAGCTTATCTTTATATTAACATAAATTTTATTTATTTAACCAGACGGTTGCAAATTACTAATATTGACTTGCCTGTTTACACCTGCCTACCCAATGTTATGACAGGAAAAAAATAATCAACCTAACGTTTGCATATTATAGAGGCTTCATACTTTCGATTGGTTCCTATTTAAATTATCTATTATCGAAACAAGTGCAATATTTAAAAAAATATTTTTAAATATTTAATTAATCATATACTGGACTGAAATTTTTCAGCCAACCCACTCGCAATATATTTTTTAACACATTAAATTTGATATAAAAGACTTTTCCATTAACCGCTCGGTGAAGGTCGTTGTATACTCGGATCCTCTACTAGAAGGAAATAACGTAATTAAGGCTAGGTGTGAGTGAAAAATTAAAATAACACGTTCTTAGAATTAATTTTTGAAGTAGTAAACAGTTAAATTAAAATCTGCAAAAATTATGAAATATTGTTGAGTTTTTATTCTGTGGAATATACCTGATGGAAACACGATTTGATAAAGTTGGGTCGATAGAATAAATTCACAAAGTTACATATTTTTGTGTCATTTTATCTTCTTTTCTAGGTTTTATTCTTAAAATAAGTGATTTCCTATTATGAGTTATTTACCAAAATGAAGTTCATAGATAACTTGAAGGATTATAACCGATCGTTTTTTTTAATACATCGATAAATTTTTTTAAATATAAAACACGCGTTTTCGTGCCGCTTCGCTGTTATACCCGTCCCTTACCGTCGTTCCGTCGAGAGAGCGAGAGAGAAGCGCTCGAAATACCACCCCTTATTTACTTTTACATACATACAAAAATTTACGATTATTATCCCCAAAGGGTTAGTCAGAGACTATAAGGCTATAAGGACCGCAGAAGCGTCCACTGCCATAGTCCACTTTTCACCAAATTGCAACTACACATAATGTGCTTATAGAAAACCGTGGAGAGCCTATCACCGCTCTATGCTGTTGGATTTACAGTCACGAGTACCATTATGTAAACACTTTCCCTGTCATAAATAAACGTTGATTTACACTTAGGATTAAATTAACGCTGTCTCTATCTGTCTTCTTCAACAAAAACGAGACAGCGTCACTTTAAACCGAGGAGCAACATTTAGCCATTTTTAGGTTTGACTCTTATTCCATTTCCATGACCCGCCCTGATTTCGCACGGGTTACTACCCGTACCTAAACAAATTATTGCCTATAATAGCCTTCCTCGATAAATGGGCTATCTAACACTGCAAGAATTTTTTAAATCGGACCAGTAGTTCCTGAGATTAGCGCGTTCAAGCAAACAAACTCTTCAGCTTTATAATATTAATATAGAATAGATATTAAGAGTTACAATTGTTTACATATTTTTGCTCTTGACTGTACATGAAGTCTTTGTCCGCTAGTAGTAGTTACGTCACTCAAGGAAAGAGAGGTGATGATAGTTTTCTTTTAGTGTGCCAGTATACACACGGATCATTAATTACTGTTGATGAGATTTAATTTTAACACTAAATACTGTAAACTAATATTTAAATAGTTTATTACCGTTTGAGCTTAGTCTAATTTTCAAAAAGTTGAAGAATTGAAAAAAACACATTATTTTTGTAGTTGTCATTTATTTCAATTAAAACATAATATAATTTAATTTTGCTGTTTGCAAGACAATGCAGGTGCCAGTATTAAGGTTTTCATTTGTAAATACTGTTCTATTTAGGTCTTCTTTATGGTTCCTTTAATAATTATTATAGTTTGCCATGCCGCTCTTGTTTCAGGTGGAAACCATAAACTCATTTCCATCAAGATTTTTTCATGGAGTTTTCAAATTCCAGTGTGTACTTAAATCACATAATATAGTAACCTGTATGAAAGCGACTTTCACTAAAACATAAAAAATATATAGGCATATTAATAATATATTTAATTATTTTATGTAAGTATATAAATTTAATGACTCTTAGCATGAACATAAAACGTTAAAAACAAATTACTAGATAAATATTAATAAAGTAACATCAACAGAAAACGTTTTAATTATGTAAAATTATGACACCATCCAAAATATATTATATCTATTTTCAAAAAGGTTAAAACAATAAATTAATAGTAAACTTTTTAATAGAAGATAGTAGAAGAAGTGAGAAACTAATAACTAAACAAAATTTTAAGAGTACATTGCAAGTATATAAAATGCTTTAAGTTCAAAGAACGGACTGACATTTTAAAATCAGTCACCGCGCACTGACTCTCAATTACATTTAAAATAAACACAATAGTAAGATAAAATAATAAAAAAATACTTGGATTAAATATCCATTCGTTAATATCAAAATCTCTTATCAAATGTTTATTTGGGTTAGTTTCAATTGAACAGAGCATGGAATCGATAAGACGCTATAACATTATAATGTTATCACGCATTATAATGCCAAATACATCGTAAAGTGTAAACAAATGATAAGAATAATAAAATACACATGCAATATACAAACAAGATAAGATATATACGATACCTAATTACTCAGTCGCTTCAAACGGAACTACAGCGATTTGGTTTTTCCACGACAATTCGGTGTACCAACAAGGTTTCTGATTCATTATTTTCACCCTTATCTTTGGTGCAGCAAGGTCTTCTTCCCTTCGACTTGTCATTGCAGTTACGCTCCTTATCTCCGTTGTTAGCACAGCATGGACGCTTGCACGCTGTCTCAGTAGCTGGTCCGAACATTCCAGAAAAAGGACCTTTTCCGAAGGGTCCGTGGTGGCCGAATGGCCCTGGTCCTCGGCGGCCACAGTGACCATGATGACCGAACTCGTGACCGTGATGGCCGAATCCGTGACCGTGATGGACGAATCCGTGTCCATGATGACCGAATCCGTGTCCGTGGTGGCCGAATCCGTGTCCGTGGTGACCGAATCCGTGTCCGTGACCGTGGTGTCCGAATCTCCCGAAAGGGCCGTGTCCGTGTCCGTGTCCAAAATGCCCGTGGCCCATATGATGCATATGTCCAAAACCGTAAGGATGACCGTGATGACCGTGATGACCGTGACCTCTTCGGCCGCATTGCCCACTATTGGACTTCTCAAACTCCATCGGCCCACAACTCCTTTCACAGGGACCTCTCATGTTGGCTATCTCACAGTGAATATTAATACTTTCGCAAATAATACAGAGATATTGTACATGCGCTTACCGAAGCAAGAATGACAACTTGGAGCCTAAATGCCTTTTTATATGAGGCGATTGTTGCATCATGTTGTGAAATCGCATGTCGTTAATCTCATACAACTGTATGGAACAATGTAAACAGTGGTGAGGTGAGTCATACGTTTTTAGGGATTCGCTTGAAAACGGATTAGGTTAAACCTTCGTGTAGGTAAAACTAATTTTATAATTTAATTAGACATTGATGTACCTGTAAAAGTAACAAGGGAAAATTTTCCTGTGTCCGATTTTGCAACTTGATGTAATTGGTTATTGTAGTCAATTACATTCTATACACAATGACATTGTGCGTGCGTTGTATATGTAGGTTTTTTTAACTAAAAATCAGACTTAATATAAATTATTGAGTTTAGACTACAATAATTGAGCAATTATGAATGTCATTACTCATTACGCTATCTTTCAAATCGGTTCATATTACATCTCTTACCTTTCTTTCTGGCTGGTCCTATGCTTGACTGTAAGAGAACGCCATCAGGCATCAAGTCCGCCTATTGTATAATTTTTATGTGCATATAGGTTATATGATAATTAAATAAATTATTAGTAGTATCGTTTTTGATATTTATTGATAATTCTAAAGTTGTTAAATCGGGTGCGATTAATTTATTATACTCGTAACTACGTTTGATATAATTGCATTTTAATAACGTTCATATTACGTACTAAATAATAATTATAACAACTAATATCATAATTCTATTTATAATAATAATTGTTTATTATAATGGTTATTTTTATAATAAAATTTAAGGAATATTATAATATTACTTTGATTGAATTTCGCTTTACATGTGAATTATTTATTATAAAGATCAATTCAAATAAGTTTTATTCAACTTATCAATTGCTTGCTGGGGGATGCAGGCGGGCTTCTCCCACCTGCTCGGAGGGGTCGGGCGACCCCCCGCTATAAAGAAAAACTGGAGATAGGTTAGGTTAAGTTTAGTTTTTAAGAATGTTATTTAAAGGGATTGTTATATTAAAGGTTATCATACAAACCTTATATACGATTTAATTAGTATTAAGTAAGAAAATAGTCGTGTTTATATGTATGTATGTATGTAAAAATCAACGCGAGCGAAGCGGGCAAGAGCTAATTAATAGGTTTATAATCTTATTTGTTTTTTGCAGGTTCAAAGTATATGTTTAGAATAATATACTTTTAAATTTTTATGGTGAACAATTGTATGTTTGTTATACGTTTTACAATTATAACTTTTAAAATTAGATTTTTCGTTGATTATAACTTTGTGATTATTATATTAGACAAAATTGTTTTATCTGAAATTATATTTTGTAAATGTTATGATATTTGTTGTATATCATACATAACACACCCAAAGTAGTCCCCTAGATCTCTACCATAGTCCACTTTTTACCAAATAGCGACTGCTCAGCTCAGTGCTCAGTGTGACAGGTGGTGAGCCCATCGCCCCTCTAAGCTTTTGGATGTATGTGCAGTCTTTAGTCCGTTAGTCGCCTTTTACGACACACAAGGGAAGAGAGGAGTATTCTTTCACCGCTACGCGATACGGTTTATGGGAATGATCAATAAAAACAAAAAATTGTACGGAACATTTTACATAAAAAAATAACCAGACCGTGTCTACGATACTCTATTAATGTAGCACTTTATGTTATTGTTATCATTTCATATTTTTGTCTATCAGCAATTAAGGTACGGTCACTCAACCAAAAAGTCGTTTAAAACGCCATAAATCATAATATTGCATTATTATCATCATCTTCCAAACGTCCCACTGCAGAGTAGTTTTTTTTTAACACGCTTTTATTAGGTCGACATGTATGTTACAAACTATGTAATGGAATCTAAGATAACTAATTTAACCATCTTCCAAGGGTCGTAGCGTAATGAAAATTGACAGCTTTATGTAGTTCTGATGACAATACAATAATATGGTACTGTCGAACTGATCTGATGATGGAGCCGGAAGACAAGAACTGGAACTTCATGATGGAAAATCGTATCATAGCAGTTTTGGATTTCTTAGAAAAGTCTTGTAATGAACTTTGACGACGATTAAGTTTCAAGGTCTGATGATGAAGCCGGAAGATAGGCACTGGCATTCCATGATAGAGTATCGTATCATAGTCGTGTTTGCACTTGTGAGAAAGGCCACGTAATGGACTTTGAACATGATCAGGTTTCAAGGTTAGACCAAAAAGTATAAAATAAATTAATAGTTTAAAAACACTAGAAAAACACGCTTTTATGCATGTAAAAACAAAAAAAAAATTATGGATCGTTCAAGTTGTCTCTATTTCTGGGCTGAAGTGTAAGCTATGTGCTTTTAATTATAATATTTGATTGTAAAAGCGTGGGGCGCTGGAACAGAAAAGACTTTCTTTTTAACAAATACTAATACTAACTTCCTGGCAGAACATGCATGAGGTTGCACAAAAGCATAACGTTTATGCCGCCAAAGGGCTACCAAAGGGAATCAAAGATATCTCGTCCACGAACAAGAACTCTACATTCTGCCACTGTTGACGCATTACCCTTATGTACTTAATTTCCTGAAAGAAGAGGCGTTAAAAATGTCGGTGAATGTCGTCTCTCCTCGCTGCTGGCGCATGTTTTGTCTGAGTTTGACAAACTGTTACTTTGAACAGACTGTTTAATGTAGAGCCACCTACTAGTCGTACTGCAACTCCAGTTACCGTTACAGTAACCTGCTTCCCGTAACATCGCTTAACTTGATTTCTCAGCAAGTTATGCAAAAAGTCTTTTTATTTTCCAGCGCCCCACGCTTTTACAATCAAATATTATAATTAAAAGCACATAGCTTACACTTCAGCCCAGAAATAGAGACAACTTGAACGATCCATGATTTATTTTTTGTTTTTACGGGCATTTATAAAAACGTGTATTTCTAGTGTTTTTTAAACTATTAATTTTAAATATTAATTTATAAATCTTTTTAAGTTAAGCTTGTAACCAGTTTTGTAGACCTTTAAATAATTTAAAAAAAACACTTAACACAGAGTTGG
This sequence comes from Scoparia ambigualis, assembly GCA_963921215.1. NCBI lineage: Eukaryota > Metazoa > Arthropoda > Insecta > Lepidoptera > Crambidae > Scoparia > Scoparia ambigualis. The sequence goes on from OY992516.1 coordinate 5,286,456, forward strand.
CGCACGCGCGCTCTTTCTACCATTACGTATGAACGGTAGTTAGTATGAAAAATCGTACTAAGTGGTGTTAAGCTTTTTCTAAGACCGACTGTACAATATTATTATGATAAACATAATATGTAGCAAATTTACGTATTGTTGCGTTATATCCGTATGTATGACTGTGTTTTAGAAGAGCGGGGCCTCCTGAAACAGGCGTTTTAGAATGCTTACTAGGACTAGGATGATGGTTCCAATTACTGTTCATATATGTATGTTACTTTGATAGATTGACCGCGTCGCGTAGTTTGACATGCGTTTATACATTTGTCTATTTGGACAATTTTATCATTCGACATTTCTGGGGTAGGGCAATATTATTACTGGTAATTTTTAAGTTTGGACAATTTTATAGTTGGACTATAGTAATTCTGGTAATTTTTATATTTGGGAAATATTGTTATTGGACATTTGTATGGTTGGATAATTTTATCACATGGACATGGACATAAGTCGTGCAAAGGGAAAAAACACTACCACTCCTCTCTTCCCTTGGGTGTCGTAAAAGGTGACCAACGGACTAAAGACTGCACATACGTCCAACAGCATAGAGCTACTATGGGCTTATCACCTTTCACGATGAGCACACGTGCAGTCGCTATTCGGTGAATAGTGGACTATGATAGAGGACTGCTTTTGCTGTCCTCATTGCCTAGTCTCTGACTAACCTTTCGGGGATAATAGTCGTGATTTATTTATGAAGGGATACTTTATGTTCAGAAGGCACGAAATTCGTTGGTCCCGGTTGCTGTCGTAGGATGACAGTCAGTTAAACCCACCAAACCGCATTGAAGCATGCTTCGTGGGTAATTATGCGTGCAGTGATTCGTTCATATGATGAGACTATTTTGCACTTGCACAATATTATGTAATTTTTTTCAATGTTGCCATTTTTAGTTATTGCGCAATATTGCGAATTATTGAGCAATGTTGAAAACGGTGCCCAGCAGTGGGACGTTTATATGATGAGACTAGTTTGCACTTGCAAAATATTAATATTATTATTGAAACATTACAATTTTCTTGTTATTGCGCAATATTGCGAAGTATTAAGCAACGTTGAAAACGGGTTCCGCTTTGTAACGGGTTCCGCTTTTTGCGCACATTCCTAACAGCGCGTGGCACTTAGTACTTGTAATTTGAACCCATAGCGGGTTGGTTGGCACTCCAAGGGTTAGTCATAGTTAAGGAACATTTGTACCCTGAGGGTTCGGCACCATTTTGCATACTTTGATTTATTTACTTTCAAAGTAAATAACTCAATTTAACATCTACAAACTGTAGCTTATTAAATAGGTATGCAAAATAGTCAGATTCAATAAAAGTTATTTCTTTAATGATATGTGATGATTTAATGATTTAATGATATTCACAAGGTAATGCTAGCTTCTAATTTTCTTTTTACTCAATAGAAGGGTCTTTAATAAAATAGTACTTATTAGGAAACTATAAAGATTATTAAGTAAAATCAATGTTTAAATTAAAATTGTGACATACGGAAAATTTTTCTGTTTTTTTATTTTATTTATATTCATTTGTAATATTTGATTATTTGCGTTACTAACGCTTAAATAAACATAAACGTTGGAAAATATAAAAAAAACTTGACTACCTAAGATGGGAATCGAACCCACGCCCTTCGCAATCAGGGTGGCGGCGTTGACCACTCCGTTTCGTTATCTTCAAATTACAAACATGCCATTTAAATAACAATAATATCATGTGATCAAAGAGTAACTAAGCCCATCACACACGTAGCTATAATATTATATTAATATAAATTATAAAAAGAAACATACGGTATAATTTTCGAGTGACCGCACACGCACCTATTTTATATATATTTATATATTATATATATATCACTCTAATATTATTAAGGCGAAAGTTTGTGAGTGTGTAGGTATGTTTGTTTGTCTTTCACGCAAAAACTACTGAATGGATTTAGATGAGATTTGGCATACTTACAGATAGTTTATAACCTGGATTAACACATAGAATACTTTTTATCCCAATATTCTCACGGGAACGGAAACCACGCGGGTGAAACCGCAAGCGGCCGCTAGTGATATTTATTTATATTACGTCACCAACTTAGATATATCGTAATTATATTATTGCATACTAATATATATTATTGCGTATTAGGAAATGAAGGCAAAATATAATATATTATAGAATAGTCTCCGTGTGTGTTAGCTTGCTATAATATAAGTTATAATACGGTATATTAATATATATTATAGCTACGTGAGTGATGGTCTTTATAATAGAAATATGTAATAGAACCAAAAATATAGGGACAGCTGATTATTGCGACTTCTAAGTCAGTCCCATTAGTAAAGTCGTGAAGTTTAATAAAAAGGTATTTTCAAATTTCCATGGATCCCGACTGCATACTAATGGCGCCGGAAAATCGCGACCCCATAGAATCGGGACCCCTATACCAACGCTTTTAAGTGACACCATTTTATTGTTACTCGTATATTGCACTGTGTACATACATAGGTATATTCACGATTATTATCTATCCCAAAAAGGTCAGTCAGAGACCAGACAATGAGGACCGAAAAAGCAGTCCGTTGCCACAGTCTACGTTTCACCAAATGATAACTGCATAATATGCGCATCACCATTCTATACTGTAATGGCGGCTCCACATTAGTGCCGTGAAGCTCCGTAAACAGGCGTGAACGTGAATGTGGACGGTTTTCGCGGGGTTCACGCGCGTTTACGCCTATTCCCCGATCTGGTAGGTAAGCGACAATAACGCCACATTGGAAATAAATTGCGTGGAAATTGATTGAACAAATTATTATCGACATGGCATTCCGGAATTATCTTTACTTATTACAATATCGATACATATTAATCGCATTGGAATTGTAATAAGATTGAGTTTGCGTTCGAGAGTAACCCCCATGATCGGGGAACAGGCATGATAGCGCGCGTATTTTGTCCCGCGACGTGACAAAGGGTTCGCGCGGCGTTCACGCGTCCAAATCCATATTCACGGCCCCGTGCCAGTTTACCAAAGAGGAAATTAATCAGTTTACTTCAGACTATTCTTTGATCGGTGACGATGTATTTCAGTCATCCACCATCTTCTTTTTTTCCAACGCTTTCTAATAATTTTTTGGACGTCTAATAGTATGAGTAGTGTAATATTGGGCATTCTAGATCACTTTTCACTCCATTGATCTCACTGACGTTCGATCAATGTCGTTAAAAGTGATCTAGAATGTCCCAATATTACTTTTGAAAATTCCCAATATTCCTCCATTGATCTCACTGACGTTCGATCAATGTCGTTAAAAAGTGATCTAGAATGTCCCAATATTACTTTTGAAAATCACTGCCATTCGCTCGTATATATGTTTAAGCGCTATGCTTCAAAGTCATTTTATTGAAACTCCCGAAACACTGTGGTCAATAAGAAAACAGCTGCTATGAGATTTGTTAAACAAAAACAGTCATTAAAATTAAAATGCATTTGCCCACCATCATCAAATGAGTTAAAACGTCATGGCAACTTATTGCCGAACAGTATCCGTTGTATTGTTTGCGGCCCTTCGAATTGTGGAAAGACAAACTTAGTAATTAGTTTATTACTACATACAGATGGTCCACGGTTCCGCAACCTTTATGTTTATTCAAAATCTTTGTATCAACCTAAATACATATTTTTAGAAAAAGTATTAAATATGGTTGCAGGTACATCGTATCATAAATATAATGACAACACCGAAGTTTTGAGTCCACATGATGCTTTGTCTGACTCGATTATTATATTTGATGATGTTGCTTGTGAAAACCAAAACCACATCCGAGATTATTTTGCTATGGGACGTCATAAAAATATCGATTGTTTTTATATTAATCAAACTTATACAAAAGTACCAAAACAACTTATTAGGGACAATTCTAACCTAATTATATTATTTAAGCAGGACGATGTAAATTTGAAACACGTATATGATGAACACGTAGGGTCGGACATGACTTGGTCACAATTTCGAGAAATGTGCTCAACTGTTTGGAAGAAACCATTCAATTATCTTGTAATAAATAAGGATTGTGAACGAAACAAAGGATGTTATAGGAAGACATTTGATACGTTTATAGAATTAGATTAATGTACAAAAGCAGTTGTAATTATGCCATAAAATCACTTTCATTTGTGACTTAAAGCTGAAAGGAAACCTATTTATTGAAATGGAAAGAGATTTAAAAGAACAAATTGTAAAATCAGCATCAGCTGTTAAAAGGAAGGTAGACTTAATAAAGGATGCTAAAAATTCTAACAATGTTACCCTGGAAACAATATTTAAACCTATTGTTGACCCTCTTAACATTTTAGCGAATAGAAATGATGAAAAGAACTTACAGGAAGTAAAGCTTTATGATCCCATATCAAAAAAAAACAGGAAAAATGAAAGCGAGAAGTCGTATTCTTCTTGTGAAGAATATATTGATTCTAATAGTGTAGATGAAGAGGAATATCAAGACACACCACAAAAATCAGACAAAATCCTAACTACGTCACCTTTTAAGAACCATGATGTAAGTAAAGGTTCTTTTAAGTCCCTCCAATCATCACCAAACATTATAAATCAAGATGAGTCTTCCTCATGGTCTACGTCATCTGAAGTATTTAATGCCATACCTTTTGGAATTAGAAATGAGCGAGGGAAACTTGAGCTTGGAAACACTCGCGTTCATGATGACGGTAGAATTCTTAAAGTTGGAAACATTACTTTTGAAAAGACTCTTGGCTTAAAAGAACTATTATATAAAAAGGTACCAAATCTAGATGTTATTACAGATGACGACCTTGAAAACTACAAGCTACTACTTATCAATACTAATGCACACAGACGTAACTTTGATCCTGCCAAACCAATAAACAGCAATAAAGGGTTTAAATACATGAGTATTATAAAACCATTATTTAAATTCTCTAAACAACCTACTAGTACTGAGAGTCCTCCACAGGGAAAAGGTATCAATCTTTTTAAAAAAGTTAAAACAAATACAGATTTAGTTTATTGGGATGATCCAAATGAATTAATAGAACGATTGAAATTACTGCTTGCGTCAAAAGCTGCTGGTAACACGGGTTTGGATAATGAAATCGTTGCAATAATTGAAGAACTGCGCGAAGCGGGCATCATAAATATGGAATATAAACAAATAGCACGGGGAAAATTAAGCAGTATACTCGCAGTAAGCAAAGCTTCGAGATTATAATGAATATAGATAAATTCGGTCATCACATTCATAAACGTTTGAGGTTATCTGAATACATCGATACCATAAACGATACGTTAAAAAAGTGCGAAACGGGCGAATACGACTTAAAATCATCAAAACTTAAAGGTTTATCATCTCCAGACAAGGACGATGAAGCTGTAAATAAGGCATATTTGGATAAAACTGTACAAGATCTAAGGAATGAAATAAATAAAGTTAATAGTCGTGTAAAAATTTACATCCAGAACTTAGAATCAGCTACTTCCAATCGCTTGTCTACTATGTTTTACTCAAAAACAGAAATAGACCGTATGATTCAAGCAAAGTCAAACAAAAATGAGTAAAAGAGATATAGTAGAAGAAATTCACAGAGCGGCGAGAAGAAATTTTCCTCGCCGATGTACAATTATAAAAGGAGTAGATGATTCATGGCAAGCTGACCTTATGGATTTTCAAAAGTATTCACAATTTAATAAAGGATATAAATATGTTTTAGTAGTTATTGACACTTTATCGAAATACGTTTGGACAAATCCTTTGAAGAGTAAAGATAAAATTAATGTCACCAACGCAATGGAAAATATATTATTGAATTCGTCTCGGAAACCAAAAAATTTGCAAACAGATTTAGGTAAAGAGTTTTATAATGAAAACTTTAAAGAGTTGATGAAAAAATATGACATTAACCATTATTCCACTTATTCTGTGAAAAAAGCAGCAATTGTTGAAAGAGTAATTAGAACGCTAAAAGGTCACCTTTATAAGCTATTTAGCTTATGCGGTCAATACCAGTGGATAAATAAAAATTTGAAAAACGTGGTACAAAGCTATAATAACACTGTTCATCGTATAACAAAATTTAAACCTATTGATGTTGACAAAAGAAATCAGACAACTGTAAAGTACAACATCATCAAATCACAAAATAATAACATAACGAAAAAAAATAAGTACCGTGTTGGTGATCATGTTCGGATTAGTAAATACAAAGGTGAATTCTACAAAGGTTATACTCCCAACTGGTCAACAGAAATCTTCAACGTTGTGAAAGTTAACCATACAAATCCTGTCACATACCACTTAGAAGACAAACATAAGCAAATCATTTTAGGATCTTTTTACGGATACGAACTGCAAAGAACCCAATTTCCCGATATATATCTTATTGAAAAAGTTTTAAAGAAAAAAGGAAACAAACTCTTTGTCAAATGGTTGGGTCTCAGTGATGGTGAAAACAGTTGGGTTGACAGAAAATTATTAATGACTTAATATAAATATCGCCTGATTATGTTGTACAGTCACTTTACGAACATCAATGAAGGAAGGAAGCGGCATTGTCAACAATTTAATAGATAACATTCCGTTCGAGTTACACTTACCTGGATATCAGTTTTGTGGTCCAGGAACAAAACTTAAAAAACGCTTACTAAGAGGTGAACGAGGAATAAATAAATTGGATGAAGCTTGCTTGTATCACGATATTGCTTACAATAATAAAGATTGGAACGTTAGACAAAACGCCGATTTAGAACTTTTAAATATGGCAAAGAAAAGATTGAAATCGAAAGATGCTGGGAAAGGAGAAAAGATTGCATCATGGATAGTAAAAAATGCAATGAAAGCAAAACTTAAAGCCGGAGCAGGAGTGCGGTCATTCATGAAAGGTGTTAAAAAAATTCAAAAGCAAATGAAAAAAATAAAATGTAATGATAACCGCACGGCTATAAAATATGCGCATGCAGCTGCAAAAAAAGTGTTTTCTAATATAAAAGGAATACGCTTCCCACGCTGCATTCCTGTTCCGAAAACTGGTGGGTTGTTACCCCTCATACCAATCTTTGCTGGTTTATCAGCTCTTGGTTCACTCGCTGGGGGTGCTGCAGGTATAACAAAGGCTGTTAACGATTACAAGGTCGCTCAAAAAAATCTTCAAGAATCAGAACGACATAACAAGATGATGGAAGCTGTTGCACTTGGAAAAGGGTTGTATTTGAAGTCTCACAAAAAAGGAGCGGGCTTGTACTTGCAACCTCCAAAAAACTAATTAAACGGTTACCCAAACGAGCACTTACTAATTTAGATATATTAAAGCACTCAGTTGATATTCCATATTTTCGTGGCGTTTTTATGAGAGATACGTTACCCTCAAAACCACGAAAAATTGAGTGTGCTATTCTTAATTTAGATAGTTCTTCAAATCCTGGAACTCATTGGGTAGCCTATGTAAAAGAAAATAATTACTGTGAATATTTTAACAGTTTTGGTAACTTAAAACCTCCATTAGAATTAATAAAATATTTGAAAGATAGGCACATAAATTATAATTACAAACAGTATCAATCTTTCGGTACTGTAAACTGTGGTCATCTTTGTTTATTATTTTTAAGAAAGTATTGGAAAAATCATTTATATAGGTTACAATTAAAATAACTTGACAGTATAAAAATGTCTTTCACTGTATCCATAACTGGGCAAGGAGCCTCATTAATAACTAACTATTCACCAACTTTAGAATTACGTGGGCAATATGAGTGCGGACTTATATACTTTTCTACTTTTAATTCTATTCCTAATATAGACGAAAGGAACAATAAGTTTTATTACGGTATCAATGAGTTCATCGAAATTCCTGAAGGATCATATGAACTTCAAGATATTTGCGAATTTTTAAAAAGCAACATTAAGAACACTGCATTAAAATTGACTTGTAATAATAATACTCTCAAAACCAAAATATTTTGTTCAGAAGATGTTCATTTCGAGAAAAATAATTCCATTGGTAGAATTTTAGGTTTTGCTAACGACACAATTAAGGCAAATATAAGTTGTGAGTCTCAGTACCCAGTCAGTATTTTAGCAACAACCATCGTACGCATCGAATGTGACGTAGTTAGCGGATCATTCGTGAATGGGAAAGCAAGCCATATTATTTATGAGTTTGTGCCTAATGTACCACCCGGTTATAGAATTATTGAAATTCCTAAAAACTTAATCTATTTTCCAGTCAATCAAAGTTCAATTAGTGCAATTAATATTAGGTTGTTAGACGCTGATAATAGACAGATTAATTTACGTGGAGAAGACGTACAACTTTATTTACATTTTAGAAAAAAATGATTAATTTTAATAAAAACCCTACCTCATCAGGTGTTCAAGTCAGTTCCAAAAGAGCAATAAGTAAAAGAACACCGTTTGACTTAAAAAAGAAGGTTACTAAAAATAATAAAGAATTTCTAAAGCTAGTAGGCTTGTTAAAATGAACATATTAAATATATCTCAGCCAACGTCATACGATAACAGTATCGAGAGTTTTGAATATCATTCGTATAAGCCGTATGTAACAAGTTTCAACAATAATGATGAAATAAGAATACCAATCAATCAGCAAGATTTGTATGTGTTGCCGTCACGCAGCACTTTGTATATTGAAGGTAAAGCTGATGTATATAACAGTACCACTAAAGAAAAGGTAACAAGTGTGCATTTTGTAAACAATCCTGCGTTATTTCTATTCCAAGATATTCGATATGAGTTAAATGGAATAGAAATAGATAAAATAAAAAATGCAGGTATCACAACGACAATGAAGTCTTATTTGTCTTTGAATGAAAATGAATCCAAAAGTGCAAAAGTTTGGGGTTGGTCTCCTGCAGGAATAACCAATGTTACAAACGGAGTTTTCTCTGTCTCCATACCATTAAATAAAATATTAGGATTTGCAGAAGATTATGAAAAAGTTTTAATTAACTGTAAACATGAGTTAGTACTGTTGAGGAGCAACACAAATGTCAATGCAATAAAATTGAGTAAAGAGCAAATAGTGGAAAATATAACAATAAATAAAATCGTTTGGCGTGTTCCACATATTAAAGTGTCAGATCGAGAGAGAATTAATTTATTAAAGCATTTAGAAAAAGATCGAGCCATTACACTAGCGTTTCGTAACTGGGACTTGTATGAATATCCGTTACTACCCAAGACACGTAAGCATACTTGGGCTATTAAAACTTCATCGCAAACAGAGAAACCTCGATTTGTTATTATTGCCTTACAAACAAACCGAAAACATAATGCTCAAATGTCAATGGCTGAGTTCGACCATTGCAATGTTCGTGACGTAAGAGTGTTTTTAAATTCATCATATTACCCCTACGAAGGACTTAACATAAATTTCTCTGACAACAAGTTTTTATTAATATACGAACAGTATGCAAGGTTTCAGCAGTATTATCACGGACGTCGATCAGAACCGTTGTCGAGTTTAAAAGAGTTTAAAGATATTGCTCCTTTATTCGTTGTTGACTGTTCTCGCCAACAAGAAATGCTGAAGGGATCAATCGACGTAAGAGTAGAAATCGAAACAGATCAAGAGATACCTGATCAGACCGCTGCATACTGCCTTATACTGAACGATTGCATATTTGAATATAAACCACTGAGTAACATTGTGAAAAAGCTATCATGAATAACGATACTATTATAGTGGATGTGCAAGGATTTAAGGATTTGAAAAATAATTTTATTGTAAAAGAGTTATCAATAGCAACTAAAAACCATACGCAGACGTTCTTAATTAAGCCACCATATGCTTTTAAAAACCTAACAGATGAAGAAAAGAAGCAAATCCGGTGGTTAGAAAGGAATCGCGGGCTCAAATGGAGTCAGGGATTCATTGATTACCGTGAATTTAGACGAATAATAGTTCCGTATTTAAGCAGTAAGAAGGTATTAGTAAAGGGATTGGAAAAAGGAATATGGGTTCGCGAGCTATGTCAAGATTGTGAAATAATGGAGTTGGAAGAAATAGGTTGTCCTAACTTTTTAAAATTATATAGTGATTACCATGTAGATGTAAATAAATTTAATTGTGAGTACCATAAAAAAATGTGTGCTTTAAAAAATGTTCTGTGTCTAAAAAAGTGGTACACTTTAAATGTTAATTGAGTTATTAATGTAATAAAGTATTTTCCTCAATAAATCAAATGTGTATAAATATCTTTTTGTTTAATTACTAAAAGTAAAAAGGGTGAATGAAACGATCTTAGTATTCAATTCAATAATATTTATTTTAGAATTTCTTAAAAACTATAACTATATCCACAAACTTTTTTTGATATATTGCTAATGATAGCCTCTGTTTGATCCATTATGGGGTCAATATGCTCTGTTACCACATACTGCGCAGATAATAATGGATCAGTATGATTTGTTTCGAAGTCCACCACTTCAATCTTAATTAATCGACGACCTTGAATCGGCGTACTTTTCATCACGTAAGAATGAGAATGCTTCAGATAACTTCTTCTTTTTCGAAGTCTCTTCTTGGTGATATTATTCACCACCTTGTTATACAGCGGGGAATCGCCTCGCCGTTCATCTGCTCTCCAATTCGGATACTCCTCTGTAAATCCCTCGAGCATATCTTGAGCGTTCTGTTCAAAAGTGGGAGATGACGGTTGTACGAACTCCTTGTTGATGCTGAGCGACACCAGGTTCTCTTGAGTATTCTAAAACATAAAATAAAATAGTTTATTACATACATAAAACCACGACTATTATCCCCGAAGGGTTAGTCAGCGACTACGCAAGGAGGACAGCAAAAGCAGTCCTTTACCATAACCCACTTTTCACCAAATAACGACACAATTACAACACAAATAAAATTAATTTATAATCATACAAAATTATTTAAACTTACCATGTTGATATTATCTAGCTGGACTACTGACGCCTTCACTTTAATAATTGAAATTGAAACTAATTTGAAACCCATTTATATTAATGTACATGATGACACAGCAAGACAATATAGGTAGTAAAACATGTAATTAATGGACATTTCAGCAAAATAAAAAGAAAGAATTGATATTATTAAAGAATGATTAACTTGCCAATAACGTGACCTGATTTGTATTAATTAGGTTTCATATTACCTTATAATCAGAAGAGTACAACCTACTCTGAATTTGACTTGTTCAAACTTGTTTGCGTTAGAATTTTCTTACTTATTTACCGTCAATGTTTTATTATACAAAGATATATAATAAATTAAATAAAAATGCAAGTTAGTCGGTTACTTTTATATTTTATTAGGTATATTAATACAGCTGGGTAGAGTAAATTTTACATTACATTTCATAATCTAAGTTAGATTTCCTATTCAAACAATAAATGAATCTGAGCAAAAGCAACAACTTACATATTTTTTAACAATTTTTATAAATCAAAATATTCATTATATGTACCTACTTAAGTATATTGAAAAACTGGTTACAATAGTTTATAAAAAGTTAATATTATTTTAAATTCAACCAATGAATCTTAGTAATGGTAATAAATAATAATACATTTTTTTATTTCTCAAGCCTTAAGTATAATATAACTCTAATATAATATATCTAAATCATAGTCATATATCTAAATAATAGAATTTAAAAACACAGTGAAAAAAATAATTGCTAAAATATATAATCCCAGTGGCCCCAAGACATAGTAGATATTTTATTTTTTAATATTACGCGTTTGTCATCATTACCTGACAAAGCTATCTTGTTCTGTTCTTGGGTAAATATTTCATGCTTTAAGGATTTAAAAATTATGTTTTTCTTTCTTAAAAAAGTATTTTTGTTTAATACGTTATTGTAATCTTCGAAATGTACGTTTTTCAAAACCTGTTTCTGTATACCTTTAGCCCTTTTTAACTCCTCTTGTACTGTTTTTATACAGTATAATTTTGATCGTAAACCAACAAATTCAGAAATTAAATTTCCACCTAGTTCATCTTTGAAAAGACCTGGTACTTTTTTGTTAAGACCAGGTATACCGTAACAGTTATTTAATGGATAATTACTAGTATCAAAATATCTAAGGAAATTCAACTTTAAATCTGTATAAAAATCTTTGCTTTCTATTGAATAAAGAAAACTGTCAGTATCCGTATAACAAAGCTTTAATTTTTCCCGATAAAAAGGTTTCATAATAGAGTAATGAAAATCAAACATATGACTTTTGGATATTTCTAATACAGAAAAGCCAATATATATGGGTTTGTCTAAAGTAATTGTCTCGGGTTTCATTTGAACAGCTATAAAATTTTCTGTAAAAATAGTAGCACTATGGAAATTTGGTCGAGCTATTAGTTGCTCAGCACCGAAACTTTTCTTTGTTATATTCTTTTCATCATTCCACTTATTAACCAACTTCACGCTGACCCTTTTCTCGGTGTCTTCTAGTGTTTTACCAAATATACTATTATTTAAAAGTTTGAAGAAATCTTGTTCAAATATAGATTTGGCCTTTTTTCGTAACTCAGTGTTCATATCAATGTACTGTTTTAAGTATGGACTCTGATTGAATTGAATTACTCTATGTATTTTTTTTAGCAATAAACCATGTTTTAGACATGTTTTCAGATGGGAAAAATGAATGACATACAAAAACTTATCGTATAAGTTTGGTATCAATTTCGAAGTTTTAGATCCTGGAGGAGCAAATTTTTGAGCACAGAATGGAAAATCGTTATGATAATTATGCAAATGGAAAGGGTATTCTAAGTCTACTTCGAGTATATAGCCAATGTCCCCGTCAATGGGTATATTATGAAAATCAATTTTTGAAATTTCTAGTTCACTTAATAACTTAAAATTTGAATGAGGTAAATAAGCGCACATAGCATAACCATAAAGATTATTACAATCAATATAAACAAGGAAGTTATCACTTTTTGCGGGGTCATAAGTTTGTAAGTACTTGTTATTGGCTTTCGAATATCTTGTAGAACATAAACATATACCACCGCGTATGCCTTTTTGTATCATTCTTATTATTTCCAAATCATTTATTAATTCTAATTTAACATCTGTTTTTAATAGCATAGCGTCAAAACTTAGGCTAGGTGCTGTTAAGTAAAAAGAAGGATCCAGTTTATAATTCGTCTTACACGTTTTTCGAAAACTTTCGAAGACGTCCGCTAGTAAGAGTACATCTGACTTAAGATATAAATCAGTGTATTCTCCAAGGCTCCGTAATTCAAAGGTTTGCCATACTCTTTTTGCGTGTTCATAATCTACTATTGATACGTTGCAATTGTGCAATTTACTAAAAAAGCATTTATAAGGAGGTATTTCTTCTTCATCATAAGAACTCCAAGTAGTGACGTATTCGTAAGGATAAACCCCTTTACGTCTAAGTAAATTAAAATGTTCCTGAGAAGGAAAAAAAAAAGATAGATGTTTAAAATCATTTGTATTTAAATTTGCAACTAGCTTCTCTAGGCTTGTGCCTAAAAATTTAAAAGAATCGACAAAACGAACAGGTATGATAGCTTCGTTACTAATTCGAAAAAATTTGGTAAACGATATGTAATTTTCTTTATTTTTTGCAATCACTTGTATCCTACCTGATAATTCTCCTAACTGTCGTATGAAAAGATGACTGTCGTAACCAGCTAAATTATGAAAAAATATGGGAACGAACTTAGGCAAACAATATTTTATATTACAATAAGAATGAGCTGCACCACGATATCGTCCAGTAAGATGACAGTGATCTTTTACTTTGTCGTCAAATAATATTTTGTTACAAAGATAACAGTTTTTAGCTTGAGCAAAATTGGTTCTATCTTTATCTGTTAAGAACATAGGGATCGATGAATGCAAAATATTATAAATTACAGTTATATCAGATAGAAGGTTATCAAAAAATTTATTCACACAGTCAGGTCCTCGATAAGACACATATTTATTAAGGGAGCTGTCGTAGGAGCATACAACGTAGTAAGCAAATGCAGCTGGTACATGCTTTTGCGTAATCGTTGTGCAACTTGTTTCAGAATTTGTTTCAACTGGCTCTAACAAAGATTCAAAGTCTGCGTATAAAACGAAAGGCATGTCTTGCATGCGTTCATAATGTTCAAATTGTATTCGAGTTCCTTGATTAGGTAAAATTGTTGCTACACCACTGCAAACGTGGGCTTCGAGTTTAAGATTGTTATCAAAAAATATCATACAATCCTCACATAAAAATATTTTGGAATGATGTTTAGTTAACTGCTTGCGAAGTAATTTAGCTAAATCTTTAATTAGACAGTAATGCGTACGTTTTCCATTTTCGAGAAAAAGCATGTTGACGTGATGTCTTTTACGTAATTCGCATTTGTACAGAGGTCCAACAACCTTACTGCTATTTTTAAGGCCATAAACATTAATACTTATGTTGGGATTATTCTTTTCAAAAATTCTTATATCTGTGAACCCTACTGGAAATGTCATATTTTTAACTTTAAGTACACTTTCAAAATGCGGATATGCGGTGGTTCGATTTGCGTTATTTTTTGCAGGAAAAAGTGATGCCATGACACACCATAAAAAGCAGTAATCATCCGAATTTTTAATGTTGATACATGCACGTTTGTTTTTTATAGCGTTAGGTAAATCTAAGTAACCTGAGGCTCTCAACGGGTTATATTTGTTTATATTTACTTCTAGATACAAGCTTCGTAAGTAAGCCCAACCACTATCTCTTTCCTCAAATTCTTCAACTTTTTTACAAATTTTATGGCTAATGTTTGTATACATAGCATCAAAATTATAACTTTTATGTAAGATAATGTTTTCAGTAGCAAAAGATTTCGTTGAAATCGAGTCATCCTTATGCAGAAAAAATTCAGAAAACAATTCGAAATTTACTTTAAGGTTTGTATAAGCCTCAATTCGGGCTGAGAGTAAAAGTTTCACGCGGAGGCGCAATTGCGATAAAAAATCTGCAGGAGCAAACACATGCATACGTTCTTCAGCGTCCTCGCATTGAACACGGTACGACGCTATGCGACCGCGAAGAGCGCTATGCACTTGTTCGATACCCTCGCTCTCAATTACAGAACTATTATTTTTGTGTAAAATACTTTTTAAATGAGCAGAGAAAGCATTATTTTTAACGGATAAGTTGCAAGTTGAACAGAATATAGTCTTAACCATTATGATTTTGTTTTCACTGTGTTAAAAAATTACAAGAGGTTAAAGTAGTTTTTAAGTAAAATGTATAAAACCTAACACACATATAATATATAAGTAAAACTAGTTAAGTCAAAATTTACCGAAGAGAGTGTAACTAGTTAATATGTAGTACCTAGCTGACTGTGACTATTTTTTCTTTTTATCACTAAAGAATACCCCCTCTTCAGTAAATTTTGATTTGGCTAATTTTATGAATTTTTTTATAGTCAACAATTCAGGAGACTCAGCTTCGCCTTGTAGTCGAACCCAAATTATTGCCTTTTCACACCTTTCAAGACCGGTGAGGCTACGCACCTCCTCAGCGTCGTAGAGACGCAGCTCCGCCACCAGTTCACCGTCGAGCTTCGCAGTCCGACGCGTTACCCCGCCTGGTACTCGTCGCGTTAGTACACTGTCGAAGGTCTGGTCTGTCTTGCGTGGAGGCGGCGAAACTTCGTTATCTGACTCTGAATCATTTAACCAGTCTAAAGCGGAGCTAGACCCTTCTTGTTTTTTCACAATCGTTGTTGAAGTCTTAGGCACCGACGACGAGTACAGGCATTTCTTCTTAGAGCTAGAAAGATAAGAAATGTAATTAAAAACTAATTATTAATATTGACGATATACGAAATAACATAAAATATATTAACAGGTTTTAAAAGTAATCAACGCAAATTACCTTATGCTTTCGTTGTCCGAGTCAAATGAATTGGCTAACACACAGCTTTTCTTGGCAGAGCGTTTAACTTGCTTGCTTTCAGACCTAAAATAACAATAAATATTAGTGACATTAACATTTAACATATGACAGTAAATACTAGTACGATTAAATAATAACATTTGCTGGTCTAGGTCACTGCTCCTCTACAGACCTTCTTTAATAACTTCTTTACACATAGAGAGAGATCCGTGCTTCGGAAGGCATGTTAAGCCGTTGGTCCCGGATGTTGTCGTAAGATGACAGTCGTTAAAACCCACCGACCCGCATTGGACCAGCGTGGTGGGTTATGGCTTAATATCCCCGTGCTATTATTCACGTGGGAGGTCTCTGCCCAGCAGTGGGACGTTTATAGGCTGATGATGATGATGATGATGACATAGAGAGAACGGACCATAGCCCACCACGCACACCCACTGCGGTTTGGCGGTGCTAACGGTTGCAGATGCAGAAGGGATCAACCGTTGACATACCTTACAAAACATATACGAAGTCGAGCAAACACAACATTGCTAATAGAAAAATAAAAATATTTAAAACTTACGAACATTGTTTCGGTGTATATCTTCTGGATGATTCTCGTAGCGATTTCAGAGTACCGAAGCACTAAATATTAAAAACTTAGGCGTAGCTTAGGCGTACTAGTGGTCGATCTGACTTAGGAAGCACTGATACGACAACTACCATTTTTCGGGTATTTATTGGAGAAAAGTGTTTAACAGCAATTTTACTAAGCAGGAGTGATCAACTTTTTTTTTTTTTTTTTGCTTGTATACAATTAAACTATTAGTGCTAGTTTTTACTTTCAAGAATAACACCGTATGTAAAAACTGTTAATTCCAAATTTTTTTTTTATTATTATTGCTTTTATTACAAACCAAATAGGTACATATTGGGCTTATTATAAACACATACATTATCTAAGTAAAGCAAGCTTAATCGGTAGCGTAACCTTCTGTACTACAAACCGTTACCTATACGATGTACACATAAATGCTTGCATTCATCAAACCATTAGCCTGAGCCTTTTTCGCGTTATAGTCAAGTACCTACCTAACCACTACATTAGCTGTTATATTTTAACGAGTGTACGTTTAAGCAAAAGTAATTAAATAAGTATTACAATGTTATAAATAAATATGTGTTATTAGTAGCAAGAAAGGAAGTAATTACAAAATTGAAGCAATGTTTGTAACCTCTGTTTTTTTTTAAATTTTAAGCAAAATATTTAGTTTATCGATTAGTGCGAAAACTTGCAGCGAAAGTATTTTACATTTCCTGTGTAATTGCTAACCTTTCGATAAAGCGCTGACGACGATTGTCCGGATGTGCAACATTAGGACTGTTTTCACTAAGCATGAAATTTACTATTACATTTCATCTCATGATCGTCTTAACGAGAGTTTCATAACCACCACAATCACAGATCGAGTTCACCACTAGGTACCTCATCGAGTTCCTCACACTCTAACCCTGTCATTAATAAACGTTGATTAAAGTTACACTTAGGATTAAATTGACGCTGTCTCTATCTGTCTTCTTTAACAAAAACGAGACAGCGTCACTTTAAACCGAGGTGTAACATTTGGCCATTTTTATTAATGAGACGGTAAAAGTTAAACATTTTGATGTACGTACTAAATTAAACAAATGTCTCGGTATGTTACAAGTTAGCCGCTCGGATATCGAGAGACGCGGGTTCGATTACCGTGAGGCAGTCTATTTTTATAACTTCGGTGTTTATGTACTCATATTATTCCCACAATAATTAAATCTAACCATATTTAGTGGGTACGTATTCAAATCGACATTTGCTTTATAAGTTAAACCATAATTTGAAAGGTACTGTTATGAAAATCCTATCTGATCACTTGTTGCTAAACGTGACTTCAGCATGACGTAATTAATTGTTACTTGTTGCTCTGTCTATCCCACTTGTGGGAATACGCCGTGATGTTTGTGTTTGTATGTATTATGAAAATGTATGTTTAATGCGTTTGTCAATTAAAACAGTATAGACTTAGCTTTATCTTTCTAATTGTGTTTATGTTAAAGGTTATTCCCATTCTCCCACAACAAAATGGCCCAAAGTCCTCCCCAGAAAAAATACAAATATATTAATTTTCATGCTCCTCCGTGATAAAAAATGGTCATCATCATCATCATCATCCAAAAGACGTTCACTGCTGGACAAAGACCTCCCCCAAGGATCCCCACCACGTCCGGTCCTGCGCCGCACGCATCCAGCTGCTACCTGCAATCTTCACCAGATCGTCGGACCACCTTGTTGGAGGCCTGCCCACACTGCGTCTTCCGGTGCGCGGTTGCCACTCCGATCTGCCCCAACGGCCGTCGGTTCTTCGAGCGATATGCCCTGCCCACTGCCACTTATGTTTAGCAATTCTTCGGGCTATATCGGCTGCCTTAGTTCGTCTACGGATCCCCTCATTTCTGATTCGATAATATCTTTTATAATATTTGGTCTTTGGAGGAGTATAGGAATTGATGTATGGATTTCTTATATTTTCCAAACAAATTTTTGATGGCGCTTGGGAATAACCCGTATTAAAATTGTTTTCGTTAGCATTGAAACGGGAAGTTTCAAAGTCGAACTCGTAGTTAATGTATGTGTGTGTGTTTGTGTGTGTGTGTAGTGATTGCATACGTTGTTGTTTGCGGGATTGATATAAATAAGGTAACTAACAATTCCCTGCACAGTTGTCTGCATTGACTTAGATCAAAAAATACAAGTGTTTTTTTTATGAGAACCTTGAAAATGTGTTGAGTAGATCAGAGTCGACAATGACAATTGGCAACTGATTCTAATCAAAATACACAAGTGTTTTCCTTGGATCGAGGTTGAGGTGTTTCGGCATAAAACCTTTTCTTCCAATTGTTGAAAACCTTGAAAATGTGTAGAGTAGATCGGAGTCACCGTATACTGAAATGAAGTTTGGTTTAAAAACACAAGTGTTTTCCTATGGGTCGAGGTTCAACTTTAGCAAATGTTATTCATAGTTCAACTTATTCGGGGATCCAGTCCTGGGAGACCAGGAAGCCCCATCCAGCTTAAGTTGTGCTGTAATTCCATATTGTTAAAAACCTTCGCATTCATTAGACGAAATCCTTGAAAATGTGTTAAGTAGATCGAAGTCGTTGTATACAGAAATTAAACTATTACATACTGGATTCTGATCAAAATACACAAGTGTTTTCCTATGGGTCGAGGTACTACTTTGATAAATGTTATTCATAGCACTAACTTATTCGGGGATCCAGTCCTGGGAGACCAGGAAGCCCCATCCAGTTTAAGTTGTGCTGTTATTCCATATTGTCAAAAACCTTCGCATTCAGTAGACGAAATCCTTGAAAATGTGTTTAGTAGATCGAAGTCGTTGTATACAGAAATTGAAATATGAATTCGATTAAAATACACAAGTGTTTTCTTATGGGTCAGGAATAAAATTTGACAAATGCAACTATATGATACACCTTGGAGCGTGGTGGCAAATAA
This sequence comes from Scoparia ambigualis, assembly GCA_963921215.1. Lineage (NCBI taxonomy): Eukaryota > Metazoa > Arthropoda > Insecta > Lepidoptera > Crambidae > Scoparia > Scoparia ambigualis. The sequence continues at coordinate 5,305,972 of OY992516.1, forward strand.
AAACCGTATATGACGGATACTTAAGTTTAATAATGTGATCTCAATGATGAATCGAAACTATATTACAAAATGGCATTATAAACAATATAGAATAAATTGACCAAGCGCCTTCGGAAAGACTGAGGAGCGTAGCTGTTAATGGTATATTGCTATTTTAATCGTGTAGGCGCTTACGTCTAAACAACACTTATTCCGTACTGAGAGTTCACTAAGTCACATTCATTTATAGTTGTGCTGTAATTCCATATTGTCAAAAGCTCCTGCATCCTATGAACGAAAGACCTTGAAAATGTGTAAAGTAGATCGCAGTCGTTGTATGGGATTCTAGATCACGAGAAGTCGATTAGACATTCTAAAACACGAGAAGTCGATTGGACAATCTAAATCACTTTTTGACGTTGACTGAGCGAGTGGCAGTGATTTTCAAAAGTAATATTGGGACATTCTAGATCACTTTTAACGACATTGATCGAACGTCAGTGAGATCAATGGAGTGAAAAGTGATCTAGAATGCCCAATATTACACTACTGGAGTTATATTCAGTTTTTCTTTAAAATATATAATAATATTATTACAAAGTGTTTAATTGATATCATACCCTTAATATTTTAGGAAATTTAAACAAGTTTGCATCATAGTTTAGTACAAAAATCAGTTATGTACTGACTTATCTCAGAAAATAAAAGTAAAACTTTAACCTCGATTTACTCAAAATTTGAATTTTGTGACTTATCACCTTCATCCACTCACGTCTTTGATTGGAACAGCATAGTGGCCCATAGTTCAATCTCTCCATGTGCTGGTAGACGGACATGTGTCGAGCAGTGGGACGTTTACAAGTTGTTGATGAATTACCTTTCTCTCGATCGTCGCCTCGACCTAGGCGAGTAGGGGGAGCGGCGCGGGCGCGGCG